>JASJET010000145.1:445000-450000 GCA_034092305.1 Diaprepes abbreviatus | reverse complement strand
CTACGTTCTACTGCTTCAAGTTACTTGCTACGTTCTTAGCGCCCCTTTAAAAAATGCTGAGTAATTAAATCTTATCTAGCAGACTGTATTCAAGATGTTTCTTATAATAGTGTTCCGGACGGCCGGTTATCAAACAAAATACTCACACTGTATTATTTTAATAACTTTTTATTGTCAACCTTACTTTTGATACTTGTCAAACTAATTCAAGTTGCATCGACAAACTCTCAAAATATACTGACTAAGAAAGCCGATCTGGACTCTTTATATATCCTTTTGGTCGATACTGGAAGATTCCCTAATTCTCTAGAAAGATTTCCATACTACATGGGGTAATCAAAAAAAGAAAAAGGAATAATCCGGCGATTTCTAGACCTTCCATCATAGGCGTTCCATGTTAAAAATAAGGAAATTGAATTCTCTAAAAAGTTCCAGACCTTCTTTCATAGTCGTCTCCTGAGGAAATTAACAAAGATAAAATTACTTAAATACATTATGAACTCGTAGAAAATATCCCTAAAACCCTACGAACTACAAACACAAACTAATACTATCAAATATAAAATGCTACAAAGTTCGTAACATTGCCCCCTTTCCAAGCCTTAATCGTCCCGAACAACCTTCTTGATCTTGATAATGGGCCAATCTGTCCAGATGCTCGACTTTCATCTTCGCATGAGGATTTTTTTTGAATTCGGTACACCAGATCGTTTAGTCGAGTCACTACGTTGTACGGACCTTCCCATGATTCTTGAAGCTTTGGTGAACGCGTCTTGGTTCTTTTCAGATTGTACAACCAAACCCTTTCACCAACCATGAATCCACCAGTATTGGCCTTGAGGTCATAGCGGGTCTTCATTCTGTCGCTTTTTATTTGTAGTCATCTCTGCACCTTTCCAAGAATGGCTTAGAAGACATTCTTCCGGAGTCTCTTTCACCGTCGCGGTCTCTCTCAACGTACTTTCTCGAGGATGACCTGTAGAACGTTCCTCTTCCATAACCCCATTCGCGGTCATGGTCCCTCTCGTCACGTACTCTTCGATCGCCGCGAGTACTCGTTCTATGTCTTCCATAATGGTCCTTTCTCCTATCGCCTTCACCAGCAGTAATTTCTGAGTGATCTCTGTAAAAATGATCGTTGAATCCGCAGTGATAACAACACATGTTATTCGAATGGTACCGGCGACTCTGACCCCTTCTTTCTTGGAGTTGGGCTTTATAAACTTCTTGGAGGTGGGCGTCCCCATAGTGCATCTCCAGAAAAGTAACAATCCACTCGTAATCATCCTGTTTTTCTTCAGGAATATTACGTAGGACCTCCATGGCTTCATCTCGTAGTGCTAGAACAAGAGTACGTGCCTTCTCCGGTGAACTTCAATTATTACCCATGGCGGCGGCTTCAAATTGACGGATATAGGTAAGCCAAAGTACCTTGCCGTCGAAGGTAGGTGGCTTCATCACACTAGTTGCAGGAACACCATCTACCTTTATTATACCTGTACTGGCTACCTTCTCAATTTGAAAATGTAACTGTTGCACCTGTTTCTGGATTCCCGCCACCTCATGTTGTACTTCGCAATGTACGTCTTCTCTAATTTTGTTCATCTTCTGTTGCATTTCTTGTTCAATGCGCGTCATGTCTTCTTTCATTTCCTGTTTCATATCTTCTTGACTTGTTTTAAGTTCATGTTTCATGTTCTCTAGGCTTGACCTTAGTTCTTGTTTTATGCTTTCTTAATTTTTCTTAATGTTTCTTAAAGAACACTAATTTTTTATTAAAAAAAAATATTTGTTAAACAAAATTTCAAAGAGTGATATCTAAAAATAAATCTTCCATTTGCATTTCATTTTTAAAATTTTAATATTCTTACGTTATTTTTTTATCCTCAGAGTATTAGTCGCCCCCCCCCCCCAAGAGCTTTGAGTTCAGGAAAATAGACCCGATATACTTATACTATAGCTTATTCAAGAACTAGAGAGGGTAATAAATCATTTTTACCTTTTTTTTCTTAGCAAACTACCTGTGTTTTTTAGTCCGGTGTCTATGGCAAAATCTGTTAGATGCATATATTTTTCATAGAAATTTTATTATTAATTAAAAACATTTTTTGGACACTTGACGTTTCAGTTTAATTATTTCTTAAACCATCTGCAAAATTACAATTAAACACTAAAAAGGGGTTCAAATGTAATTATTTTTATATGTTACAGTTAAAATTAAACCTACTTATTTTTATTTCTCTTGCACTGACATCTTAATTTAATTTACTTCAATACACGAAAATCCAATAGCCCCAAAAAAATAAAGTAAATGTGTTAATTCTACACGCTTAAGAAAAAGACACAAATAAAATAATAAAAAAATTACGGCCAATTGGAATTAAATATATGGGACACACTAAAATAAAAATATATAAAAAAATATATAAACAACATTAAACAATAAAATACAACAAAAACAAAAATTTAAACAATAAATTGTGTTTACACTGGTAAACATTACGTATCTAATTGGTAATCAAAGTCAGTGAAGCTATCTTCGCTCAAATTAATTATAATTGGTTCCTCTATCTCACCGATCATGAGATTGAGTTTCCACATTTTGTTTTATACTTTTATTATATGGATTTTTCCCAATTTTCCGCAGTAACTTTATTCAAAAAAATCTTTCAAAAGTTTAGTTCAATTACTAGTTTTGTAAGTTGTATTATTTCTAGCAACGCTACATTTTAGTTGAGAGAGATATTTCTTTTTTCAAAGGGCAGTTTTCGGACCATCTATGAGAACAGATTTCCTATCTGGTTTCTCAGCAAAATTTAAGTTCTCTGAGCAATTTTCAGAGCTCAGTTCTTTCAATTTCAGGTAAATCCCGATCTTCACTAATTTTAGTTAGAATTTTGTCAACGGTTGGGATCTGCTTCTAATAATAAAATGTATGTACAACTCCTTTTATTGCAGTTTTCATCTCTTCTTCCAAAGAGGTTTTTCGTCTGTCTGTGATCGAATGTGGCTTGGAAGTACTAACAATTCCAGTTGTTTTTATCTCCTTCAGTATTCGGTACATAGTAGATTTTCCAATTCCTGTTATGTTGGAATACATCTCAACAGAGCTTTTAACATTGTTATCTAGATATTGATATCTTAAGGCATGATAAACATTCATCGTAATAAGTTTTTCGTTGAGAAAAAAAAGCCTTGGTTTAATGATTTTGGAATAAATTTAGAGGTGGAAGCCATATCTTTTGGGTATCTTACTAATCACAAATAATATAAAAAAACAAGCGGAAACAAAATAAATCACTAAGGACACACTGTAAGGTGTACTTTGTTCACTGACAGAAATTAAATTAAACTATCAAAAATTTATAAAAACTTATAATATTTTAATATAATTAAATATAATTAGATTTACGGCAGTCCTCAGTCAACTACAGCGCTAGAGCAGGTACGTAAGCGGTTTCGGTAACAGTTTTATTACTCTCTCTGGTTCTTAATTAGAGTATAGGAATGTGTATGCTTGCGATCGCCCCCTCCCTCTCCCAATAACTCAGAGTTCAGGAAAATAGAACCAATTCTGCGTTTTATATTAGAAATGTCTATGCTGCTGGCACTTCCCCCTTTGATAACTTGTTTTTCTTGCGATAGCCGCCCCCCAAGAGCTTTGAGTTCAGGAAAATATACCCGATTCTGCCTCTTATACTAGGAATATGTATGGTACTGGCATCCCCCTTCTCCAAGAGCTTCAAATTCAGAAAAATAGACCCGATCCTGCCTTTTACACTAGAAATGTGAGCGTTTCCGGTGTCTTCCCCCCCGGGGGCCCCCGTCGAAACGTGTTTTGCTATGCTGTACTTTCGTCATATCACCTCCCCCCAAAAAGAGAGGCTGGATCTGCCTTGGTCCGGTATCAATACCGTGCTGTTGCTCCTTGATGGTCATTCAGTGGAGTAAGATCCCTAGAGATGTCTCATGCAATTGTAGACGCAACATCGGAAAATAATTCCAACTTCAGACAGTCTAAACTCAACAACCATGATTTTCAATTTCCATATGTTATTTATTCTAAAGCTCTTCTCACTATTTTTATAGCCAAGCTATTACCTAATTAAAAACAAAAACAGCTTGTGTTTATTCTGTTTCGAGTGTCAGCCAATTCCCATATCACATATAATCTAATTTGCCCCCTTGTAAACTTTTGATTGATGGCTGTTGAAAAAACACAGCAACCGCAAACTTTAACACCCACAATTTGGCAACTATTGACATTTCCATTTTAATGGAGGTGTAGCTGAATATAAAGTCGATTTTTTATTTGGCTTCAAAATGTTTCTTTTTCTTCCATAAATCATGTATCGGTAGCGAACCTGAGAGAATAGTTAAGAATAAACCTTTTTCGCTTTATTTCTGTTGATGTTTTCTTGTTATTCGTTTGAGAGGGAATATTAATATTTAATTTTTTTCCGTGCCGGAAGGTCTTACACGATAATCTTTTTTATGGCTTTTTGGTTTTCAATGGTTGATTATTTTTTATTGATATACAGATTGTGCACTGTGATAAAACACAGTTAAAATGTGACTTGTCATTAGTAGTGATGGGTTTATTGCTCAAATTTTGAAGTCAATGTTTAGTATAATTGGGAAGTGGTCAGTAAGACTGGAATTTAATGCAATAGGTTTTGCATTACCGCTTATTGCAAACAAAATCCATGGTCTAGATAAGCGGTCTTGTCTAGTAATGGTATTTATTTGACTGACATATCCCATTCGATTCAAGCAATTCAGATAATTACAAATTACTACAATAGATTTTTCTTACTTTTGTCATTCAAGGGGGACATGTAAATTAATGCATAAACGTTGGTTTGCAAAATGTTGAGGAGATACAAAAAACATTTTTAAGGTGAAAGTATCCCATACTAATGGTAAGTGTATTTTTTATTATTTTTATATTTAAATAAAACATAATTATAAAAGTTTTCGATATTTTTTGGGGACAAAAT
>JASJET010000145.1:0-440000 GCA_034092305.1 Diaprepes abbreviatus | reverse complement strand
ACAACCCTGTTACGCATGACGTTCCGTCCAACAGACACGTCGACATCGCACCCGAAGATTTCCAACCCGCGTCGCGACAAGATGCTTGTTCATCGTTTACGTCAAACCTTCCCCATAGCTTTTTGCGCCCGTCTATCCCTGGGTTATGACTCTTGAGTGATAGAATCCAATCGCTAGCGGTTCCAGGACAAAAAATTCGCTTTGAAAGCACGTCCGCGACTTATATAAATTCAAGTTCGGCAAGTTCCTCCGTCGAAATTCCTTCAACCTTTGAAACATCACGAAGAATCGACGAAGAGAGGTACTTGGAGAGGTGCGGCAACTCTGTAAATAGAATATTTACCAACGAAGCCGTGCACTAGGACCGACGAGAGCGGCCCGTAGACCGACAGGTTGTTGTAAACGTAGGTCCTTGCGGGGACTCATCAGTGGGTGCACCGGGACCTTCCCCAGACACCTGTTGTCATACTTTATCATTCTGGAACTTGTATTTGAACTAACTTGGCGTCGAGAATCGAGGGTAAGATATTATTTCATTGTCGCCGTTTTGTAGCTTTAACTACTTTGATCGAGTGTGGTGTTATACTAGTTTTAGGTGCAGTTCGGATTTTCCATTTTTATATGATGTAGCTTAGACATTTTTTCAGTTTCACTTGAAAACAGTTGGCAAAAACGTCGCAAGATTCAACAAAAAATAAACACAATAGAATTTCAACATATATCTGCTACTTCGCATAAACATCGTCGTCTATTATTTTTAATCACACACAAGTGAGCCGATGATGATCCGTAAAACCATGCAAATCAAAAGTCTCCATAGAAATGTTATAAACTTGATGAAATATTATATTGCCATTAGACTGATGTAAATATAAAAATGTAGAACACAATGCCAGATTTTTCCTTTTGCATATTAAAATCCACGAAAATTTCGACTTTCTAACGTTAACTAATTTTTAAAAGTTGTCGTGTGATAACGTTTCAAAGTTTTGTCGTGAAAAAGGCGACCAACCCATAGTTGTCTTTAATTATTGTTTGTATCGTAGTTAGATAAGTAATCTTTATATTTTGTGTCTTATTTTGCACCAAGCGAGAAAATCGCACGTTTTCGTGAGAAGATAAAATTATCAGATATTTCTTTTTACCCCCGAGGCCTTTTCAGAAATAAAACTGTTTTCTATTAAATAAAAAAGAAATTCAATATAAAGACGAAGTTAGAAAAAGTTTATTTGATTTCATATTAAGATAATTTTATCAATTTAGCGCTGAAGCTATACGTACATTTTTATGTTCATTACTGGGACTGTATATACAATTTGTCCTCGAGTTAGCTTAAAAATAGATATTTTTATTCATTCCGAGTAAAGATTTTACATATTTTAGAATAAAAGGAATAGTTAGATGAGTTCTATGTAAAGTGAATGTAGATAAATAGATAAATAAATCTTTATTTATTACAATCAGAAAATAACACTCTCAAAAGACCTATAAAGGCATGGAACAACATCAAGAAGAAAATCACTACCATAATTTTTGTTTTTCCCTTTTGTTTACAATGTTATAATTACATATTATCATTTAAAAAATTAAACGCTTTTTTTTATTGGCTCGACGGTTCATAGGTGTCAGTTTGGTTTATTAGATAAAATTTTTGTTATGATTTTTTTGACGATACAAGATCTGAAATGATTCATTTCAATGTTATATAAGAAAGTAGTGCAAACAATAATGTGGATTTCATTTGACATTACTATTTTTCCGGTTTATAAATTTAAAAAAATGTGCTTAAAAATACCATAATAAAATTTTTGGGCATGCTCTTTTCAAAAACTTTAATAACACCTAAACTTTCTCTAAAGTTAAACTAGGAATTTCAACAGTGCAAAGTTCATAAAGCCGTAATTTCAGTTGAAGACAGCTCAGTTTTAGAACCTCACTTTTTAGAGATCCGATAGATGGTAAAGTAGCAAAGAATTTTAAACTTTTAAGATGATAATGAAAAAAATTTTTTTTAAATATTCTTGAAAATGGTGTATTCTCGGTCACCTACGTCGCGTAAGCAAAAACTAGAGAACATCAACAAAAGGTTTTGATTGATTGCAAAGCAGATATAAGGATGTACCTATGCAATATATAAATTGTTATAGCATACCGAGATGGGGAAATTGTACACAATCTGGCAACACCGTATTGGGGGAGGGTCTGAAGTTAACCCCCATTTACGAAGTCTTAACTACCTAGGGCTTAAAATAACGACACCAAACCCAATGTAAGTCCAAATTTCACCATAACGGCCCCTGTATACAGGAATTATGTCGTTGCGTCTAGTCCTCTCGATACTCGATGTTTCTAGAGAACACCAGATGTACGAAATGGGTATATCCATGGACGTCTGGACATGGAATGTTTACAAAAACAAAACGCCACGAATGGGTCGCAATCAGTAGTAATTTGCCAACTGTTTTGGAAAAAAATAAGGGAAAACAATATAATTTGTTAATACCCAATTTTTATGAAAAAAAAAATTATTATTATGATAATATATTTCATATAATATTTATAAACAATTTATTGTTACAACAGTAAACTAATATCTTTAAAATAGTATGCTTTATTATGCTTCAGTTTAACTCCCAGAGAATTCAAGATTTCTAAGTAGTGTGATAAACTATGAAATCTGGCAACCTCGCAAATTTCTTTTAGGCTATCGTACGATCAAGGTTGAATCCGGTCCATTCATAAAAATTTTGGCATATGACATTTTTGTGATTGACGTTGTGTGTCTTGGATCGTTTTTTTATTTTTTGTGATTCCAAAAGTGTTTTTGTAAGTGACTAATTATTCATTAATGACAAAATGGTCAATCAGTGCCAAGTTTGCCGAAAATTTGATTATTTATTTCCAAATTTAACTTTTCACAGGTAATGACATAATTTAGGTTACGTTTGGTATCATAGACGGGTAATTTGGGATTTTAGATTTTGTCATCAGTGATTTTTTATAGGTTTCCCAGTGATTCTAACCGCCGAGACCTTTGGATTAATATATTAGGACTACAAGATAAAATCTTGCCCAAACGATTTCTATTATCGATTTGATGGTGTTCGTGTTTTAAAGTGAGACCAACATAATAGAAGCCCACCATTTTCTATTATTTTTCATTAACATTTCCCTTGTAATATTACACCAAATAGTGCCGCTTTTCTTATCTTTTTACAATTTTTTCCTTAATTTTTGTTTTCCCTATTACTTGTAAAAGTGTAAAATTTTCATTTAACCAAGATATTACAAAATCTGCAAAAAAAACTCATAAACGTTATAAATAAATATATGACTTGCCTAATAACTGCCATGTGTGAAAAGTCCAGAAATGAAACTTTAATTTCTGCAATGTTTATTTATTTTTATTCGATGTCCGATAGTTACATAGTCTCAGATTTGCTTTACACAAATTAGATAATGTCAGTAAGTAAGAAAAAAAAGTATATTTTATTGTATGTTATTCTGTTTTATGTATATAATTGTAATATGACCAACAAGTAATATATTTAATAATAGCATATAATTATTTTTATCCCACACATTTCCTTATCGGTATATTTTGTCATAAATATTTTAGGATACTAGAAACAGTGAAAATCAAGAAATACAATAATCATATTAAAATAAATAATTTCCGTTAGAAACACATGACAGATTGTCGATTCGAGATATTAAAAATTTTCAACAATAGTACTGCCAAAACCTGATGGGCAAACAAATTTAATTGTTATTTGCTTTTGTAATATACAATTTTATTTTTATTAATTTGTCTTATTGTATTTCTTTAAATACCAATTTCTTATGATTGGAGTTTGGGGACTGTTCAGTGAAACAGGTTTAACTGTAACAAGTCTTTCAGATTAATACCTAAATTGAAACAGTCTATCATATATATTCCAAATCATAATTGAACTTATATACAAATATTAACAGGTTATTTTTTTAAAATGAAGTTGTAAATGCTCTATTTTCTCCTGAACACATACACCGTCGAATATATATTTTTTAAATATTTCCATTTCTGATTTGCTTCATTTATTAACTTACAAAAAATATCTCCATTTTCTCGGTTTAGGAATTTTGTACAAGTGTTATTATTTTTACAAATAATTGGTATACTAACCAAACGTCAAAGTAGTCATATTTGCATACCACGACGTCGTTACATTTATTCAGTATTGTACTTCAATATTTGAGACATCAAAACTTTGGTAAGACTACTTTTTTACGATGTTCATGGCTGACGTTAAATTTCATATGCGAGTGTCTGTACGGCATAGACACGTTAGGAATAATAAAAATAGACAGCGAGTCCATAAAATTTAGAAAAAAAAAATTCAATCACAGTAATATTTAAGAAACAAAGTTTTTGCCGATTTTAAAATTGTGGGCATTAATTAGCCACTTAACTACAATCCGGCAAAATATCACGCAATTATTTACTTTGGACTTGGATAATTCTTACACGGTACTCTGTTTTAAATAATAACTAGTGGCTTGGATAAAAAAAGTTTATTTCAAATCACTAATGTCGTGAAAGATAAATGATATGAATATTACGATTATTTTTATATTGAATACTGATTTATGTTCAAGTACAACTTCCGTATCAAGACATATTGATAGAGTAATTAACTATTTCTTATGAAAAAAATATTTATTTCAATTCTGCAAATAAAAACATCATAGAATATTAATTGATATTTTTATTCGTTTTAAAATTGTTACGCCGCTGGCGTATGATAGATTGTGAGCTATGACACCCCTCTAATCCCTGGCCAACAAACATGTTGGCGCTTATAAATTTCCTATTCATGAATGACTAGCCTGGTCCATTCTCTACTATGTCTATTGGTATATCTAAACAGCCGGCAGGTTGTTGGAAGATCAGTATTGGAAGTGAAAAGAAGATGGCGTTGTAATAGTACTATTATTTTCGCCATCTAATATATATATAACAAAGATATCGAACAGTTTCTGTTATATACGTAGTGAAGTGACACTGAAAGCATATCGATCCCGATATGCGAATTAACGAAAATGTAATTTATATAGGAATTGCTTAAAAATTCCATAATAAAAAATTTATGAGGGTGCATTTTCTAAAAACTTTTTAATCTTTACTAACACCTAAACTTTCCGTAAAGTCAAACTAGGATATCACTTTGGAAAGTGCTAAGCTCGTAACGCAGTAATTCCAATTGAGGGCAATCTAGTTTTAGAACTTCACTTATTATTGATCTGGTGGGTGTTAAAGGAGCTAAGAATTTTAAACTTTTTAGAGGATTACTCAATAAAAATTTTATGATATATACTGATTATATATGTTGTGAATAATTGCGTTGAGGCAATTCCCAAAAACATATTATATTTGTTTAAGTATTGAAAAACAAAACGTGAATAATTGCATTTTTTTTAGATTGACATCAAGTCACAGGGTGTTAAAAAAATAACTATCGTAAATTCAAATAAAAATTAATAATGCTTTAAAAACTGACTCGACTATCTATCTGATTCTGATCTGTAGCAAATTAGAAATTACGGGTTGGCTATCATTGAAAAAAAAAACTACAAGCAGTAAGGCAACAAATTTATATTTATAAAGGGTGTTTTTTATAGAGGTATAGAACTTTTAAATAGAATAAAACAAAGATGAATTTACAAATTGACATGAAATTTACTTTATTCGAAAGATAATCTTCTGGCATTATAATTTAAATATGACTTCTGGCATATGACCGCCACGGCTGGCTCGGACGTAGTCTAATCTGGAGGTCTAATTTTCGATGACTGTTTCCAACATTTGTGGCCGTATATCGGCAATAACGCGGCGAATGTTGTCCTCCAAGTGATTAATCGTTTCGGGCTTATCGGCGTAGACTAGCGACTTCACATATCCCCACAGAAAATAGTCTAGCGGCGTTAAGTCGCACGATCTTGGAGGCCAATTCACGGGTCCGAAACGTGAAACTATGCGGTTACCAAACGTTTCCTTCAATAAATCAATTGTGGCACGAGCTGTGTGACATGTTGCGCCGTCTTGTTGAAACCACAGCTCCTGCACATCATGGTTGTTCAATTGATGAACTAAAAAGTCAGTAATTATGGCTTTATAGCGGTCACCATTGACTGTAACGTTCTGACCAGCATCGTTTTTAAAGAAGTACGGACCAATGATTCCACCAGCTCATAAAGCACACCAAACAGTCAGTTTTTCTGGATGTAACGGTGTCTCAACATACACTTGAGGATTATCATCACTACAAATACGGCAGTTTTGTTTATTGACGTATCCATTCAAACAAAAGTGAGCTTCATCGCTAAACAAAATTCGCTTATGAAAATCGGGATTAACGGCAATCTTGTTTTGGGTCCATTCACCGAATCTACGCCTTGCTAGGTGATCGTGTGGCTTCAATTCTTGCACGAGTTGGATTTTGTAAGGATGCAAACCAAGATCTTTCCGCAAAATCTTCCATAAAGTGAATGGACACATATCCAATTCCTATGCACGATGGCGGATAGACTGATTCGGGTCTTCCTCTACGCTACGCTCTACAGCAGCAATGACTTCTTTTGTACGCACTGTACGACGTCTCTGTGGATGCGTATTATCATTTAGAGTAAACGTGGTGCGAAAACGTTCCATAGTTAATCGAATTAATTGCTCTGATGGACGATTATGTTGACCGTAAAATGGACGTAGTGCGCGATACGTATTTCGAACAGAACCATGATTTTCAAAATAGATTTGCACAATTTGTTCAGGCGTCAGTCTATTCATGTTGAAATGCCAAACCAAACTAAACATAAATCACATGACAGCTGACAAAATGGCCGCCAGTTAAAAAAGTGTTGCCAACTTAAAGTTCTATACCTCTATAAAAAACACTCTTTATTATTTTTCTCATTTTTAACAATTTCCAAATGAAGTTATCTCATAAGAAATAAAGGTTTTTCTTTAAACACACAACATTTTCATATTAATTTATTCCATAAATTAATCAGCTGGATAAAAGTCCTCAACAATTTTTAATTTACGACATTTTGTTTAATTTACTTTTAAGTACAATAGGTTTTTTACCCTTTTAATATTATACAAATACCTTTTTCATTGTCGGTATATTTCTTCGTTAAAGTTAAGTTTTCTCAAAACAAGAAATTTTATTAATAACTCGAACTGGAAGAAACTTTTGATTACTTTTGCTATAAGAATAATTGTTTTGTTTTAGTTTTATTTGGAAACTTGGATCTGAATTTTTTTTAGAGAAAGTTTCCACCTTTCGAGAGGTAATTTTTTGCCGATTGAATTGCCATTTACAATGTTGATTTTATGCTAATGAAATTAATTTAGTTTAAGAAAATGAAGTTTTATATTACGCTAGTAACGAAAAGAAATTTGAATATTTTAATTTTGCATTGAAAGGATTTAAAAAAAAAATAAGTTACATATAAAGAAATCTTTACATAGTTTAATAACTTACCGTTTGCTGGCCATTAGCAGGGTAGGACGTAAGGAAGGTAGTGGACGGTAAAACATCATATACACACAAGCCTAGCTTCACCTACATTGCTAGACCAGGAAGGCGTGCTTCGTCGGGCAACTCCAGGTGGAGAACGTGCAGTTCTCCTCAAATAAATGATCAACTTGTCGTAATCCCATTTAAAGCCCCTTTATTGCGGAAAATTACGAACAAACTAAAAAATTCTTATAACAGCTTCTACTTTCTAGCTAGATATTCCTTTAAAAATTTGGGGTGTTTCGTCCCAGTATAGAACTCTTCAAAGGGATTCAGTTGGTATCTTCGCAAACACCCGTTGTCGTGCTTACTGTACAGGGTGAGTCAACGATTGGATGAAGTAAGTTTGTGCCTTTTCGGTGAAATTTACAAAGAAACTATATTTATTGTTTGATACAGTTTATTTTTACGCAGATTTTAAAAATATTTAGGACTCTACAGGGTGAGTCAAAAAATTAGGACAGCATAAAGTTGTATTTTTTTAAATAGAACACCCTATATACGAATCGTATTTTCGATTTAGCTTATAATTTTAAATCGTTTACTATAACAAAACTTTATAGTTTCTGAGATAATTAAGTTTAAAGAAAAAAAGTCACATTTTCAAGCATCAATTCAATCCTAAATAACGTTTTCAATTTTGTGACAAATATATTCAAATTTGGAATTTAGCAAGGCCAAGGACAAGTTAACATAATTTTTACCTAATATTTGCAATAAAAGCTACAGGGTGTTGAACACATCGGCTCAAATTTGAACAAGCTTAAATGAATAAATATCTTTTTTTTAAATGGTACACCCTGTATATTTTCATCTTATTTAATAGAGCAATAAAAACCCTAAAAGTTTTGTTCAATATATCCTATACCTATTTATAATAGTTTTTGAGAAATTTCAGTTTTTCTTATTTTCCATACTTCTTTACAGAAATAGTCTTCATTATCATAGTAGCCATGTAAAATAATAAAAATAAACTACAGAAACAAACAGAATGTGGTTAAATATGATGAAATACATTATTCGTTATATTACAACGGCAATAGTTTAATTAAACATAATGTGAAAAAATTAACACAACAATAACGACAAGGCAAATACATATTTACTTTTATACTAAATTGAAACAAAAAAATTACCTATTAAATACTGAGATTAATTATTTCTTTTTAATAAGTGTTCGAATAAACGACCCTCTTGTGCAATGCACAAATTTAGTCTTTTTGCAGATTTTCTCGGACCCTGGACAAAATTAGTGGCGTTATTGTTCTACAGGTATCCCTAATCCTGTTTCGCATATCTTCCACTGTTGTTGGTGGATTAACATACACCTTATTTTTAATATAACCCCATAAGAAGAAATCTAATGGGGTGATGTCGCAAGACCTTGGTGGCCACTCAATGAAACCCCCACGTCCAATCCATTTTTTCGGATATCGTTGGTCCAAAAACGCACGAACTTCACGATGGTAATGCGGAGGCGCACCATCGTGCTGGAACCACATACTGTCGAGCTCATCCCTATCGAGACCTTGAAGCAGTTGGGGTAGTTCTTCTTGTAGAAAGTTCAGGTAACTATGGCCATTTAGTGGTTCATTAAAAAAGTGGGGTCCAATAATTCGATTGTGATGAATACCACACCAAACATTTAATGACCAGTGGTTTTGATGTTGCACCTCTCTAATCCAAAATGGGTTTTCTGTGACATTATAATGCATGTTGCGTCTATTTACGGCACCGTTACTTCTAAAAGTAGCTTCATCACTAAACATTACCTTGCATAATAAATTTGGATTTAATTGAATCTCTGCATTTATTGTACGACAAAAGTTTACACGACTTTCAAAATCCTGTCCATGCAATTCTTGGTGTAATTCCATGTGATATGGATGATACCTATATTTCTTGGTGGTACGATTAGCGGTGGATTGTGATGTTTCACATAATGCTGCTAACTGACGGCTACCAATATAAGGATTTTCCTGAACATTTAACAATACTTGTAGTTCTTTTTCTTCATTAGTTACTGGTTTGTTGACCACTTTACGTTTTGGATAATCAACAGTACCAGAAGAATCAAATCTTTGCATTAAGTTTTGAAAAGTATGGGTATTAGGCTGGCGTCGATCAGGATACTTCATTTTGTAAATTCTTTGAGCAAGAAGGCAATTTTTTTGAGCCTCTCCTATTGTATAAATCATATCTATTAACTTATTCTTTGGAAAATTCATTTTACAATATAAGATGAATGCAAAAAAAACCAAACTACACTATATAAAAACCAAAAGAAGCGATTGCGGTTATAAATTTGACACACAGAAAAATGTTCTTTTACATTGTTTTTGCCATGGCTACTATGATAATGAAGACTATTTCTGTAAAAAAGTATGGAAAATTATAAAAACTGAAATATCTCAAAAACTATTATAAATAGGTATAGGATATATTGAACAAAACTTTTAGGGTTTTTATTACTCTATTAAATAACATGAAAATATACAGGGTGTACAATTTAAAAAAAAAAGATATTTATTCATTTAAACTTGTTCAAATTTGAGCCGATGTGTTCAACACCCTGTAGCTTTTATTGCAAATATTAGGTAAAAATTATGTTAACTTGTCCTTGGCCTTGCTAAATTCCAAATTTGAATATATTTGTCACAAAATTGAAAACGTTATTTAGGATTGAATTGATGCTTGAAAATGTGACTTTTTTCTTTAAACTTAATTATCTCAGAAACTATAAAGTTTTGTTATAATAAACTCTTAATAAAAAAGATTTAAAATTATAAGCTAAATCGAAAATACGATTCGGATATAGGGTGTTCTATTTAAAAAAATACAACTTTATGCTGTCCTAGTTTTTTGGCTCACCCTGTAGATTCCTAAATATTTTTAAAATCTGCGTAAAAATAAACTGTATCAAACAATAAATATAGTTTCTTTGTAAATTTCACCGAAAAGGCACAAACCTACTTCATCCAATCGTTGACTCACCCTGTAAATCGGTACTTATATTTCAAGTTATTTTACATCGGAAGTCGGCGGTAGAATGCTGTATGTTCCAACATCCCCCCCCCCTTTAGATAGCCCACTTGATGCTCGTTCAGGATCTGTATCTTGATCTTGAACGTTCGGCAAGTCGGGAAGTAACTGGAGAACTACGGAGACTAATACCCCGTCATCATTGTGAGTTCAGCATTATAACCAGTGCTCAATGCAGACGCCTGTCTGCAACGGCCCAAACAACACCAAGAATGCAATGTCGTAATCCCACTTAAAGCCCCTGCATTGCGGAAAATTACGAACAAGCTTGAAAATTCTTATATCAGCGTGGTATTCAGCTGGTACCTTCCCAGACAACCGTTATCGTGCTTACTATAAGTCGGAATTTATATTTCAAGTTATTTTGCATCAGAAGTCGGCGCTTGGTAGCGATGGACGATTCGATACGAAATTTTAGAGTATCGATACTTTTGCTTCCGATATCGATATTTCTTTTGCGATACATTTTTGGTATCGTTACATTGGGTTTGATATCGAAACATGCGATCCGAGTTTGAAAAAATGACGGCATCTAATTATTACCAGGACAAACTGCCCACATAAGTTTACAGGTTACTGTAACTTAGCTGGCAGCTTAGGTCCCTGCATTTTAACGTGATCGTGTGCTAAGGGAGCGGTGGGGAATCCCGATTCACTAGAAAGATTGAAATTGTCAGAACATTTGAACCTGTGTTACCACTTCTACCGATTTTTCTGTAGATCAACCGATTTTCACTTCAATTACCCGATCTACCGAAATACCATTGAATTATACACAGTTTGAGCTTAGATAGCAGAGGGCGTATTTTAGAAAAATCATATCCTAAGATCCATGCCGATAGATAGTAAAGTTACTGTGCTACTTTATTTTAAACAATTATTGCATTTCTCGCTTTCTGTTTGGATTTTATATGTACTTGTTCTAGGAACTCGGTATTCATTCAATGTAATAGTAGTTCTCTAAATTCAAACGGGATTTCTAAGATTTTTGTGCAAATATCCGTATCGATTCTTTTGACAACGATATTTTTCCTGTTTCGATACTACTTCTTGCGATACGGATCGATACCAAATATCGATATTTTTAAGAATATCGTGCATCCTTAGCGGTAAGATGTTATATGTTACAAGAAGCTCAAGCCTAAATAGAATATCCTAGCTCCCACTACGCCGGCGAATGAAGGCGTGGGGTGACTGCGTATACAGTACTGCGGTATACAGCGCTCTGGGAACCGTAGGAAAATCGCATTTCCCGGCATGACGCGGCAAATCTAATTGCATACCGGCAATACGAAAACTTTAAGCATTATTTTCCCGCAAAAATCAGATTTTCCGAATGTATACTAAATAAAATAAATCCCGGCGAACACGCCACTAAGCCACTTATAATTAGGTCTGAGTCACTCTATATAGAGAAATTCTTTTCTGCGACTTTTTACAGGGTCATTTCACTGATGATACCATTAGGTGGTCGAAACGCGTGTGGAGAGACAGCTAGAGTAGAATTTATAGGAAATATATTACCCTTTTCTTTAGCGATCTAACATCTTAAAGTTCCTAAAGCAAATAAGACTGGAGGACCTGTTCTAGTCGGCAAGGTATCCCAAACGACTTGGCAGCAGAAGCAAAACACAATAGATCTATTAAATTGCAGTGTACTGATTCCTAATCTCACATACATACGTATACATTTACCACCTTGGAAATGACAGTTTAACGATGAATCTTAATAAGTTTTGAAGAGAAAGCCTAGGACTTTCAACAATCATATATAGTTTAGCGATAAAAATGAAACTTGGCCTGTTACATAATCTTAAATGTAGGGAAAAACTCTGATTTTTGCACTTTTAGGTTGAAATATCCTAAAAACACAAAGCAGTAGGTCAATTATGACTTTAATTTCGTACACAGCATGTCAAAATCCTTCAGAAAAATGTAATCTGGTTTCTGATTCTGAAATTTGTCCGCCTTTGTTATTATCATATTGGCAGCATGACGTTTTGCATTTTATCCTTAAAGACAAATCAATCCAGACTCATAAAACAGGCCCAAAGTTTTGGTCATCGGTACCACCATGATTTTGGCTAACGAAAACCATAATAGATCCCAACTATTCCGCCTTTTATAGAGATCTACCTTGGCTTTGTGACTCGTGAGCATAATCACTGTCTTATTAGTATTTATAAAGACCTAATCTTATAGAATTATTGTGAGTGCGATTGAAAATCCATTAATTATATTTTTCCATTTTTATTGGATATCCACTGCAATTGAAACTAGCCTCTAAGCGGGCAAAAACTCTATCCAGCCAATACCAGTTTCATACGATTCGGATTTAGGATCATCACATGGATATAATTTATTGCTCTTTTTATTGTGTTTGCCAATTCTTGAACAAAATCTAATTTAGAAAACGCAATTAAAAAGGGAAAAAGCTTAATTATTGGGATTGGCGTGTTGTGGGAGAAGCAACGATTAAATATTACTATTTACATCAGGTAAATAATTAGATTTCTTCTGTAAATATCAAATGATAGGAAATAAAAAAAATATTAGTTATTATTCAATGATTAAGTCACCATTTTTCAACCTCTCGTTATTTGCGATCTGATTTTCCATGACAGTGAAAATCGCGTTCATTTTTAAAGGTCTTTTGGAATTCTAAATAAAACAAGACGTTATCTTAGGGCCGGTTAGCTTTGTAGGTTAAAAATCTTTGGTATAAGACATTATTTTGTAATTTTTGATCAATCATTGAGAAAAGTTATCATTATCGGAAGAACCAATATTGTTAATTGAGAGTCTTGTCCTCTGTTATCAATTTAAAATTGAGTGATAATTTAATTAATATCAAAACAAGTTAGCTTTTTAGCCCTAAATCACAAAAATATTTAAATCTATCTACTTTAAAAGGGATCCAGGTAAAAATTTGCAAAGCATGAAAATTATGTTTTTTTGAAAAAATTTCGATATTCACTCCCTATTTCGAGATCCTAAAACACAATTCTGGTCTTGATTTTTCACTATTTATCCTCACTTTCCCGGAAAACTCAAAAAATGAAAAGCGTCACTCCACAAAGCACTTTCTTTTCAGTTAAAAACCGAATTTACGTATTTATTTTCAATGGAACTAGTTAAAAAATATTGTACGTAATATATTTCAATTATTTTTGCACAAATTTTAGCAAATCAATTTAGAAAAACTTATATTTTCAGTGAAAAATCAAAAACACGTTTCAAAAACGTCAACGGTCAGATTATCTAAACTGGCCGTCGAATCACATAAAAAGGTGCAACATTGCCAGATGTAAAATTTCTTCATAATATAAACTATAAGATTTGTCCTCAGTCAACAACATAGTTTTTTTTTTAATATTCAGGACAGTTTCTCAGTAAAAATAATCTTAACCCTTCAAAATTTTTGGTTGGTTTTGGTTAAGATAGGTTGGTTCAGGTTTAGCTTGATTTTGTTTAATTTGGAAAACAGAAACTAACCTGAACTAATCTAAATTAACCTAAATTTAAAGTTTCCTGGTATAAACTTTAAAATTTACCCATTACAGTTAACAACATAGTTTAATGTTTGTAACGTATAAAAAGGGGTACAATGAATCTTAACTTTCCAAAATTTTTGATTAGTCCTGGTAAGTACAGGTTAACATTAGTCTTGGTTACTTCAAGAAACTGAAATTAACCTGAAGTAACCTAAACTAACCTGAACTAACCTAAACTAACCTGAACTAACCTAAATTGACCTAGATTTATTAATTAAAAATGTCATTGTCCAGCAGAAACCACGTGGAGGCGAGACAAGCTCTGCCACTCGACCCTTTCTGCTAACCGAGCAATATGATTAAATCATATTATCCGGTTAAAACTACTGGTATTTGGAGGGAAACAAACAAAAGTAACTATAATCCTTAAAACCTTTAATATTTAGAGTCAAAATCGCACATTGAAGGCATAGACATAAGAGTACTTCAATAATCAAAGGAAAGGAAAACATTCTTTTTGGAACCTTTTCTTTCCAATTCAAACAGAAAGAGAAGAATATTTAAAGAAATCATTTTTGCAATCTGGCAACATCGCTGACTTCAACAGTACGCCATCTTTAGCGAACTATGCAAACTATTATTTTTTGGTGTCGGCCGTTTTCTTTTGATTTTGTTGTGATTTTTGTCGTGGTAATTTTTCGGATTTTTTCGATAAAAAAGTGCATATTTTTGAATTTTTGTATAATGCAGAAGCTTCTATCACTGTGGAAATCGTTGTTATAACAAAAGTTTAACGATTTATTGAAAAAAATTGAACCTTAAGTGAAAAGTTATTTTCCCCTGTTTTCCGCAAAATTGAGGAAAAATTATGGAAAACCGAGGTCAGAATCGTGTTCTACGACCTCGAAATAGGGGGTTTGTATCAAAATGTTTTCAAAAAAACGTAATTTTCCTATCATTTCACTCTTTACGAATTTTTTCCGAATATCCAAACCACACTGATATTTTTTTTATAAACTGCAGTAAACGAAATATCGAAACTTTAGATTTAAATCCATTTTATTATAACAATTACAAATCAAGTGCTTTTAATATTATTACAATTTACAAAATTTGGAGAAAAAAATTTAGTCATAAAACTTGAGTTTGATAGGAAGAATAGTTATCTCCTGAAAAAAAAATTATTGCCTTTTAAATTATTAAGTGAAGTTATTTTCATATCCTTGTGTTTTAAAGTTCAAGAGTTGGTTGCCTTATTGCTACTCTTTATTGTGAACTGGGACCAGTTTTATTTGTATATCTAGGTATTTTATGGATAAGCTTTATTAATTTTGATGTCGATAAAACAAAGCTATATATCAAAACAAGCGAATTTATTTTTACAAAACGAAGCTGTTGTAGTTATTGTTCATTAGCAAATCATTAATAACGTTGCCAATGTAATATTTTTAAAAGATGTGTTATGAGTAATTTAAGATTTGAATTATGTCCACTTCTGTAATAAAGTCGAAATTTTGCTAATATACACCCTAACATTTTATATAGTACTTATTACGAAATAAAAAATTGCTATGACATATGGTTCTTATTCAAATTTGTGTCAAGAAATTTTTGAAAAACATAACTTAAAAAAGTTGATGCTCAAAGTATTTTTAATTCCTACAATTTAATTTCGGGTATATCCAAATGATTATTTATAAACCGGTAACTTGGTAAAAAACAAAACAGCAGTTGACATAAAAATAATGTTATAGTTGATATACAAGTAGTTCAACGTTGGGGGGGGGGGACGAAAGGTTACATGTGTACATAAACATTTAAGAGAAATTCGTGTATTGAATGAGGTGTATAGGGAAAAGTTACGAGAGACCAAATATGATACTTTTCTTATGGAATATCCTATATATTGTTAACCTCTAAGATGTTTGTAGCTAATCAATTTAATATGGAGTCTGATATCCATGGATCTAGAGAAATTTTCTAAAAAGAGTTTGATCGTCTTTAGTTCTCTTTAAATTTTTTTAGTTAGAAAGTAATCTAAAAAACTTCCTAGTATATCAAATCAATATAAAAAAAGGAATACCAGGAGTTGTAAGTACTTCTACAGAAATGCATGTTTATGATTCTTTTAATGCCTTATTTTTACTATGAGAATTATGGAAGTGGTTTGAGTGCAAAAACAACACTTTTCACCAAGTAATTTTAACTCTTTAATAACTACTTGGATTACTTTTATTGTTTAAAATTGGATCTAAATCCTATCCTGCTTACTTATATCACCATTATCATCATCATCATTATCATCATTCTTAGCTTTATCAACAATTTTCAGCCACGGTGCAGCCTCCTTTATTCAATTTGCCTATAGTTACTTCTTCTATTTGATGATGTCATTTATTCGGTGTTCTTGTAGTCTGTGCTCATTTGTGCCCATGGTTTTTTGTCTTTAGTTGTGTGGGACCAGTTTTATGATGTCATAATCCCATTTGAGATTCAAGCATCTCTATAGTCTCTTGGTGATTTTGGGATATCCTATAGGAGTCCTAGTAGTCCATCTATTATCTCTTCTTCTCTCTATATATTTTACTCATTGTCATTTAGAAATGTTTGTCTTTAATAGCCAAGTTCTACACCAGTATTTCATGATCGGTAATATACATTGATCAAAGATTATATTGACATTATTCTACTGTTTCGGAATATTTTTGCTAGGATTATCCAAGTTGTTTTCCAACCGTACTTTAGAAGTTCGGCTGTAACTCCGTCTTTCCCAGCTGCTTTGCTGTTCTTATATACAACTATAGAACATACTAGAAAGAAAGTCCATAATCTTACTAGAAACACGGCTGACAATGATGACTAATAGATATAATATTTCTATAAGGACGCATCTGAATTCCCCTAATCCTACTTTACAATATATTAGCAGTCACTGAGGATAACGTAGCTTATAAAAGTAGATTTTATGTAAAAAATTTCATGCCACTATTTAATATTACGTATTTTCAAAATTGTCTTGATCGAATTTGTTTTTATTCTTCCTTTTCTTATTAAAATAAAAATGCTTTGCAAAATTTTTAATTCATATTAAAATAAATGCCCATCTTAACAAAACGATTGCAATAAAACAAAATAATTTTTCCAGAGGAAGTATTATGATTTATTCAAAAAGAGAGACACTTTTAAAAGGAGATTGCATTCATCAAGACGTAATAAGAAATTTGTTTTATTTAAATGTCTCTGGTGATATATAGCTTTACATTATTCAACACAATTTTCGCGACGTATATTTTTTCTTTTCCCGGATCCTAAGATAATCATTTCCATCCAAATGTTTTATAATAATTATGCGAATGAAATATGATATTTTATATAGCATGACTTAATTAATTAATTATTATTTAATGACGGTCAGTTATACGATACTACGTATTGGAACAATATTTTGGCAGTATTCTACTACATTATTACTAATTGAAAATTATCAATAAATATTGTTTGTTTTACATGAGTTAGTGTCTAATTTTATTCAGGTAAGATATAATAAAGGAAAAAAATGGTTATTATAAAAACAACTGGGAACTATCTTACCTTTCAGTAGGGAAGTCCAGTGGATTTTCGTAGCCAATGAAACGACATGGCTCCATAAAAGTTTTTAGATATATTTTGATCCCTGATTACAAATATGGAGAGTGGATTTCCGGAAAAAACTCACGTCACTTGTTATAAACACAAAAACTATAAAAATTCAAAAAATTATTTTTTTTTGTAAAATATCTTTCTATTTCTCTGTCGATTCCAAGTAAAAAGTGTCTTTTAAATTTTTCCATCCGACGATACTTTTTGAGTTGAAAATCATAAAATATTTGAAAAATAACATTTTTGCTACTTTTTAACATGAATAACAACATTTGATTTAATGAATTTCAAATACTGAGCCCAGGAGTTGATAGGTTTAGTAAAGAATTACAAGGTGAGATTAATCGCAATGCGAAAATGTTTTTGATGCTATTGATGCTACGAACAAATAGCGTTTCATCAAAAATAAGGTACACTCGGCTGTCTATGAAGGAAAATAGAAATCTATTTACAGGCGCTCACCTAGTCAACATAATCTATTATAGCTTTGAAAGGCCGTTGCATTAATAATTTTTCTTGGAATAAGGTTCATATAATTGTGAAACATTTTTATTATATCATCAAAATAAATTTCCAAAACGTTTCGACCATCTTATAGTCTTCATCAATTATCTCCAACAATACAAACATAGTTTTTTTTTCGTCTTTTTGTTACAATCATTGTTTATTATTATGTGCAAAATGAACTACATAATTAATGATAAAAAAAAAGATAAAATTTTTTTTTACTCACCATTTTTCATCTCTAAATTTTTTAAAACTACATGTATACCTAAAAAATTTTTTAAAAACACGATACAATGGAAAAGTTATTTTATCGACCGTTAAGAAAGGCGACAGAAATTATATTCTCTGCGAATTACACTCTAGCTCTCTCTCCATACTAGTTCCGACCATCTAATGGTCTCACCAGTGGAGTTGTAACAAACCGAGAGCAAAATACACAGAAAACAACTGTCTACTTAAAATCCCCATATCCTAAAATATTGGCAAGGTATTACCCGCAGAACTTGATGCCGGACTGTCATATTAAACAGTACAAACGAATATCTGGATGTACTCCGGTTGTAAGGAGAATAAAATAACTTTTCTAATTACATAGACCATGAAATTGTTTATTTTTAATAATTTTCTACCACTTCGGGGTAGGTAAGTTTTGACTTTCTTCTCGGTATGGTGGTACAGGTAGGCGATCATCTCGATGGTGGTGGAATAGGATAAATTGCGTTCTATAACAATTTATTCTAACTGTACAACCTCTAACACGGAAAGGATATGATGGAGAAAAGTTTGCATTTACTGTTCGCATTTTACTTCATTCATATACGGAGCTGCATATAGTTCTACGTTTGCTAAATGGGATTTCAGCACTACAACGGCATAATGTGGATATATCTACTGCTATTACATCTCACAAGGAGGAATCCGTGAAAGTCGCATAAACATATATACGCCTCCGGCGGGAGGTCGGCGAAGCCGGGTTCAGTATTTGCATGCTTTCTTCCGATCTGTTCTTTGTAAGCCAGGAGCATGTCGGTACCTTGATGACTCTAGTAGAGACGAAACATGTACCTCTGCCGTATCACTGTGGCGGGGAGGGTAAGTTTTCACTTTCTTCTTGGTATGGTGGTACAGGTAGGCCATCATCTCGATGGTGGTGGATTAGAATAAATTGCGTTCTATAACAATTTATTCTAACTGTGCAACTTCTAACACAGAAAGGATATGATAGAGAGAAGTTTGCATTTACCGTTCACATTTTGCTTTATTCATATACGGAGCTGCATATAGTTGTACGTTTGCTGAATGTGATTTCAGCACTACAACGGCATAATGTGGATATACCCACTGCTATTGCATCTCACACGGAAGAATCCGTGAAAGCCGCATAAACATATATATATATATATATATATATATATATATATATATATATATATATATATATATATATAAACAATACGATAGCGTAAAGAACTTCAGTTATTATAACTATTCTTACATGTGTTAGTGCGCTGCTTCAGTTTTTGGTTTCAAAATTAATAAACTTTCTGGTGAAAAATTTATACATACATATATATATATATATATATATATATATATATATATATATATATATATATATATATATATATATATATATTGTTCCGGACGGCTGGTCTTCAAACAAATTACACACACTGTATTATTTTAATAACTTTTTTTATTGTCAACCTTACTTTTGACACTTGTCAAATTAATTTAACTTGCGTCGTGAGAAAGCAGATCTGGACCCTTTATATACCCTTTTGGTCGATGCCGGAAGATTCCTTAATTCTCTAGAAGGATTTCCATACTACATGGGGTAATCAAAATAAGAAAAAGGAATAATCCGGCGATTTCTAGACCTTCCATCATAGGCGTTCCATGTTAAAAATAAGGAAATCGAATTCTCTAAAAAGTTCCAGTCCTTCTTTCATAGTCATCTCCTGAGGAAATTAACAAAGGTAAAATTACTTAAATAAATTATAAACTTGTAGAAAATACACCTAAAACCCTATGACCTGCAAACTCAAACTAATACTATGAAATATAAAATGCTACAAAATTCGTTACATTAAAAAATGTACCTAAAACCCTACAAACTACGAACACAAACTAATACTAAGAAATATAAAACGCTACAAAGTTCGTTACATTAGAAAATATACCTAAAGCCCTACAAACTACGAACACAAACTAATACTAGGAAATGTACAACGCTATAAAGTTTGTAGCAATATATATATATATATATATATATATATATATATATATATATATATATATATATATAATCAGGGAACTGTATATAATACAGTATAACTAGTAGAGCGCCTCGTTATGTTTATATATTTTTATTTTCTTGATAAATGATGCAATCAATGTTAAAAAAAGCCTTTTTCAAATTTACTCATATTTTTACTCTCAAGAACTTTTCTATTTCGAATATAACACTCAATAGTGCACGTAAATGAAAGGGCATTAGTATCATTAACAAGTTGCATCCTAATTTTATGCGAATGTGGCTCTCGGTTCGATACAGCTCCATTGACGAGACCATGAAGTAGTCAAAATGCGTATGGAGAGAGGACCAGAGTTGCATTTGCAGGAAATAAACTTTTTCTATATATTCTGGCCTTTTTTTCTACCTAAAAAGAGAATAACATATAGTCAACTCTTTAAATATAGCAGATTTATTTATTTCTTACTGAAATTTTGATTTTTAAATTTAACGAAGTTTAGACGCATCTTTTCGAACAGTTACCTTCATACTACGACGTCACGTAATAAATAATGATAAATATCTATAAACTATTAAAAGAATTTTTTAAGGAACTGTAATTCTAATTATATTGATCACTTTTTGTTGTAGAACGTAAAATTAATTATTGCTGACAATTTTTTCAATTTATTTTTATCGTACTAATAATTGTTTTTACCTTAATTTTTTAAAAAGTTTGCCACAATGTGAAATATGACTAAAATTGTACGAAATTTTTATTACATGTTTTCACTCTAAGCGCAATTTATTTTTCAACGGAATGTCTAGCATTTTGAAAATATCGATACCAAGAGAACGTAACTTTCTTTTAGTAGTCCCATTTATTTTCTTTAGTTGCCCGATCGCTACAAAAGAAATTGGTTCTATTTATTACCATCGCCGAAAAAACATGATTTTTCGTTAGCTTTCCTTTATTTTCTAGACAACCTCATGAATAAGTAAAATAATTTGACAAATATGATTTTAAAAAGCTGATTAAGTACTTGTCGAATACACATTTTAATAATAATTATTGTAGTTATGTCTTTATTTCTGAATTCAGGAGAGTAGTATATATATGAGAGAAGGAAAGAGGAGGAGAAGTAAGAAGAGTAAATCATCAACACATCAAGACATATAGGACATTCTTCGGTTTTATTTTCAATTATTTCGTTAACAACTTTTTTTTTTACCCTTCGCGACTTCCTACCGTTCTTATATATTGTTTTTTTACCAGGCATTATATTAACACCACTGGAACATTTGTGTTCCAATCTAAATCAATATTTTTAACACTACTATTGCAAATTAAACAAACTTTGGGGGTAATAATTTGATAAAACTGTCTTGAACATATATCGCAATGTAAATCATCACTTAAGCGTTTTAATTTTCTCTTATTATGAGTATTTACATGTCTATGAGCCCCTGCCCTTTGATAATATTGTATAATTTGATAGCATGCGTGACAAAGAGTTTTTTCTTGATTTTCCGTCACTACAAACACAACGATATAACTCTGAGTAATACAGAACACAACTTCTTTGGGATCAGTGTACTTGTGTTTCACTAAACAAAATTTAGCACTAGCACTTTCTTCTTCATTATTTTCTTCAATATCGGAGTCACCAGATTCAGCTTCAATTTGTTCGAAATTATTTATATCGTAGTCCAAACAATTTCTGAAGTTCTTCTGAAATTTTTTTTCGTTAAGATATGTATTGTAATCCAATATTCCTATTAATTCATTTAAATCTGGATCTTCTTCTTCAATATTATTATCCATAAATTTTTGAATGAATTTTTTTAATATTTACTTTGTAATATTTACTATTAAATATAAAATTATTTAATTATTATTTACTTATTATTTGTTGGTATTTAATTTATCATCTTTTGTTGCTCCACGTATCTATTTTATAAATTTACTGAAGTGAAAATTCATTGGTGGTAGGACTTTATATCGACTTCATGGTCAAATAAGGTTATCCACCTCAAGGTCAAACATAAGGTTAGATCTCCTCCTATGATCGGATTCGATGAAAGGTTAACCATGTTGTTAACTTTAAGATTAAACTCAAGGTGATGTATACGAGGCTTTTTGAAAAGTATAATGAGAGAACAAAAGAGGAGGAGGATGAAAAGTGTTGATGATACGAGGTTTTTTAATAAGTATAATGAGAGATTTGAAAAGTATAATGAGAGAAGAAAAGAGGAGGAGGATGAAAAGTGTTGATGATTTACTTTTCTTACTTCTCCTCCTCCTCCTCCTCTTTCCTTCTCTCATATATCCACTACTCAGGAGATTTAACAAAATAATATACTTAATACTCAGGGTAATATACAGGATGATTTTCCGGAAACTTTATCGATCGATTTTGGGAAAACTATAATTAGAAAGATTTTGAAAATTTGACAGTGTACTAATGTGCATGGGGGACAACCGGCTAAAATATTTTCAAGATGACGGCACTCACGATTATACCGGACATAGAGCTCAACTTGCTTATTTTAAATGGGGTATCCTATATATTATCACAAATTTTGATTTTTACGTAAAATTCTAGACATATTTTATGTATAATGTTCTATACTTAAGTCTCACCGTTTTGGACATATTTAAATTTGTATGTCAAAAATGAGGTTTTCGGATCAAAACTTAACTCTAAATTTTTCCTATAAGAAAGCCTCTGTTATTTAATTTGGGTTAGTTTTCTTGTAGGTAAAGATCGATTTTAGTAGTTTTTTTATGATATTTTGAAAATTATTAGTACAAAGTAGTCAAAAAGGACGTATAAAAATTATATTTAAAAAATCGTCAAAAGTCAATTTTTTCAAACAGAAAGCACCTATTTTTATAATTTTATCATATTAAGAAAATAAGGGTAACTTTGTATAAGGTTGTCTATTCCAAATATTTGTAGTTTTCAAAATATTGGCAATTCAACATTTTTCTATTGTAAAAATGCTATACGGCTTTTAAGTTTTGTTATTACTTACAAGCGATACATTCGCGAACCGATATCCAAAAAAACAGAAACCAACACTACCAACTGCTAAAAAGATTATTAAAAACTTCAAGAACTTTGGATCTATAAAAGCTAAAAGAAATAGAAATAAACCATTTGTTAATAAAATAAAGTTACAAAAATTATTTGAGTAAATGTTCAAATTGACGCCCTTGAACTTTTTTCGCACCTAAGCAGGAACTCTTCACGGGTGGCTCTTTTTATTGACTAAGGATTAAGTTCTTCAAATGATATGCGGATGTGCTGCATGTAATTTTTCATAATGGTAAATGCGGTGTTGTGTGTACTTTATTTTTGTCCCCAAATAAAATCATCAAGGACTGTTATGTCAGGGGAGCGAGGTGGCTAAAGATGTGGCCCATTCTTGGTTATCCATTGGTCATAAAACAAGTTTTGCAGATGATTGTTATCTAAATGACTATTATGTGGAGACGCCTCATCATGTCGATAAAATAGATTTCTATGATCAGCCAGTGGCAAGTTATCTAAATATTTTGCTTCCAAATGTCTTAAGATGTCGAAGTAGCACTTACCTACAAGTTACAAAACGTATTTTGTATCTAGAAGTCTTCAGAAATGGCTAACTCACCATTCAAATTACCTTAGTAGAAATCTAGGGAGACGACGCCTTCATTTCTTATGTAACAGAATTTGATTATAGACTCCTGCTAATGACATGTTGAGGTAGCGTTAATCATTTTATCTATAATCATTTTTTGCCCCATACCAATTAATAACCTACAATTAAATTTCACAGTAATAAAGACACCCTGGAAGACTGGTCGTGCATCTTCATTCTTGCAGCTTTAGTACCAAACAACTACGGTTATTTAAGCTTACCAACCACAACTCAGAACTTCAGGACTCAGAGAGGGCTGCTAATTAGTTGATCAGAAGACATCTCTTATTTTTTAGGTCTCGCAACAGCGCGCCCGCAAGTTAATTCGCGTGAAGGTTTTAATTAAATTGAATAAGATAAGTTTCTCAAAACACTTAAATCTATTTAACAAAAATAAATAGAAAAAACGAACTATTTACAATGAGAAACTTAAAACTAATAACAATTACAAAAAACTAGCATAATTGCTCTTCTCGGCCGTTATTTTAACCAAAAACGTAAAACCCAATTTTGAAAAACACGAATAAATAGCTTAATAAAATATTAAACCAAAAAAAAAGAAATGAAACGAGAAAAAACAGCTATTTATATTACTTAATCGATCCGTATGAAAATCACGAAATGCCCCACCAAAATAACACACGATAATCCCTTAATTTCCTAAATTAAACAAAGATAACCTTCTTCCCCGACAATTATACCCGTGACGTAATTATTCTACGGCACCGGTACTCACGGTACCGTTCTAACGACGTTCAAATTATGACTGACTTTTACTATTCCTTAAAAGAGTGTCTTCGGTTCTTACACCCCTCAACATCCCTCTGTTTCCCGTTTGTACCCATATTACCCGATGAAACCCGGTAAACGTCAATTTCTTTCCCTTAAAGTTCGAAGGTTTCGATCGTTACGTGCTGAGGGCGTTAGCTATTCTATACCCCTATTCCTACAAGAAATCTATTCACAGAGTGATTATTTAATTATTTATTTTAACAGAATATAGTTGTGACATTGAACAATGAAAAATAATTAACATTTGTCCCATTACACTTATAGCACAATACACGTTAAACTGGCAAGATTCTTGAAAATTTAATTCTCTTAATGGAGGTACGTTTGAGTCATTCCAATAATGGGAATTGCGTCGATTAAACAATCCATTTTTTTTAATTTGGCTTCATCCGACTAAAAAATATTATCCGAAAAACCAGCATTTTCTTGTTACCGAAGTAAAATAAATTGACAGACTCTACTTTTCGTGAAAAATCAATTACTTTGAAATGATATACTATGGAATATATATAGAGATGAAAATTGTGTTTTCATAAAATCTATATATGAGATTATCCAAACTCCGATGCTACTTGCTTTGTAGATATTGTCAAATATGCTGCCAAATATCCTAAAATTGTAGTTTCAATATTTTCATTATTAACAACTGGTTTATTTCTATTTCTTTTTACTTTTATGGATCCCAAGTTCTTGAAATTTTCTATAATCGTTTCAACAGCTGATGGTGTTGGTTTCTGTTTCTGCGGATATCGGAGCGCGAATGTATCGCATTTTCTTGAAATAACTCATTCCCCATAAATAATAAATAAGTTTAAATAATCTTAATACGCGTAATTTAATCGCTTCGGCATGATTATTATTAATGACTGTCAAATGGCAAGAGATAGTGATAATTCTGTAGGGTTTGATTGTTTTATTTCCCCCCCCCCCACCTCGCCATCATGGCCAACTAATAACAAAACTTAAAAGCCGTGTTGCTTTTTACAATAGAAAAATGTTGAATTGCCAATATTTTGAAAACTACAAAGTTTTGGAATAGACAACTTTATACAAAGGTAGCCTTATTTTTAATGCTTAATATGATAAAATTATAAAAATAGGTGCTTTCTTTATGAAAAAATTGATTTTCGACGATTTTTTAAATATAATTCTTATTCTTCTTTTTTGACCATCCTGCACTAATAATTTTCAAAATATCGTACCAAGACTACTAAAGTTGATCTTCGTCTACAAGAAAACTAACCCAAGTTAAATAATAAAGATTTTCTTATAGGAAAAATTAATAGTCAAGTTTTGGTCCGCAAATGTCATTTTTGACATAAAAATTTAAATATGTCCAAAACGGTGAGACTTATGTATAGAATATTATACATAAAATACGTCATTGTCCGCTGATTTCTTATCGAGTCCAATAATTTCTAATGCCCCCATTGGAATTCCGAGTTTCACAATTTTATTTTTGAACCGATACACAATTTAAGGCAACATCCTGTTAAACGAAAAAATTGGCAAAAACACAACTTTTTCGTCAAAAACCATTAAAGCAGAGCAAAAAAAAGCTTTAAATAAAAGTCATCGGAAATAAAGAAAGGAACGCAATAAAATATAACATACAGGATGATCCATTTAAAATAAGTAAGTTTCGGACAACTTCCAGTATCCCCGAAGATTGCTGTTACTTCATCTGAAGGAAACGTCACGAAAAACCCCATTATACAAATTTTCAAGATTTAAATCGCATTACTTCCCGAGATATTCTATTTAACATTCAACGTAGAGCCCTCTGTATGTAAAAACTGAACCAAATTCGATATTTTTCTTCTAAAGGGAAACTTGTTTTTGACATTTGTAATGATAAATAAAAAAATCTATAAAACCAATTTAAATTAAATTTTACAAATGAATAATAACTAAATAAATACAAAAAAAATGCAAACACATTTCTTTTATTCCGTAAGTAATAAAATTTTAACATGAAGTTTCATTTAAATTCAAGTAAATAATAATTTGCATAAAATACACAAATTATATGAACCAAAATAAACCAAGCTTAAAAAAAAGGTGAAATATGTATTTTTTTTTTCGGCTTCACACAATTTTTCGCTTATAAAATTTGGATGATGGAAACTGATAAAATAACAGCATAAGTTTTTCAAAGTTGACACCAGATGTGGCCTTAAAATTTTATATTATAGCAGATCAAAAAAATGGATGAATTTAATAACTTAAGTGGTTTGAAGACAAGGGTCATGTACACTTTATTTGTGTGCGTATGGGGTATTGAGTTTTATAGCACTAGATTAGTCAGCAGTTTTATACTTCATTTTCTAGACATCGTTGCTATTTCATTATTTTGCCAATGACTTATACACGGTGTTCAACAAATTTTTAATATAGGTATTTTACAAACAACGAAAGGACAAGCTAATATTAACAAGGTCGTGTCTAGATATGAGAGACAGTAGAAAATTATACGCTCGAACAATGAAACAAATACTTCGGCATCGATATTTTTTTTAACCGACTTCTAAAAGAAGGAGGTTCTCAATTCGTCGAGTATATATGTTTTTTTATGTATGTACACCGATTACTCCAGAATGGCTGCACCGATTTGAATGAAATTTTTTACGTTATGTTCAGGAAGTTACTGCGGTGGTCCCATATTTTTTTGGACGAAATTGGTGCAGTAATATCCAAGATGGCGCTGACAATGTGGCGGCCAAAAAAATTAATTTTGTTTGATTTTCTCCAAAATTAGTAAGGAGAAATTTTTGGGGTCGTGCACAACGAATCAGAAATTATTTTTAAAATATTCAATATGGTGAATCCAATATGGCGGACAAAAAAATTTAATTTTGTTTGAATTTCTCCAAAATTGGTGTGGGGGAGCTTTCGGGGTCGCACATAATGGATCCAAAATATTTTTAAAAAATTCAATATAGTCTATCCAATATGGCGGATAAAAAAATCAATTTTGTACGATTGTCTTCAAAATTGGTACAAGGGAGTTTTTAGGGTTGTACATAACTAATCTAAAATTATTTTTAAAAAATTCAATATGGCGGATCCAATATGGCGGACGAAAAAATCAATTTTGTCCGATTTTCTTCAAAATTGGTATGGGGGAGTTTTCGGGGTCGCACATGACGAATCTGAAATTATTTTTAAAAAATTCAATATGGCGGATCCAAGATGGCGAATTTAAATTTTACATCTCCCGATTTTGTCTAAAATCAGTATTGGGGGATTTTTGTTAGTGTGAATTATGAATTTAAAATATTTTTTGAAAAACTCAAGCGGGCAAATTCAATATGGTGCCTTAAATTTTTACATTTTTCGATTTTCTCCCAAACTGATATAGGGGGTTCTTGAGGGTGTAAATTATGAATTTAAAAGTATTTTTTCAGGATTCAATATGGCAAAACCAAGATAGCGGACTAGAAATTTTACATTTTTCAATTTTATTCAAAGGTGGGACTGAATCGTTTTTGGAGATGTAAATAGCGAATATAAGTCTAGAAATTTTAAATTTCCGGATTTCATCTAAAATTGATACGAGGGGGCTTTGAAGGGTTTAGATTTAGATTAAATTAAGACTTGAAATTCAATATAGCGGATGCAATATAGTGAGTTGAAAATTTTGCCTTATTCACATTTTTTTCAGATTTGGTATTAGAGGGTTTTCGGGGTCGTGTATTACGAATATGAAGTTCATTTTTTACAACTATTAGGTTGATAAGATACAATATGAGGGACAGAAAATTATACATATTCCGATTTGGTCTAAAATTGATATTGTGGGGTTCTGGAGGCGTATACAAACTCAATATGCAGTATAAAATATATCGAGCTAAAAAATTTACATCTCAGTTTTTTTAAACATCGATATTGGAAGGTTTTGGGGTATTAACAATTTAAAATTAATTTGAAATTTAAGATAGAGGATTTGCTATGACAGACTAAATATTTGTTTGACACAATTTTACTGGTATTTGGAAAACTCTAAGAACCAAAGAATTTTTAGTGGTTCATTTTAGGGTGATTTACAACTTTGGATAAAATGGGTACTTTTTTGCCACCTTGGAGTCATTGCGAGGTACACTAATCTCGACTAATACTTAGTGTAAATAATTTATGGATATCATAATGAATTCTAAAACTAAAAAAAGAAAAATATAATTTTTATAAAAAAATTGAACCGACTTCTAAAACTGCGCTAAAAAGTGAAAAATAACTATAAATTTTTATATGAAATTGAACTTGTTGAAGTAGACGCCAAATTATTGGTAAATGAAATAAATAACTACTAATATATACAAACTATGGTAAGAAAGCAATTACAAATAAAGTATTTTTAATCTGTTAAAGCAAATCACATTTTGTCAGGTATTAGTTTGGCGCCGACTTCAAAAAGTTCAATTTCATATAAAAATTTATAGTTATTTTTCACTTTTTAGTGCACTTTTAGAAGTTGATTCAATTTTTTTATAAAAATTTTATTTGCTTTAAAATTAGGCCCACTTTTCTTTCAGGAAAATTAATTCGAAATCTATTAAGTTCGACTATCTGAAATTAGGCTTAATCAGCTCGTTTTATTTTTTTTTTCGGTTTAATAAAAACGTTAAGCAAATTTCTATCTTAAGGTAATTCACTTTTGTAACGTCTTTTCTTAGGAATATCATCAAATATGAATATATAGTTTACAAAAGTGTTTTTTAATTTTTTAATTTAATTTAAAAAAACGAAATTTGTTAATCGTCTGTTCGATGAAATATTAACAATTAAAATATGCATAATTATCATGCTGGAGGTCACTACATATAATAAAATACCAATACATTTGGGAATATCTCAAAAACCGTTTTTACCATATTTTTTAAAAATTAATGCAACGTAGATCCAAAAATTATGAATTTTTTAGAAAAATCCCGGAATTTGTTGACCGTTCTGTTTAGAAAATACACATTTTTTAAATAAAAATAATTTGAAAATATCTGACGCGTAGTGGGGTACAGTGATAATACAAACCTAAGTTAGTTAGGTTAGTTCTTCAGAATGTGACATTTTTTTAAATATATTTCTCGATATTTTTATTTATTTTCTCAATATGTTGGGATGTCAACATAACAACTGTATGGGTATGAGACTCGCACTATATGAACGTTATTATACACAGGTTTACTCTATAGACCATTCAATATAGACGTTTGCGGCGATGCCAAATTTATTACATTTAAAGTTGTTACTGTATAAGAATGTGTCTGTATATTGAAAGTTAACGTGTGTTGGGTACAGTCTCGTACAAAAACAACATTCTTTAGGCCTGAGAATCTTTAAGTTTTGGTACTTACTTAAAGGCTATAGTTTGTCTACGACTGTCGCGAGTAAACTACCTATATTAATAAAAATTGTCTATTTAAGAAAGCAATTTATGAAACGTGTTAAAGAATATTAAAAATAGGAAATTTTTCTTCACACAAACGCTTCTAGGCATAAAAAAACTACTATGTATAATGAAAGTTCTGGCAATTTAGTTTTTACGTTTCTACCATTTCAGTATTTTCGATTAGCACAAAAACAAGATAAGGATATTAGTCTGTAAACCCCAATTTTAACTTGATGTCAGTTTCATTAGTTCGATTTTAGATGTATTAGAGATAATTTGATTGGATCTGCGTGAAGTGGGTTAGGCTGAATGGGAAAAAAATATATTATAAATTGCATTGCTTATAAGGATTAGGTGGGAAGAACAAATCGAAAATTCCGAATATTTATTTTAGTAAAAATTTATTATTAGTAGTGTCTTTTAAAAATATATATTACGTCAATATTAATGGAATTGAAGATTTGATTAATATTATCAACATGACTGTTTACAATTTATGATTTTTATTAAAGAATATACTATGTTAGATCGAGCATATGATCTGTCTTTCTCGACAAGTATAAATCAAATATTATAAAGCAAGCTGGGTAAATACTGAAATCCGTAACTATTTCAACTACATCAAAGACCAAAGACCTGTATATATGGTATAAGCAGACAAAAAGTCAAGCTGTGTATGGAACATACAAGTCAGAGAGAAAGATTTATCGGAAATACCTCTCTGATTATCGGAAAAATTTGAATGATAGTAAGATTATTAATTCCAAAAATAAAATTAAAACTGCCTGGAATATTCTTAATATCGAATGCAATGGGACCAATAAGAATTATAACATAATCCTAAATATAGATGATTATATTAATAGTGATCCAAAGGATAATGCTGAATTATTTAGCAGACAGTTCAATGTACATAATAATTCAAACTTTAACTTTACATTTCAAACTTAATTATCCTACAATATTTTAATCACCAGTAAATTTCGATGAAATTTTTTGAACGCTTATTAGTTTACCTAATAAATTTTCAGCGGGACTGACCGAGGTGCCCTTATATGTTTTAAAATTTGTCGCACACTGCATAAGTAATTCTTCTTTTCTGGTCTTACAACTCTGGGTGAGTTTTAGCCGCATCCACTATCGCCCTCCATCTCCTACGGTCTTGTGCTTCCATTTCCCACTGCTGGACTCCAATCCTACACAAATCAGCTTCGACGGCATCCTTCCATCTTTTCCTGGGACGGCCTATTGATATTTTACCATCTGGTCTCTCAAAGAATACTATTTTCAATAATCTGTGGTCCCCTGATCTTACCACATGGCCTGCCCATCTTATTCTATTGGCTTCTATATAACGGACTATGTTTTCACTGCCATACAGTGTCGCCAATTCAGCATTGTGGCGTCTTCTCCAATTTCCTGTTGTTTCATCTCTTTGGGGACCATATATCATTCTAGGAACCTTTCGTTCAAATATGAGTAATTTATTGATTTCCCGTTGATTGAGAGTCCAAGTTTCGCTGCCATAAGTAACTACCGGGCGAATAATTGACCTGTACAGAGTTAGTTTGGATTGTCTTTTTAACAGTTTAGATGTCAATAATGTTGTGAGGGAGTATGACGCCCTATTTGTTGCCGCTATTCTCGCTGAGATGTCTTTTTCAACTCGATTGTCGTCTGTGATTACCGCTCCTAGATACTTGAATTCCTTAACCACTTCGAAGTTGTGTTCATTCAGTGATATATTCTGCCCGATTCGAGGTCTTGGATTCTTTGTTACTACCATGTATTTAGTTTTTTTTTCATTTACTCGGAGACCTATATTACCTGCTTCTTCCTCGAGTTGTGAAAATACCTCTCGCACGTCTCTTGTTGAATGAGCCACTGTATCGATATCATCTGCAAAGGCCAGCACCAGTTTTGAACCTTGGTTCGCAAAACTCTCTGTCAGCCCCGACGCAACCCTGCTCATTGTATGTTCCAAGGCAAAATTGAAAAGCAACGGTGACAGAGGGTCACCTTGTCTGAGTCCTGATGTCACACTGATTGGCGCTGATGTTCTATTTCCTACCCTTACCTATGCATATGAGTTTGTCACGCACATTTGTATTAGATCGACTAATTTTCTTGGTATGCCCATTTCTAGCATTGTTGGCCATAGTCTGCTTCTTTTCACGGAGTCACATGCTTGCTGGAAATCCACAAAAATTTGGTGGACATCTCGGTTAAATTCCCAGTTTTTTTCCAATATTTGTCTGATCGTAAATATCTGGTCTATTGTTGACCTTCCAGCACGAAAACCGCATTGGTAGTCGCCAATAATATCTGCCGCATAAGGCGTCAATCTGTTTAGTAGAGTAATTGCCTGGATTTTGTATGTTGTGTTGATAAGAGGTATACCTCCATAATATATATATATATATATATATATATATATATATATATATATATATATATATATATATATATATATATATATATATATATATATAATTATGACACTTCCATTCCATTCCTCAGGCATTTTCTGTTTCTTATTTTCAAAATGATTTCATATATTTTTTGATGTGGACTGTTTCCTCCCATTTTTAGCAGCTCTCCATTTATACCATCGCTGCCTGGCGCTTTGTGATCTTTGAGTGATTCTATAGCATTTTTAACTTCTTGAAGTGTTGGAAATGGCACTCTTATATCTGCGGAATGGAATGTAATGTCCTCTTCCTCTGTCCCATTTTCAATACTTAGTAACTGCTGAAAATATCCTTTCCATAGCTCGACAATTTCTGTTTCCGTCATTATTAACTCTCCTGTGCATAAGTAATCCCTTAGCAAATATTGCAAATGAAAGTTTTGCCACACAGGTCTTTTCCACTAATCTTAAGAGGGTCAAAGTAATTCCTGTATTTAAATAGGGGAATTGCCAGGGCCTCAAAAATTATAGACCAATCTCCCTGCTTCCAGCAGTGTCAAAGGCCTTTGAAAAAGTTGTATATACTAGAATATTTGAACATCAAACAGACTCAGTATCCTGAGTAATAATCAGTTCGGCTTTAAACCCGACAACTCCACCGAAATGGCAATACAGTTCCTATATAAATGAAAAAATTGACAGAAATGATAAAGTGGTAGGCCTATATTTTGATTTGTCCAAGACCTTTGACACCGTGGATCATAACTTGCTTTTGACAAAGCTTTGTGCGTGTGGGGTCAGGGTTATTGCTGCCAATTTGCTGCAATTTTACTTATCGAATAGGCAGCAAACAGTCTGCTTTACTAAAAATAATTCTCATTACTTTTTAGATAAAACTAAACTGTTGCAGAGGGTACCTCAGGACTGCATTCTGGGATCCATATTATTCTTAAATGTAATGTAAACAATCTGATGGTGTTCTGATAACAGTCTCAATCTATATGTAGATAAAACTAGCCTAATTCTTTTTTCAAAACATGCAACAAGTTCCGAGTCTGTACTTGTATGGCTTGGGAGTGGATCTATACCTACTTTGGAACACGTTAGGTTCTTGGGTGTTCATTTGAACCCTTCTTTAACCGGGGAACATCATATCTCAGTTCTTGGGGCTAGGCTTAACAGTTTGTGTGTTGTAGTCCGAAGGCTTCGAAACGTCATCACTGCAGAGACTGTTGGGCTTTTCTACCTTAGACATATACAATCTCTTGTCTCTTATAGTATTTCCTTTTGGGGTCATCAAATAAAGGTAATTAATATATTTAAAATTCAAAAACGCATCATAAGATTTTATCACCTACATCCGAGAGCTTCATGTCGACCATGTTTTGCTCAGTTTAAGTTGCTTACTGCTCCTTCATTATACTTTAGATCTTTAGCCATGTTTGTCAGAAGGAATAGGGAATTATTTCCGCTCATTAGATAATTTTTCCCATGCGTTGCATACCTTCTGGTGGTCACTGTATGTATATACACTTTAGCAGATTTATATATCTAGAATCAATTCATGCATTTCTATATTGACCAAATCAAAGACCTTATAGTAGTCTAGCTAGCTTTTGTTATTAATTAGATTAATAAATATAAAAATAACTTTAATAATTACGGAACATATAATAAAAATCATTACAGATTTCAATGAGAAAGGAGAACAGCATTATAGCAATTTTAAACCTAGTTTTAAGGTCATACTTTATACCAATATATACATCGTTTTATTGTATAATTTTGAGCGCATTTACACTGAAAGATTTGTTCAATCCGATAAACAACACCACGAGCGGTAAAACGTACAGGTGCAAACACCCAATCTGACTTTTTGCTGTGTGGAATATACAAACAAGCTTGGTATTTTAACATGTACATTTATCGGTTAATACTCCAGAAGTTTATCGTCGAGACAGTGCCTGCGACAGTAAACTGACAGATATTTCGGATAGTATGAGGGTATAAGAAAAAAATATATATGTTTCCTGAGAAGACTTCGTCGAATCGAAGTATCCGTCAACAATTAAAATTAAAAAAATGATGATTGTGGGGTTTTAGTTTTGAGATAGGGGGAATTAAAGATTTCCCGTTACATCTTAGCTGACATGCTGTATCTTCTTCAAATAACTTGAACACTTTTAATCTTTAGCAACACATTACTTTTAATGCATGAGTTTTACAAATTTGTACGCTACAACTTCACCTTTTTATCAGCTCTTTATTTTAGGAATAAATAATTTTATTAGTTGTCTCATTAAACCAATAAAGTTGCATTCTTTTTTATAAAGCCATCCATATAAGAACATCTTTATCTTGAATAATGCTTTATTTAAAAAACGGATAAAATCTTTCTGATCTTCAACCGACTGTGAAATAAAATTTCGGGTAATTTAATTTTTTTGCCATGATCTTTTATATTTTCCTTCGGCAGCGTAAAAGCTAAATTAGGGATAGCAGCCTGCACAAAAACTATATTAAGTTAATGTGAGCTTTATTAAAGTCAATATCGGGTAGCTTAATTTAGTAATTGAAAAATGTCTTAACCTTTTATATAACCAAGACTCTTCGTGTGAAACTACATATATTTAATTACTGATCGAGAGCATCCTTTGCAATGGAGAATATTTATGTTACTTTGAATAAATCCTTCTTAAAAATATTTCGTTTAAGAGACATTATTTTTCAACCGATCTCAAAAATAAAAAATTGTCAATATATATATATATATATATATATATATATATATATATATATATATATATATATATATATATATATATACAGTGTGATTCTCTGGAAAGTTTATCGATTGATTGTGAGAAAACTATAATTTGGAAGAATCTGAAAATTTGACAGTGTACTAACGTACACGGGGACAGCCGGCTAAAATATTTTCAAGATGGCAGCACTTCCACTTATACCGGAAATAGATGTCAACTTGCTCATTTTGAATGAAACACCCTATATATTATTGCATTTTTGATTTATACACAAAGTTCTAGACATATTTCATCGAACCCTACACAATTTTCACAATTTCTTGCCATTTGACATTCATTAATAATAATCATGCCGGAGCGATTAAATTACACGCACCAAGATTACTTAAACTTATTTATTATTTACGAAGATAGATTTATTTTAAGAGCATACGATACATTTTCGATCCGATATCCGAAGAAGCAGAAACCAACACTATCAACTGTTAGATTATAAATAACTTCAAGAACTTTGGATCTATAAAATCTAAAATAAATATAAATAAACCAGTTGTTAATAAAATAAAGTTACAAAAATTATTTGAGTAGTTCAAATTGACGCCCTTGAACTTTCAAACATTTTTCGCACCTAAGCAGGAACTCTTCATGGCTTGCTCTTCTTATTGACTGAGGATTAAATTCTCCAAATGTTATTCTGACGCGCTGCATGCTTCATTTTTGATTGTTCCCCAAATAAAAAAAATCTAGTACTGTTAGGTCGGGAGAGCGAGGCGGCCAAAGATGTGGCCCATTCTTAGCTATCCATTGATCATAAAACAAGTCTTGCAGATTATTCTTAACTAAATGGCTGTTATGTGGAGGCTCCCCATCATGTTGATAAAATTAATTTCCTTGATCAGCCGGCGGCAAGTTATCTGAATAGTTTACTTTCAGATTTCAAAAGATGTCGAAATAGCGCTCACTTATAAGTTAAAAAATGTATTTTTTATCCAGAAGCCTTCAAAAATGGCTAAGTTACCATTCAGATTATCTTGGTAAAATTCTATGGCGACGACGTCGTCATTTCTTATGGTACAATACTTGCTAAACTGTCAAGACTCTTGAAAATTTAATTCTCTAAATGGATGTATGTTTGAGTCGCTCCAATAGTGGGAAATGCGTCGATTAAACAATCCATTTTTTGAATTTGGCATCGTCCGACCAAATAATATTATTCAAAAAAACCAGGGTTCTCTTATGACCGAAGTAAAATAAATTGACAGAATTCTACTCTTCGTAGAAAATTAGTGCATTTTAAATGTTGTATTATGGTCCAAAACGGTGAGATTTAAGTATAGAAAATTATACATGAAATATGTCTAGAATTTTACGCACAAATCAAAAATGCAATAATATATAGGGTATTCCATTTAAAATAAGCAAGTTGACATCTACCTCCGGTATAACCGGAAGTGCCGCCATCTTGAAAATATTTCAGCCGGCTATCCTATCGAAAACAGCTGAGCGTGTCACGGTTCAATTTTGCGCTTAAGCTCACTATGGCTAATTTATTTAATTTAACCTTATTTTGCAAATTCGTTATGAGCAACACAGTATCATTTTACTTAAGTATTTCCCAGGGATTCTTTGAAAGAATTTCTAATTTCACTAAATAAGTCGGTTTCTAATACCCAAGCATTACAGTCTACCACACAAAAAAAAGAAAGATTGTTGGAATCAAACTGAAAGTTAATGCGGCCACGAACATATCACGATACAAAAAAAAAACTTTAAATTTGTCAATAATAAACCAAAACGGGGCCCTAAGATTACATACAATTCAAAATACTTCAATAATACCATTAATAAATTAATTTTACTGAAAATTGGGAACATCGGGATACGTCCAGGAGGCAAAAAAAACATAGCCAAAATTTAGTGCGAATTACAAATGATGATAAAATGCTCTCAAAATCAACTTTTACTGATAACAAATTATACAATTTAGGCACTGCATGGCAGCAAATATTAAAAACCCCAAAAAAACTTACAAATTTCAAAATTCAAGAACTATATATTTATCACAAAAAAGAAATGATCGGCCCCAAAACCCCAAAATACATCTTTTATACAATGTTTTAAAGTGGTTAATTTTGGATCTAAATGAGTCTTAGAATAACATTACGGTTGTTTTTAAATTATGCTTTAATTTCTCTAGGTAAAAATCAATTTTGAGCTGCAATCTTTTAATAAATAAAAAAACCATACAGGATCGTTTTAACAGTAATTATTTTAAAGTTTCTTACCGGATCTTCTGGGGTCAGACTGATTCTTTCGTTGACCCGTGTAAACTGCCCAAAATCCCTGTCTTCAGGTTTATCCCGATAAAAAAACCATAGCTACCAACCTGGCAAAAGATACGGTACACCAAAACTCAATAAAATTACCGGGATAATATTCGACTTTCCATCTCAGAATCCCAAAAATTTGGCAACTAAAAATTGAGATGGAAGTCTGCAGCTGCTTCGGCCAGGAAAAAGTGAAAGTCAAGGCAAAACGGCCTCCATTTATAACCATGGCCCTGCTTGCGCACTAATCGACTTCCGGTAGGCGCGCTCAATTATCACGTCTGAAAAAAATGACAGCTCAAAAAGAAAGCCACAGGGCAACAACAGTCGGCTAATATGCATTTGTTACTTAAGCCAATTCGTTAATCATTAAGCATTAGCCAAGTAGTTTTTTTTAAATACAAGAAATATAAATTAATACATCAATAGAAATTTCCTGATATCTGCAACCCAATATACCTAAAATCCCAACAAATACAAATATAAATGGCCGGGAATAAAACCAGATCTATCTGAATATAAAAAAGGTAGCAATAAGTGTGATATTGATAAAAAAATATCTAAGCGAGGTGTAGTGCAATACCAAAATAAAGGACGACATAATGACAAATAAAATTAATCGAAACTGTACTTAACTAATTAATTCATTTTAGCCGACTCTCAAAGAATCCCTGGGAAATACTTAAGGAAAATGATACTTTGTTGCCCACAACGAATTTGCAAAATAAGGTTAAATTAAATAAATTAGCCATAGTTAGCTTAAGCGCAAAATTGAACCTTGACAAGCGTGTGAAAGTAGCAGAGTAGTGGGACAGCGCGGCTGCCGGGGGAGTTGTATGTATATGACTAATTTATCATTAAAAAGGTATATATCTTATATATCTTGCGATTTTTTGCTGGCTTATAATTGACAAGACAAGAAATGTTGAAATTTAAATACCAACTTTTAAATCGCGCTTTGAAATAGATTCGAAAAAATACAGCTTAAAATTCCAACATCGTCGTGTTATTCAATATAATTTAAAATTGGTTTTACAAAAGCAAATTCTTTATCAGAGCAGTTTTTTATTTAGTAAATTCTCTGAATAGCAAGCCGATATAATATCATTACAGCTGTAAGCTAGACAAGAAAAACGAATAGCGAGGAAAATATCAAATTACCATTTCATTTGTTTCGTATTTCTATCAGCGGAACATGAATAATTAATTTTATTTTACTAAAAACATAAAAATACTTTTTTAAGTACGTTTGTTTTACCTAAAGAAATTCGAATATGAGAACTTGTGTAGCCATCGCAGTTGCCAGATGAAGAATTTTTTGTTGCTAACTTCATGTTATATTTGTAAGAAAATATGAGTTCTAAGGATCTAAATAATTTTATTTCTTATTAACATTAACTTTAACAAGAGACATAAGTGTATTTTTGTTGAAAAAGCTTAATGTTAATAATCTTGAAACTGACCTTCGACTGGTATTTTAAGGTCAATTTTTTTTTAAAGAGGAACTCCTATTTTTTATTCGAAAAATAGAAATATTAGGGAAAATTCCTCATACGACAATATACATATGTCATATACTTTTTTCACATCTATATATGACAACAGACGCATGTTTCTTTATATTCATGAACATCAACCTGACTGTGGACTTATATTTCAAGATTATATCAGGATGAACTTTGCTTTTATATTAAAAACTCCTATTTTTAAATAAGTTTATTTAGTTTTACTGCTGTCTATGGACTGTCGAGTAACAATCAAATCTTGTAATCGAATTTTTATTCACTTCTGATTCTAGTACTACTGAGATGATCTGATGAGGGAGATAGGAGATGGCTACAAAATCATCTTTCTAGCGAACTTGGTCTTACCAAAGGATCTGGCCGATTAAGAGGGTCGAAACTACCCCCTCGATAATTCATTTTGGTGTTTTTTTTATTTCCTACAACAGGATATTTTTTACAAAAATTTTTGGCGCGAAATTAAAATTTGTATGGGTGTTTGAAAATTTTTAAATTCAATAAAATAAAAACTAGGACCAAAGCAGGGGCGAAAAAAAAATATGTTTTTTCTAGACGCCAAACTATGTTCATCCATTTTTTCAGATTTTTAAAAGTAATTAAACATAGTCAAAATCGCAAAAAAACAACATTTATTAGCATTTTTTCGCATTTTTATCGAATATTGAAGCATGGAATTTTCTTATAAATAATTGTTCGACGTAAAACTATGTATATATATATATATATATATATATATATATATATATATATATATATATATATATATATATGTATATGTTTATGCGACTTTTCACAGATTCCTCTGTGTGAATTGCAATAGCAGTGGATACATCCACATTATGCCGTTGTAGTGCTGAAATCACATTCAGCAAACGTACAACTATATGCAACTCCGCGTATAAGTCAAGTACTTACTTCATATATATATATATATATATATATATATATATATATATATATATATATATATATATATATATATATAAGCCATTATGAATTTTTTTACCGTCATAAACCTGGAGACAGGGGTTTTAGGCAGTTTGCATGGGTCAACGAAGGAATCAGTCTAACCACAGAAGATCGGGGTCCACCCTCGGGGTAGTAGAGTACCCATATTCATCCTTAGGGGTGCCAACAGCAGTCTACCCTCGAGGTAGTAGAATACCCAGATCCACTTTTTGGATCAAAAAAAAAATTAAACAACATATCCACCCTCTGGGCATAAGAACAGTCCAGAACCACCCTTAGAGACTTCAACAAGTGCATCTTTCGGAACACCGTCATCAGTAAATAAAGAGTAGAATTAATATTGCCATTTATTGCGTTTTATTTGATCCACGACTTCTTGTCTTTAATTTTTTTTGAGAAGTTACCTTTTCCTTATATTTTAAATATTATGTGTAGCGCTTTGTGAACTGACCTGAACGCTAGGCCCAAGTGACAACGTGGGGGGGGGTTCTGTATTTATCCGGCGAAATTCAGTGGTGCCCTCTTTTAAAATACCCACTTCTACTCTACGGAATAGGGGCTACCTTGGCACTTTGCTTGCTGGTGCCGCCTCTAGCTTTCAGCTCAGCGTCTTTCACATAAGATAATCTAATTATTACTATTTTAATCAGAAAAGCAATAATTAACGTAAAAAAATTGTTTGATCATTAATTTTGATTATAAAATCGCATGTACTTGCTTCCTATGACTCAGATAATGTTGTGTCACATGAAAGTGGGAATTTAGTAAACTAAAATATGAATCCAATATATATCGCTGTTTTTCGTACATTTTTTTACCATAAATTTTATATTGGTTGACATAATGTACTATAACTGACTTCTGTAGCTCATAATATGATGCATTGTGAGATAGAAAGTAATTTTATACCGTTTAATACACTTTCACGAAAATGAAATCGTTTTCCGTAAAAAAATGTTTTACCAATTTTATTAAAATAGTTAATTGTAAATATTAAATATTTCAAATTATTATACTAATGTAAAACCAATTAAATTAATTTATTTCGTCTAATAATAAAGATGTCGATTTGATATTAAAACAACTTAGCGAAGCAAATCTTATTTAATGCTAAAAGCTAAGAGAATAAAACCGTTGATAATTAATAACTTTCCGGAACTACTTATGCCGAAACCAAGACCTTTCATATCCGAGAGTTCAACGTTATTAATTATTCGATAGCAACTTGCAGAAAATCGACGACCGTAACTACCAGATCAGCTCAGTTAATTGAGCCAGGTTATAATAATGTAGCAAGAAGACTGTTTAATTGAGATATCGATGATAAGTCATTTTTTTCAAATGAAAGAAGAACTAGACTAGTAAATAAAATTAATTTAATGTTATTAGATGAAGTATTTATCACTATAAACAAGTTATTAGGTATATGTATGTATATATATTTATATATATATATATATATATATATATATATATATATATCTTTTTTATATTATTTTGTTATTGTGTTTACGTTTTTTATCCAACAAAAAATCTAAAACAATTTGACATTTCGCCCTCTGTTTAAGGCATTTTTAAATTTTTTTTTTTGTTTTTTATTCATTATCCATCCTAAAAAACATATTTTATAAGATTAAAAAAAATTTATATATCAACATGTCTACAATTTAAAACACAAACAACACTTTTAACACTAATAAAATGTTTAAAATATACTTAATTTTACAAGTACGCACCTTGAACATTTTGTTTATTAATTAATCATGGAGTATACTGAGGATATATGGAATGCGAATTTATTTTATTTCTTATATTTTACAATGCACCAAAAAAAAAAACGAAAAATGCATACATTTAATTTTATATTTAAGAGGATATTCAATTTTTGATGTTTATTAACAGGATCGAATACTTAATATTTTTTTGTTTAAATGTGGCTCAAATTTCCTATGTCCGTTTTGTCGTTAACAGTGTTTCTATCTTTTTTAATTCTTCATTTCTTTTATTTGTATTTTTTGGTAATCCATATCTTTGTTCTTAATTATGGTACTGTTGTAATCAAAGATAGGGTTTTCGTCCTGTGTGTGTTTGTTTTACGCTGTCGAAGCGTTTTTCTTATATTTATGGCCATTCTTTAAGTTCGTCATGCCTATATATTTTTTTGGGACAATTTATGTAAGGGATCGAATATACTACATTTAATTTATTCATGGGAGGAGTTCTACTTTTCAAGTTAGTGAATAGTGTAGATCTGTGGCATACGATAATATCGTGCTTTTTGAAAATGTGTCAATAGTATAAGGTAATGCATGTAGCATTTTTGTTGTTTATATTCTTAGTTTCTTGTTTCTAGGTTATTACAAAATTTATATGTTCGTTTATTAATTATTTCGATGATTAGTCTTTGCGTTGAAGTTATTATTTATTAGTTTTTTTTTTTACTTTTTGCAGTATTCTTGGTCGGAATTCTAGAGACGTTAGAGAAGGCACGATCAGACAGACCGATTATAACACTATTTTTTTGAGTTTTCAAATGATTAACAGTTTAGATATCTATGCGACCAAGTTGGTTTGGTGTCATATCTAGAAAATTTATTTATTATGATTTACAAGCCAAATGGTTTCGCACTCCCTCCAGGGATCATTCACTCATACCAGGCATACAAAGACACCAAAAGTATGAAGCTCTGTGGGAACCCTTTCCATGTTATCGGGTCCAAGGTGACGTTGTCTGCTCTATTTCCTATGAACCTTCGGACGGTTCCCGCGGTTGCAAGGAGAACTGCTTTCTGCAGAGGTTTATACAGATGCTCACTAAGGCCCAGTCCCTTGATGTTCTGCAGGAGGTTCTTTGGTATCACTCCAGTTGTTGACAGTATTATGGGAATCGTTTAGACGCTGTTCATTGCCCATTGTCTTCGAATTTGGACCACTAGATCTCTGTATTTGGCGTTCTTCTTGTTGTATTTTGGCCTTAGATTGTTGTTGTTAGGTACAGCAATGTCGATTAGTGTAGTTCGCCTAGAAATTTTATCTATTAGTATAATGTCTGATCTATTATGAGCTACTGTCTGATCCGTCAGAACCGTTCGGTCCGAATATCACTTGAACTGATTGTTCTCAAGAATAGGCTCCGGATTGTACTTGTAATAAGGCACTTTTCCTACCTGTAATAGGTTTAACTTTTCTGCTAACTCTTGGTGGAGTATCTTAGCAGCTGAGTCGTGTCTTTCCTTATACTCGGTTGCGGCAAACGCTTGGCATCCTCCAGTTATGTGCTGAATTGTCTCCGATGTTCGACAGCCATATCTGCATTGGTCATTTGCTATTGAGGGATCTCTGATGATGAACTTCCGATAGTTCCTCATCGGAATAACCTGGTCTTGGATAGCTAACAAGAAGCCCTCCGTTTACGGAAACATCTGTCCTGAAATCAACCAGTAGTTCGACGCTGAGTTGTCGACATAGTCCTGATTGACCTCATTTGGATGCCGTCTATGAAGTGGCTTCTATAGCCAGGTTTGTAACTTCTCTTGGTCTGTTTGGTGGTGAGAAGTAATATCTTCTTCCCTCAACTGTAGCGGCGTTGAATCGTCTGAAATTTATTTTATTATTATTTTCTGTTTCGGACGTGATTTGTAATTTTTCATTGAAACTTTTACAATCTTGAAGAATTATATTGATTTAATCCTGTGGATGCTGTTGATTTCGTTCTAAATGCAAATTATTTTCAATACGAAAAACCCTTTTACAAATAACTTGATAGATGCGCTATGGGATCACCATTTCATTTACCATTGCTCATTTAGTAATGGGATATTTAGAGGAGAAAGTTTTAAAAAACTAAATTTTAATATAATATTTTTCAAACTGTTGGTTGATGATTGCATAGCAGCCGTGCCACAGGATAAAATCAATATAATTCTCCAAGAGTTTAACAGTTTCAATGAAAAATTACAATTTACGTCCGAAACAGAAAATAATAATAAAATAAATTTTCTGGATATTGACTTGAAAAAAAACAAAATTTTGACTGAATGGTACACTAAACCAACTTGATCGAGTAGATATCAGATATCTAAACTGTTTCTCTAATTACTCAAAAACTCAAATAGTATTATAATCGGTCTGTGTGATCGTGCTATCTATCTAACGTCTCTAGAATTCCGACCAAGAATCCTGCAAAAAGTGAGAAAGACACTAATAAATAATAATTTCAACGAAAAGACTATCACTGAAATAATTATTAAGCGAACATATAAATTTTATAATAACTTTATAGCAAGAAACATACAATATAAACATCAAAAATATGTAGCATTGCCTTACACTTGTAGCTGTAAAAAAAATATAACACATTTTAAAAAAGCACGATATTATCGTATGCTACAAATCATAATAAATTAAATACTTTATTCACTAAATTAAAAAGTAAAACTCCTCTCATGAATAAATTAAATGTAGTATATTCGACCTCTTGCACAAATTGTCCCAAAAAATATATAGGCATGACGAGCCAATTACTAAAGAACAGAAGTATTCGATCCTGTTAATAAACATCATCAATTGAATATCCTCTTAAATATAAAATTAAATGTATGCATTTTTTCGGTTTTTTTGGTGCATTGTAAAATATAAAAATTTGAATAGTGTAAAAAGTGTTGTTTGTTTTTTAAATTGTAGACATGTTCGTATATGAATTTTTTTTTAATTAAATAAAAAATATTTTTTACGTTTTACGATGGGAAATGAACAAAAAAAATTTTTGAAAATGCTTTAAATAGAGGGCGAAACGTCAAATTCTTTTAGATTTATTGTTGGATAAAGAACCTAAACCCAAGAAAACACAAAATAAAAAAAAAGGATATAATCGTTGGTTCAAGAATCTGGAAAATATAATATATACATATATATATATATATATATATATATATATATATATATATATATATATATATATATATATAGTTTTCCTGTTTATACTTTATTTTTTTCACGTAATTTATGTTCATATATAACCAAAATATTGTGTATATGTTTACTTCGTATGTAAATTCCTTCCAGATATTTACCCAATTTTCTGGCTTTGTAGTATTTTCCCAAGCTGTAAAAACCATTGTTAAAGAAAATGGGAATACCGAAACAATTTAAATAAACGGAGTAGAATGAAAATCGTAGAATATTTCGAAACATAATACTTGTGGGAACTTTGCCCTCTCGGCAAACTTACATGCTTAGTTTGAAAGTGGGTAAGGAAATTCAAAACTATTTGAAAAGTATCGGGTTTTTTTGTGGACGAATACATGATGGCATCAAGTGGCTTGTACAGATGTGTTAAGTCAATAGTCTGGTAATTTCCTTAATGTTTTTCACATTCCTTTTATTTACTCCACAAGAATTCTTTAATTTTCTTGTTGTCCGGTGTTGACTGAAACTGACAAGATTTATTCGTTGTCATTACATTTTACGTCACTGTCTTCTTAGATTTTCCTTTTACAGTACTTTTAGGAAATGAGAGGATATAAATTGTTTATGCAATATTGGTTTATAGTATTTATTTTCTTCTCCTTTCATCCCATTTTATATATTTTTACTGTCACAAGCCTAACTTGAATGTCAGGTTAAATTATTTCCTAAGAACGTGGCTGTGTGGAAAGAATAGAGGTTTAGTTACGGAAACATAAAATTAGGCCCATATGAATTTTTTTATAGTTCGACAAAAGAGGAAATCGTCACATTTGCTAATAGATGGGAGGATAGCTTGATAGGGATATACACATTATTTGATTCAGAAAAACTGCCTCTATTCTTATCTATCTAAAGTCTCATACTCTTTTTGTAATTTATTTCAAAATTCCTCTAAATCAGAGTTAAAATATATAAATATATCAAACTTTTTAAAATAATTTTTGATAAGGAAGCAGTACCTATGTGTTCTTTGAAATTTTTGAATGATTGAATGATATAGCAGAGTTGAGAAATGCTTACATTATAACCCAGTCATATCTAAAGGGTTTTCCAATAAGAGGTGTTATTTTGATATTCAAAGAAAAATGCCATTTTTTAAGATAAATGATCGGATATTTATTACATTATAAAGAGGAAGGTATGCCGTTAATGATGGAAAATAACATCAGCCAAATGACCACCACGACCATGCCTACAGGACCATAACCTTTTCATGAAATTTTCCATAACCAAATCGCAAAGTGGCTGCCCTATGTCCTCGATAGCCTCACGAATTCCATCTTTGAGGTCTTGAATCGACGCTGGGCTGTTGGCGTAGACCTTGTCTTTCACGTGGCCCCAAAGGGAGAAATCGCAAGGTGTCACATCACAAGATCTCGGTGGCCAATTGTGATCACCTCTTCGAGAGATAACACGGCCCGGAAACTTTTCCCGTAAAAGATCAATGGTTTCGTTGCTTGTGTGGCACGTAGCGCCGTCTTGTTGAAAGTAAACGTGGTCCAGATAAATACCATCCAATTCCGGCCATAAAAAATCATTAATCATCTCTCGATAGCGCAATCCATTCACCGTAACTGTTGCTCCAGCCTCATTTTCGAAAAAGTAAGGTCCAATGACCCCGCCGGACCATAAACCGCACCAAACAGTCACACGTTCAGGATAGAGAGGCTTTTCAACAATAACTCTTGGGTTTTCCGAGCCCCAGATGCGACAGTTTTGTTTGTTGACGAAGCCACCGAGGTGGAAATGGGCCTCATCACTGAAGATGATTTTTCGATGGAATTCCGGATCATTTTCATGCATTTCAAGAACCCAATCAGCAAAGGCACGACGTTGTTGATGATCGGCCGGCTTGAGTTCTTGCGTTAACTGAACTTTATAAGCCTTAAGACCCAAATCTTTATGCAAAATACGGTGTAATGACGTTTGTGGAATCCCTAATTCCAAAGAACGACGAGGAATGGACAAACCTGGGTTTTCTTCAACACTTTCGGCTACAGCAGCAATATTCTCGGCTGTTCTTGAGCGACGTGCACGGGTTTTCTTCTTCACATAACTAACTTGTCCCAACAGCTCGAATTTTTTCACCAATTTCTTTATTGCGCTCCGACAAGGTGCTTCATGACGACCCAAAAATGTTCGAGTTTTACGAACCGTCTCTGCCAAATTTTCACCATTTTTATAGTGAATTTTAATAATTTCAATGCGTTGTTGAAGCGTGTATCGTTCCATCTTTATTTATGGCGTAGTTTCTACTTGTCAAACGTCAAAAACTTACAGCTTCAAAAGTGACATCTACCGAAATAGCGGGCTTTTCAAAATGACACCTCTTATTGGAAAACCCTTTATTTTATGTTAAAAGCTTGGTTATCTTAATCTGATTTAGGAGCCTGTTTGTTAATTTGTCTTCTGGATTGATAGATCTTTGACAGTATCTTTAGCAAATTATAATTTCACGTTCTTAGATGATGAGTGAAGCTATTTCATCCTCTTCATGACATGACAATCTACATATTGGTTTCTTATTATATATACCCATTGTGTGAAACTTCCTTGGGATGCAGTGGCTGATAATCGGTCTTGTGGCCAGCCTAATTTTAAGGTAAAATTTATTTTAACTAATTGTAAAGTTTTCTTCAAAAATTCCAATACCCAAAAACGGTAACTGACCTTGGTAGAGTAGTGATTTAGTGACCTGCAAGTGATCTAGAATTTATGTCATACAAAAATATACAAAATTTTCCATTTTCACTTTAAAGTTATATAGTGCAAGTCAAATAGGTTATAAATGTACTTTTTAAATCAAAATTTCCGAAAAAACAAAACATTACTCATTATGTCTGGTTAATGTTACAGAAGTAATCATGTCTCCTGGACTATCTGATCATTTTAGTCATTAATAATGACACAGCATTATAAATAATGACCTAGTACCCATTTGACTAACAACATATCAATCACTTTAATAAATAAATAAAATATGAAAAAAATTTTAAACCACCCTTGTCAGATCAATCATTTCCCAAAGCAATCAACTTAATTCAGAATATTAATTAGACTATGTCATTTCAAGACTTTAACTTATTATTTATGGAAATTTTGCTTATATTGGATGTGATATTTGGTTTCCCTTCACAATTATTTTTTTATTTAAGGGAATTTAAGGCTTCCTGCTGTATTCTGATTGACATTTAAAGTTAATGATTTTATAATGGTTTTATTAAGGGGGCTTTTTTTTTATTATTCTTGATACCGAATCTGTCATTTAAAATTTTTCAGGTCTATATTAACTTTGAAATGGCAGATTTCAAACCAATATTTTACTTGATGCGATTTTTATGAACCTTACGGGGGTTTATTATGTTGCGGAGACAAAAACCAACATTTTTCCGGCTTTGGAAGTATCCACCACTATAAGTTGAACACAAATTCAAAATATCTCACTTTTATCAAATATCGTGTCTAAAAAATTTTGTATTCAATAATCTTTTCTTTCAATTTTTCGTCTTTAGGCTATAAACATATTTTTACGAGAATCTTAAGATAAATTGGTTACAACGTTTTTAATTGGATCTTTCTGAAAAGTCCAGAATTTTAATTATTTTCTTTCATTGAATTCATGATTGTATCTTTATCACGTAGAATACTTAAATTAACTAGCCTGCAGTTGTACCTAAAATACTAAAGGTTTGAATTTCGTAAGCAAATGGCCTATTTAATTCACTTGAGAATATATTACTTGCGTTTACATAATAATTTTAATAATGTAAAAATTATGCAAATTAAGACTTAATATCTTGTGTAGTTTTACTACTATGTACTATATTTTTTTTTCTTTTTAGGTAAGTCGAAGAAAGTTTGAGTCAATTGATTCTACTAAAACGTGAGTAACACAAAAATTTCTTATTTACTCATTAGGTATTAGAAATTAAAAGTGGTATTATTAACTTATAAAGCAATTTAAGAAGTTACAGAACTAACAAGTGTGGATGCTTACTTCCTTTAAAGGAAAATTCATCGATAAAATACATTTTAAAAATTGAAAATGAAAATAAATATGCCCCAGAAACATTTTTTATTGCTAATCACACTATCGACGTGGGTTTGACATATCACTAATTTTAAGGGTTGATTATTCATACAAATTTTTACCCTGATATCATATAGCTTTCTAATATATGTTCGACGCATTTCCTCTCTCCATCTGGATTTCGAAAAGCAAACAATTCAGTTAATTATCGGGAAAAATAATTAATTAATCCATAATGTATAGAATATTTAAACGCTATAATTTCAAGTTAGACGAAGATAGTTCAATTGTTACAAGTAAATTAAAAGCACTCCATTCAAACCACAGATACAAGGCCGATTATGCAAATTCAGAGAGATATGCACAAATAAATAAAGAAACAATAAAAGTTCAGTTTAACAAAAACAGAAATGGAGAGTTGTCATTGATTTTAGAAAGCTTAACGATATTTGTATTGATGATAGATATCCTTACCGGATTTATCTGTCAATCTAGATCAATTAGGATACTAAATACTGACAATACTATATAATATCGGATCATATAGAAATTAGTCTTAAAAATCTACAAGAAAATGTTTTTTTCTGATGAAAACGTCCATTACGAAAAACTCCAAATGCCACTTCGATTAAAGAATGTTTCATCAATATTCCAGCGAATAGAAAAATGTGCTGTTTATAAGGACGGCATTTTGATTTATATTAGAATTATCCACGAACTAAAATAAGTATTCTTCAGGGTAAGAAAACTTAATATATAAATTCACCAGATAAATGCAAGTTTCATGGACAGGAACTTGCTTATCTCGGATATCTATTACAATAATATGGAGTAAACTCATATTCAGATTAAATACTAGTAATTCAAAAATTCCCAATTCCAAAGTACATAAAAGAAGTCACGTCATATCCTGAACTTTCAGGGTACTATTAATAATTAACTTATGCTATTAACCTATCTCGAAAAATTCTATTAAATTTTTTAACCTTATTATTAGATATTGCATACACGTGCTTGGTTACAATAAAATACATCAACATTTTATAACACGAAGAAAAACATTTAAATTAATTTACAAGTGCACAATTCAAATAGAGCCAACTGTATCAAACAAAACCTTAATTAAAACCCGGAAATTTATTAAAGAGAGAGAATTTAAAAGCAAAGAAAATGAAATCAAAATAAATACCTGTGTTTATTTCTAAACAATAACATAAAATGTCAAAGAGAAAAACAATTTAAATATCTGTTGTTGAAACCACTAAATTATTACCAAGCAACTTTAATAAGTTATTTAATATAACGGAACTGCGTAGGCAATAAACATTTTGGTATTTTACATAAAATATTTCAGCCAGTAAATTCCAAATATTACTGTTAATTAACAAACGCTGTAAAGCAAGATTGATTTTTTGCAATATTAATGTTTTAGATTAAATTTGTAATTTTATGTAATAATTTTTACGACCTTGTCTTAAATATGTCAAAAATAAATTGATTTAAAAATTAAATGGCTAAAAATTGGACATCAAAATAATTATTTTAATTATTTTAAGCTTTGTTTAAAATCACCTGTTAAGTAAGAAAACACAGAAAATCATTGTCAGGCTTATCTATAGGAATTTGATGCTTGGTCTTTTTCGATTGTAAACAGTTTTTCGGTGGACTGATTTCATTTCGTATGATCTGTGTCTTCAAGGTAGGTGTATAATTCCGTATCTTGTATTAGTTGGTCATTTAATTTAAGTTGTTCATTTTTACTAATTTCCGTTCATTCAGTTTTAGAGACATGTAAGTTTGTGTCAAAAATTTTTGCTAGTTTTCCGAACTCTTTTCAGATGATGCAGTTATCAAACAGGACTGTATCAACTGCGTCCTTTATGTTCTTAGTGAGGTCTTCATACTATTTGATCGGTAATTTCATCCAACGCTTCTTTAAATATTATTATATTACACCTATCATAATTTTTATCTTATCGCTTAAGACTTATTGACATTAGGGCTGGCGAATTGTTCTCACTAAAGATTCACCACAACGCAAATGTGTTTACCATCAACACTAGTTTTTTAAAAAGTTTCTAGCAGCTGTTCGTGTCTTGCATCATCAAATGCTTTGGTGGCACACAGATTTTCTGTCTGTTCTGGTGCGAACTTTTTAGTACGAATATTTAGGCCAATTAGGCGATTTTTATCGCAGAGTTTCCTGAGTGGTTTTAGGTATTTCAACAAATGTCGACTATATATATATATATATATATATATATATATATATATATATATATATATATATATATATATATATATATATATATACATGAATGAATTCTCAAGCGCCTATAAATGTCGACTGCGACCAGTCTTCTGGGATCTCATCCCTGTTAGCGGATCTTGACGCAATGTGGATTTTAAAAGTCAAGATTGCGTTTTTCACCAGAGATTTCAGAATTGGCGTTGTCAAGGAAAAAAAAATAGTTTGTTTAGCAATATACATGGTGCGCCATCTTTTAAGTCGGTATGTAAACCTTAAATAACTTTGAAAAAAAACTCATTTCTATATATGAGGTATTTTTATTAAATTTGATCCTTTACAATTTATTGGGACTAGTTTTTGAATACTACATCGATCAAGTGGCCACCTTTATTGGCCAAAGCAAAATGTGACTTTTTTGCTGCGTTTTCCATTACTTTTTCGAGCACCTCGGGTAGTATAGCAGTGATTTCGGCACGAATGTTTGCCTTGAGCTCTTCAATAGTCTGAGTCTTGCTGGCGTACACATTATTTTTTAAATAACCCCACAAAAAGATTTCCGGATCGGTCAAATCTGGAGATCTGGGTGGCCAGTCAATGTCGTCTCTTTCTGACATCAGACGTCCAGGGAATTTCCGTTGCAGAAACTGAATTGTTTGATTTGCAGTGTGACATGGCGCACCGCCTTGTTGAGACCAGTAACCGTCAAGCCTTTTTCATGCATTTGTGGGCAGACATAATGAGCCAACGTCCACCGATATGGATTTTCATCGACTATTTCGTTTTTTTTTAAAAAAAATGGCACAATGATGGTTTTGGCGCAAACGCCGGCTCAAACAGTCACTTTTCGGTCATGGAATGGCGTTTCGTGGATCTCTTGTGGAATCTCCGTCCCCCAAATGTGACCATTTTGCTTATTAACGCCGCCAGAGAGTGTGAAATGCGCCTCATCGGTCATCAAAATTTACGGTTTATTGTCTACCATTCGAGCGACTGTTTGGCCATATTTCAAGCGACGTGAACGGTCTATAGGCAATATTCTTTGTGGTAACTGCACTTTATACGGAAACAAATGCAAATCATCCTTTAAAATGCGCCGCAAAGTGGTTCCACTGACGCCACAATGTTGAGCGCGGTGAAAATACGACACTTTTGGGTTCTGGGCAACGCTCTCTCTGACCGATTCAACCAGTTCATTGGAACGTCTTGGTCGTTGATGAACGGTATGTTGATGATCTTCCATTGTCCCGTACTCAACAAAATTCGAAACCAAACAACGGATAGTGTTGTCAGACAGTGCTTGTTGGCCACGATATTTTCGACGATATGCACCTGAACGACTATTTTCAATGTACATTGTCACTATTTCGACGCGTTGTTTCGGTATAAAGCGATTCATGGTTAAACTTGTACTGAACTGACGTTTCAAAAACACGTATAACCAAATCAATCGGTTGGTAAATGTCAAAGTTATTCAATGTTTACATACCGACATAAAAGATGGAACACCCTTATCTCTCGGTGTTTTGACCACAACAAACCGAATCTTGTAGTGGAATTACTTCATTGACCCGTATTCTTAATACAAAATATAAGGGTCTATTTGGATTTTTGGGTAATAGAATAACTTCAGTACCAGTTGGAGGTCAAAATATTTAACTTTATATGGGTCTGATCTGGTAATGCTTTTCGTTTTTTGTGTACCAGTAATTCTTTCTGCCATATAAATGAATGGTAGACCAACATTGTGTAAATTGTTTTATTTTGCGATGTACCAAAAGTACAAATGACCTGAAAATTTTGATTTTTTCTTATATTGCGTATCCATATCCCGTCGTAACATTGAGATTTGCCCTAAATTATTTTTTCTTCAGAGCAAATCTTTCGCATTTTATGACTCAATTAAAATGTTCTGATTAAAAAATAACTGAATATCAACAAGTTTAAAACTTTTGGTATTGTAATATTGTTTAACGTTAAATACAACAACCTGAAAGACTATGTCTTAATATATTTACACAGTGTGTCTGAAAAGTTCCTGAACTAAGTTAAATAAGAACACGTAATAAAAGATAAATGAATTTATTCACATCAGTCCTCTACATACGATCATTTCGTCGAATTACCTTTATCTACTCGGTACAAGCTCTATGGATGGTCAGGTAATCATTATAAGAGTGGCCTTTCATCTTTATCTTAAGTTTTGGAAATAAAAAATAGTCTGCTGGAGCCAAATCACGTAATTAGGGCGAGTGGGATAAGACGATGATCTAATTTGTGGCATAATAATGCTGCGCGGTGTCCAACGGAGCATTATCACGCAAGAGGATCCAGCGGTCCAAATCGCGGTACTCTTGCCGACGGATATGATGTACCATGCGTTTTGTTAACTCCAAATAGAATGTAGCATTCATGGTTCAAGTCGACGTCGTCTTGATTTTCGATTTTTGCTGTCGCACTTCCATCGGTCTTTAGAGCTCTTCTAACAAGTGTATCTTGTAGTGCGAGATACAGTTTAGTCACCAAATGCCTACTGAATCATAGAAAAAGTTTCTACGAAAGATTGGTTAAGCCGAATAAAAAACTTAATCTAGTTTCTTTGTTTCATCTCGCGAGCTCATACAAAGTACGATGAACACATAACACGCAACCGCATACCATTCGAAAATGAAGCCCAGAACAAGAACGTTAGAGAAATGTCGCAACCATGTATTTAAAACGTCACACAAGGCCATCCCTTGATGAAGTGGGCGCTCCCACTTTGCTTAATATAACATCTAAACAGAATCCTATTCGATGCTAGCGCCATCTCTTAGCAACTAGAAGAATTTAGATTGCAGCGCCCTCTCCTAGCAGCTAGAATAAGTAATTATTTAAGGTTTTGTAATTAACTTAAATATGTTTAGCAACTTCCAAGAAAAAAAACCGTTTAAAAGAATAAGTTATCAAAAAAACATTATACTAAAAAAAGGAATACATAAAAACCATATTTACTTATAAAATATGGTTTATATTTCATTTCCATTCTTTAGTGAAGTTTCTTTGAACAAAATATTCTATTAAACAAGTTTTTTCCTTGAAGGTGCTAAAAATATTCAAATTTATTACAAATCTTTGAATTTATTATATAAAACTAACTAAAAATACCTAATTCTCCTTTGAACAATTTTATATGAATAATAACTAATTCATTTTTGTTACTGTGAAAATTTCATTTTAAATAGTAATTTCCTAAAAAATTAGAGAATTCTGCTAGTTCTTCTAAAGTTGCAACTATGTAATATTTATAAATACCTAATATTTCCTCTTTTTAAAACTAATAATACAGCTTAACGAATTGAAAATAATATCCTTTTCTATTCAAAGTCAGCAATGTCAAAAAATAACAAAAGTATCCAAAGTTATTTATTTATATTACTGAAATAATAATATACATACAATATATTAATATTAAATTTAGTAGAGCCTTATAACCAAGCTGCAATACTTGATCATTTCCATATTATACCTGTAAAAAAAAGTATATCAATAAAAATTGAAACTGTGATTTACCAGGGTGAATTAAATTTAAACCCAGTCTAAACTGAAAGCCAACAGCTAGATTCACTTAGAAGGTTTAAGATTTAGGCCCACAGAAGTTAGATCTAGTAGACCAATTTTCTTTTGTTTATGATTCTGTCATAATTTATATTATATATGTCAAGAAATACAATACTTATATAGGGAGATTAAGAATAAAAACCTAGCGATATAACCTTGAAATATCTAAAAGAAATAGTTGTGTCCGAAAATGATAAAATTCTCCATTTTTGCAGGTTTAGTACAAAAAGAAAATTATTTTTAAGGTTCAAAACTTGTATGACTGATTGTTATTCTCGTCAGTTCCAACTTTCTACTGCGAGTTTAGACCGGTTTTACAGTTACACTATCTTAATGAATTAGGGGGTACGGATTTAAATTAACACTTTTCTATATATTAATTGAAAAAATATTTTGTTTTTAAATAGATGGAAATGAAAAATTTTGTTTGGTTTTATATGATAAGAACTCTCCCTACCCCTAAAACACCTTTTTACACTTGAAACTAACTGTAATAATTACTTGAGATATTCAAGATAACTTTTCTATTGGCTGAATGTTACTACAAATCATTTTAAACTAAAAAATGACAGTAGTAAACTTCAGCCATTAATATAAAAGGTTCTATAACAAGTTTAAAAATTAAAATAATTTATAAATTACTTACAATACATCTTCAACAATTTAAACAGTAAAAAGAGTGATTTTCTACACGACGACTTTTTCTCAGTTGGAAGGTCCTGAAATATTATTTTAAAATAATAAAGATTACAAAAAAATACAACAGCTTGAAAAATCTAAAAAGTACAAAGAAATGATCTTATAATTAAAGAATGGCTTATAAATTATATATACAGACAAAAAGCAAAATTATTTATACTTCATAAAAATATACAATCATTATTCACAATATAACCAAATCATATTATAAATTAAAACGTGAAAAGAAAATTATTCATTATTTAAAATCTGCCAGTACAAAAATAAATAACTTAGTTGTCATCCATCATATTTTATAAAGATTAAAGCTTCAAACTTTTACAATATCCATACTACTGATAGAAAACGGCTCTAAATATTTTGAGGGAGATGATCTGTTAGAATTATGCTACTGATATATTACTAAAATTAAATCATCATAAACTTAATTTCTACGTTTTAAATCTATTACTTTTTTTGAATGTCCCTTAGAAAACTCTGAAACTTTTTTATATCTTTACAAAACTTAAAAATAAATAAACGTAAACATAAAAAAAAAAGATGCAAGCATTTTACAGACGTTATCTGTCATATCTATTAAATTTTGACGCGCGTACTTTAAACAGGTGATATTATACTCTTTAAACTTGACAAATAGATGTTCACTATAAGTATCAGAAGCAAAAATTTTGTTATTACATTGAGAACATTTAGGTTAGGTAAATAAAGTTTTCCATTTCAGCTGGGACTCGAACAAACATGCTCATGCCTTTAGGGCTGGCACCCTTCCCATTGGGCTACTGAGACTCATGAATAATAGTTATACTAGCAACATTTCACATTCAAAAGTCACACTTTTATGTCTAAAATAATAAAAATTTATCTTGTTCAAAGTATATTTTTTAAATGTTCATATTAAATTTTAACTATATCTGTTATTTGTGTTTAATGATGTTATCTTAAATATGTGTAACACTTTAAAAAAAAACATATTACGAACCTAAATTCATCTTAGTTGACTAAGTTTGTTTGTAAGTAAAAAAAACATAACAATAGCATTAAACAATATTTATTTACACAGAATAAAATGCAAAATATAATGAACATTGACATTACAATTTCTCTAAAAAAGCAGCCTTTGAAAAAGGTACTGATTTTTTACTTTAATTCTAAAATAAATTCCTCCGACTTAAAAATTAGGAGGAGAAAACAAGATGATTTTATCAAAGAAAGAATAAATTTCTCTACTACTATTTATCGTGACAAGTCTCATATAGACTAAAACTATGTTACTTTTCTAAAATTACGACTGTAAAATACCATCAACTAGTTTTTCTCATGTTCATACTGCTTCAGATAAGGTGAATTTGAGCTCATATATTACTAAACACAAAAAAATAAAATAAACTCTAGAGGCAAAATTTGAAACTCCTATAACTGATTAGAAACCATTGCTCTACAGAGTCATCTACGAAAACCACCAAACAAAGTAAATATTTATAATTCATTGTACCTCACCAAAGTTTAAATTTAATATGTAAGTTTATAATTTATTTAATAAAAATTGAAAAGCATTAGTATTTCAAACTTTAAATCTACATTTTTTGTTTTGTATCGCATTAAGCGAGCAAAAATAAAAACAAAACAGAGCAAGATTTTGAGGCGGATGATTGTTATTACAAGTTATATTCATTACTAGTTAAAAATTAACTTACAGATCATACTTACAAAACCTGCCTTTCGCCACCCAAGCATGAAAACACGATACAAAAATTTGGGGCCACGTATGAATTACCATGCGTCTTCTACAACAAAATACGAACTATTAGGTAAGTGATTGGAAAAGTATAAAAGAATTCTGTCTTTACTTACCAAAAATTTTGGGAAAAATACTGAAAAACGGTGAAAATTTCATAAAACACTCGGAGCAAAACCCCAACACCTGTTTCGGAGACAACTGACACAACGTCACATATTGTTGCCAACATAGAATTAATTTTTATAAATGTTTTTTCTTGGCATTTTTATTAAAAACAGATTACTTATTTGATAATTTATTACAGAAAACACAATATTATTGATGTAATATTTGTAAATATCGTTAAATGGGTTAAAAAATTCTATTATTAGTTGTAAATAGAAAATTTCTAGTGTTTGAAGCCTAGAGTTTGAAACGTCATAGATGATATCGACTTTTTCCCGCCGCTGAAGTGGGCGCGCGCCCCCTCAAATTCGATGTTGCCGTACACTCATATTCTAGTGACACGGCCCTGAAATGAAGTGTCCGAGACAGCGCTAAAATTTTGTAGCGGTACTCGTCAGACTTCGTACTACGTATTTCTTTAATTGAAGGAGAGATGACGCTACTTGTATCGAGTGTAAAAATTTTAAATCACAGTATTTATCGCTCTTTCTAACACCTAGTATATTTTAACTTGTTTCTTCAATTTATCAGTTGACCTCATTCAGCGGTCAAGTAGACTCCATTTTATGGTAATTAATAATTTACCGGTCAAGGAAACATAAGGACTTTCCCAAATTCAGACCATTATTTAAACTGAATTTGAACTTTCTAATTTGTATTCTTGCATATATACATTTGTCACTGAATATCCCACATTAATTAGAGCAAGCTAAATTTGTTATAATAAAGTTCATAGTTTAGTTGGGTTAATTCGGATGATAGTTTTAATTTCGGTTAGATTAAATGAACTGCTTCACCGTGGGTCTACACAGATGAAAAAATTTAAGTGATTTTATAGCGGTGTAATTTGATTAAAATAATTTCAAACTGAATTTCCCTTTTGTCGTTGTTACGAGGGGATATTATCGTATGATATATATTATGTAAATAAAGTTTGTGGCATTTGTTTGAGGTAATTTCTAAAACTACAGAGCTGATTTTAAAAATTCACTTTTCTAATTTTATAAGAAAACTGTGGTTAAAAAGAATAAAGTCAGATAGTACGTTCTTACTTTTGAGTTACCATCGATCATTCTCAGAGACTATGTGGGTGGAAATTCGACGTAGTAAACATTTCTAAAAGTTGACATATTTGGAGAGAGAAAAAAAAATTAAAACAGGACTCTGCAAGCTATTCTGTTCTGTTTTACCTCACACATTCTAAGTAAAATATTATTTATTAGTTGTCATTATTTTAAAAACTAGTTAGTTACTTACAAAATATGCAAGGAAGGTTGTTTGTGGTTGTCTAACTAATTTTAAACTAGAGAGAACGTTGATTTGGCTTAGTATGGAGATTGTCAGATTCAGAAGCTCAAAATCCCAAAAGTGCAGCACAATAACCCAAAATGTACAGGGTGAGTCAACGATTGGATGAAGTAGGTTTGTGCCTTTTCGGTGAAATTAACAAAGAAACTATATTTATTGTTTGATACAGTTTATTTTTACGCAGATTTTAAAAATATTTAGGATTCTAGAGGGTGAGCCAAAAAACTAGGACAGCATAAAGTTGTATTTTTTTAAATAGAACACCCTATATACGAATGGTATTTTCGATTTAGCTTATAATTTTAAATCTTTTTTTATTAAGGGTTTACTATAACAAAACTTTATAGTTTCTGAGATAATTAAGTTTAAAGAAAAAAAGTCACATTTTCAAGCATCAATTCAATCCTAAATAACGTTTTCAATTTTGTGACAAATATACTCAAATATGGAAGGCCAAGGACAAGTTAACATAATTTTTACCTAATATTTGCAATAAAAGCTACAGGGTGTTGAACACATCGGCTCAAATTTAAACCAGTTTAAATGAATAAATATCTTTTTTTTTAAATGGTACACCCTGTATATTTTCATGTTATTTAATAGAGTAATAAAAACCCTAAAAGTTTTGTTTAATATATCCTATACCTATTTATAATAGTTTTTGAGATATTTCAGTTTTTATAATTTTCCATACTTTTTTACAGAAATAGTCTTCATTATCATAGTAGCCATGGCAAAAACAATGTAAAAGAACATTTTTCTGTGTGTCAAATTTATAACCGCAATCGCTTCTTTTGGTTTTTATGTAGTGTAGTTTGGTTTTTTTTTGCATTCATCTTATATTGTACAATGAATTTTCCAAAGAATGAGTTAATAGATATGATTTATACAATAGGAGAGGCTCAAAAAATTGCCTTCTTGCTCAAAAAATTTACAAAATAAAGTATCGTGATCGACGCCAGCCTAATACCCATACTTTTCAAAACTTAATGCAAAGATTTGATTCTTCTGGTACTGTTGATTATCCAAAACGTAAAGTGGTCAACAAACCAGTAACTAATGAAGAAAAAGAACTACAAGTATTGTTAAATGTTCAGGAAAATCCTTATATTGGTAGCCGTCAGTTAGCAGCATTATGTGAAACATCACAATCCACCGCTAATCGTACTACCAAGAAATATAGGTATCATCCATATCACATGGAATTACACCAAGAATTGCATGGACAGGATTTTGAAAGTCGTGTAAACTTTTGTCGTACAATAAATGCGGAGATTCAATGAAATCCAAATTTATTATGCAAGGTAATGTTTAGTGATGAAGCTACTTTTAGAAGTAACGGTGCCGTAAATAGACGCAACATGCATTATTATGCCACAGAAAACCCATTTTGGATTAGAGAGATGCAACATCAAAACCACTGGTCATTAAATGTTTGGTGTGGTATTCATCATAATCGAATTATTGGACCCCACTTTTTTAATGAACCACTAAATGGCCATAGTTACTTGAACTTTCTACAAGAAGAACTACCCCAACTGCTTCAAGGTCTCGATAGGGATGAGCTCGACAGTATGTGGTTCCAGCACGATGGTGCGCCTCCGCATTACTATCGTGAAGTTCGTGCGTTTTTGGACCAACGATATCCGCAAAAATGGATTGGACGTGGGGGTTTCATTGAGTGGCCACCAAGGTCTTGCGACATCACCCCATTAGATTTCTTTCTATGAGGTTATATTAAAAATAAGGTGTATGTTAATCCACCAACAACAGTGGAAGATATGCGAAACAGGATTAGGGATACCTGTAGAACAATAACGCCACTAATTTTGTCCAGGGTCCGAGAAAATCTGCAAAAAAGACTAAATTTGTGCATTGCACAAGAGGGTCGTTTATTCGAACACTTATTAAAAAGAAATAATTAATCTCAGTATTTAATAGGTAATTTTTTTGTTTCAATTTAGTATAAAAGTAAATATGTATTTGCCTTGTCGTTATTGTTGTGTTAATTTTTTCACATTATGTTTAATTAAACTATTGCCGTTGTAATATAGCGAATAATGTATTTCATCATATTTAACCACATTCTGTTTGTTTTTGTAGTTTCTTTTTATTATTTTACATGGCTACTATGATAATGAAGACTATTTCTGTAAAAAAGTATGGAAAATAAGAAAAACTGAAATATCTCAAAAACTATTATAAATAGGTATAGGATATATTGAACAAAACTTTTAGGGTTTTTATTACTCTATTAAATAACATGAAAATATACAGGGTGTACCATTTAAAAAAAAAAGATATTTATTCATTTAAACTTGTTGAAATTTGAGCCGATGTGTTCAACACCCTGTAGCTTTTATTGCAAATATTAGGTAGAAATTATGTTAACTTGTCCTTGGCCTTGCTAAATTCCAAATTTGAATATATTTGTCACAAAATTGAAAACGTTATTTAGGATTGAATTGATGCTTGAAAATGTGACTTTTTTTTTAAACTTAATTATCTCAGAAACTATAAAGTTTTGTTATAGTAAACCCTTAATAAAAAAGATTTAAAATTATAAGCTAAATCGAAAATACGATTCGTATATAGGGTGTTCTATTTAAAAAAATACAACTTTATGCTGTCCTAGTTTTCTGGCTCTCCCTGTAGAGTCCTAAATATTTTTAAAATCTGCGTAAAAATAAACTGTATCAAACAATAAATATAGTTTCTTTGTAAATTTCACCGAAAAGGCACAAACTTACTTCATCCAATCGTTGACTCACCCTGTATATTATTTCCCAAACGCCGTACATTACAATTTATCCAATAAAATCTATATTGAAGATATCCTAAGGCATACTAAAGACATCCAACAGAAAGACTGAAGAAATCCTAAGACCCATGAATTCAACAAAATGCTGGCATCTGATAAAATCTTAAGCCGTTTTTCCTGGGATGGCTGAAGAAAATTTATCGCCAAACTGGCTGTAGGGTGAAACGACAAAATCAAACCAGAAATGTTTGCATCCAGGCTTGGTTTCGGTTAATTTAATCGGCCATTTATGGCCAAATCTCTTAATTTGGGCAAGTAGTAACACAAACCACTTCTTCACGCTCTTGCGTCAGATAGCCAAAAGAGAACGATTTTTCTACAATCCCTATCAAATACCTTCCAACGGAAGTTACCAAAAGAACTTAATAGAAGAATATATCAAAAATCCATTCAAAAAAATAACTTTGATCTCGAGGCAATAATCTAGAAACCTTTATCAAATTTTAACTACTCCAAGAAAATATATATAAAAATACTTCTATCTCAAATAAGTGACCAAGTCAGACAAAGAACATAATACTCTAAATTATCCTACAAAACGAATACCCACTAACAAATTATGGGTTCGAAATATTCAAAAATGAAAACAAATTAGTTCGAATTGGTTCGAGGGTTTTATTTCAAATATGATAACCACCAAAAAATTCTAATTGGTAAAGTAAAGGGAAATTATCAACTAATCAACTAAAAACCACATAATCAAAAAGTCGATTTATATCTAATTTCGAATTTAACATTTTGATATATTCAACAGTTGTGTCATATAGGCAACCATAAAAACTTCCAATGCAATCGAACGGACTGGATTATTTATCTGAAATAGCTGATATGTGAAAATAAATAAACATTTCCTGAAAAAGGAAAATCAACAGGAAGACAAACAAACGCTGTTTATATTTATCAAAGCATGAAAAAAACACTTTTCCCAATCTGTGATACTATGTCTCGAGGAACCCAACGAAATTTACAAATTACAGAAATAAGTTAAGTTTTGATATCAATCAACATTTCAAAATGTAAACAAAAGGAATGATCTGAATATAGATGAAACCAATATTAATGAATGAAAAACAAAAGGTAATCATTAGTTTTAGAGTAGAAAACATCGTTTACGATAAATTTAAATTCCAAGTTATGCATGTCACTAACAACCTTTAAAGAAGATCGAACAAAACAAAAATCTATTTATAACTTTAGTAATCTGCCCTTGTAATTTAATCTAGAAACATGTAAACAAAAATATGTATTGTTTGTTTGAAGGTCATAGACAATGATGTTTCTTGCGAAGTAGTAGATATCTGTTGGACTTCCATTGTCTTTATTTTTGTTGAATATCATGACGTTTTCGAGTGAAACTAAATAAATCCCTTAGCTACATGATTATTTATACTAAAAATAAATGCAGTAGAGTATGACTGAGATGGGTGCAGTCATGCCTGCTATGGCAAAATCATATTTTTTATGGTGCATTTAGTTTTAGTTTACAATTATTAAGAAGTGGTTTCCACACTTCTCTTATATCTAAAGATGGTTTATTAAAACAACTCGGGTTCTGATATATAACCGCGGCTTCTTTGAATTTCCGTTTTCTCCAATGTTGTTCTCGGTGTAGTATTTTAGTTTCAGGCCATTTTATATGGTGTTCATGAGTCCAGGCATGGTTAGCGGCACCACATTTTTCTGTTTCTCCTCGTGATGTGCATTACTGGTGTTCTTTGATCCTTACGTCAAGAAGTGTCTTTGTTTCGCCAATGTAGGAATTGCCACAGTCACATGGTATCTGATACACAGTTCTTCATGTCTCTTTGAGTTGTTGGTTTGTCCCTAGTGAGCCAACTTCTCAGAGAGTAATTTGAATTGAAACAACGTTGATTTTATATCGTTTTCCTATCCTTCTAACTTTTTCTGAAATGCCTTTAACACAGGGGATGTTCAAAACTGGTTTTCGTTCTTCATTCGTTGTCGATATTGTCCTATTTCTGCATTGTTCTGGAAATTTATTCACTAGATATACTGGGTATCCGTTGGCTGTCAGATCATTTTTAATGTAATCTATCTCTTTCATCAAGTTCTCGTTGGAGTTGCAGAGAGTTAAGGCTCTATCTACGAGATTTCTTATAATTCTTTGTTTGGTGTTGTTGGAGTGATTAGATGAATAATTAAGGTATTGTCCAGTGTGCGTGGCTTTTCTGTAAACCGAAGTTCAAATTTGTCTGCCATTTCTTTCAACCAAGACATCTAAGAATGGTAATTTATTTCTACTTCTTTCTCCATGGTGAGTTTAATAGTTGGGCTTGAGAACTTGATGAAAGAGATAGATTACATTAAAAATGATCTGACAGCCAACGGATACCCAGTATATCTAGGGCATAAATTTCTAGAACAAGGCAGAGTATTACGAAATGAAGTTAATGTTTTACAACTATTAGGTTGATAAGATATAATATGAAGGACTGAAAATTATACATTTTCCGATTTTGTTTAAGATTGATATTGCTGGGTTCTTGGGGCATATACACTCAATATGCTATAAAATATCTCGGGCTAAGAAATTTTCATCTCAAATTCTTTAAATATCGATATTGGAAGGTTTTGGGGCCTATATTACCAATCTAAAATTAATTTGAAATATAAGATAGTGGATTTACTATGACAGATTAACTATTTGTTTGACACAATTTCACTGGTATTTGGAGAACTTCAAGAACCAAAGAATTTTTAGTGGTTCATTTTAGGGTGAATTATAACTTTGGATAAAATTGGTACTTTTGGAGTCATTGCGAGGTACACTAATCTCGATTAGTACTTAGTTCAAATAATTTATGGATATCATAACGAATTCTAGAACTAAAAATAGAAAAATAAAATTTTTATAAAAAAATTTGAACCGACTTCTAAAAGTTCTCTAAAAAGTGAAAAATAACTGTAAATTTTTATATGTAATTGAAATTTTTGAAGTCGGCGCCAAATTATTTCTATATGAAATAAATAACTACTAATATATACAAATTATGATAAAAAAGCAATTAGAAATAAAGTATTTTTAATCTATTTATGCGAATCACATTTTATCAGGTATTAGTTTGGGGCTGACTTCAAAAATTTTAATTTCATATAAAAATCTATAGTTATTTTTAACCTTTTAGCGCACTTTTATAAGTCAGTTCAATTTTTTTTTTTAATTTTATTTAAAATTATTTTGTAAAACTCATTTTTAGTGATTTTTAGATCACTAATATAGATGATGGATCTTATCCTGAGTTTGGGTGCTTTCTTTGCAACTCGTCAGATATACAGTTTTATTATTAAGGTTTTATATTTTTAGTATTTTTCAGTTTCATTGCTGAAATAATCAAATCATTTATTTTTTTTATTATTATTCCTTATATCTGTTTAAAATGCCTCTCTGTATTCAAATTAATACTTAAACTGTTTTAAATGACACAGACAAAAAATATTAAAGGCTTTTTTACCAATAAAACTTTCTTCAAAATATATTCTTGCGAAATTTGTACGTCATTAAAACATCTTTCGTAACTTTACCATGGCTTTACTTTTTCAAGCATTAACGAATTAATTTAGCATTCTGCTAAACCGACAGAAAAACTTTCCTTGTTTTTTAGATATTTCTCGAATCGAAAATGTATCTTTTTGTGTCGTTTTTGAAATTTGTCTGGTTTTGAAATTCAAATATATTTTATAAATTATATCACGAACTGTACTAATTTACATTTCGAAAATTCACTTGGATAGATTTTAAATGATTTTATTTGCTAAAGAAACATTAAGAAGGAATTTGTTCGCAATTAAGGTTAATTAATTTTATTTATCATGAAAGCGTTACGCAAGAACTTGAAAGTGAACTTACCACCCTATGGTTTTAAGGAAAATCAACAAATTGCCAGAAAAACCTTTTAAATGTACCTAAGATCTAGAGGGAGTATTTAAAATAAATCTTATTTCTCGAATTAAGAATAAACATTGCGCTTTGAAAAAGCAATTACTTATTCTTTATACTAAAATTTCTGTATTATCCTGTTTTCTGCTTTAACAGTTTTTCTTCTCCTTTATATGATTTAATTAAGGCTAATGCTGAAGTTTATAAAATTACTATATTGAAAACTATGAAGACATGTATGGTAAAAAATTATTCTCAATTCGTCGACTATGGTTTTTTTTTTATGTATGTACACCGATCACTCCGGAACGGCTGCACCAATTTTAATGAAATTTTTTACGTTATATCTGGAATTATGTTTAAAAAATTCTATATGTCGGTGCCAATATGGCGGACAAAAAATTTAAATTTTGTCCGATTTTTACAAAAATTGGTGTAAAGGAGTTTCCGAAGTCGCACATAACGAATCCGAAATATTTTTAAAAAATTCAATATGGCGTATCCAATACGGCGGACAAAAAATCAATTTTGTCCGATTTTCTCCAAAAATTGGTACGGGGGAGTTTTTGGGGTCGCGCATAACGAATCTAAAATTATTTTTAAAAAATTCAGTATGACGGATTCAATATGGCGGATAAAAAAAATAATTTTGTCCAATTTTTTTCCAAGTGAAATTTGGGGAGTTTTTGGGATCGTCCCCCAAGAGCTTTGAGTTCAGGAAAATAGATCCGATTTTGCCTCTTATACTATAGTTTATTCAAGAACTACAGAGAGTAATAAATCATTTTTTAACCCTTTTTTTCTTCGCAAACTACCTGTGTTCTTTAGTCCGGTGTCTTTGGCAAAATGTGTTAGACACATATATTTTTCATAGGAATGGGTTAGAAATTTTATAATCAAAAATACCGGTCCAATAATAATGGACTATTTGGGTTGGATAACAATAGATATTTGGAAGTGTGAAGTGTTAAAAAGGATTTTGATCCTTGTCATAGGCATCGGAAGGAGGTTTATTTTATCACTAAATATTTGTGGCATAGAATATTATTTCGGTAATAAACTTAAAATAAAAAGTTTTTATAATATTATTTTATTTCTTGTGATTTATAATAATTCACATACATTACAAAAATAGGTAATTTTGCCATATTTAATACAAACCACAACTGTTTTTAATTTTGGCTTAAAAACGGTTTTAGGCACATTCAGACTAAAACGTAGCCTTCTTCTCTCAAAAAATTCTAAGTTACAGTTTAAATACCCTCAAAATACCCATTGTCAAAAATACAAGAAGTTAAACATACATAAAAAATAAATTCGTCCCTATAATATTAAAATTTTTTTGGTGCTGCGGTCATTTTATTATGAATTAAAAACATTTTTAGGACATTTGACGTTTCAGTTTATTTATTTCTTAAACCATCTGCAAAATTACAATTAAACACCAAAAAGTATTTCAAATGTAATTATTTTTTAATTGTTACAGTTAAAATTAGACCTACTTATTTTTATTGCTATTGCACTGACATCTTAATTTAATTTACTTTATTATATGGAAATCCGATAGCCCCAAAAAAATAAAATAAACATGTTAATTCTACACGCTTAAGTAAAAGACACAAACACAATAATAAAAAAATTAGGGCTAATTGAAATTAAATATATGCAAAATTAAAGAGTGGGACACGCTAAAATAAAAAAATATATAAAATATATATAAACAACATTAAACAATAAAATACAACAAAAACAAAAATTTAAATAATAAATTGTGTTTACACTGGTAAACATCACGTATCTAATTCGTAACCAAAGTCAGTTAAGCTGTCTTTGCTCAAATTAATTATAACTGGTTCGTCTATCTCACCGATCATGAGATCGACTTTCCACATTTTGTTTTATTCTTTTATTATATGGATTTCTCCCAATTTTCCTCACTAACTTTATTCAAAAAAATCTTTCAAAAGTTCAGTTAAATTATTAATTTTGTAAGTTGTGTTATTTCTAGCAACTTTTCCTTTTACTTGAGAGAGATATTTCCTACTCCAACGACAGTTTCCGGACGATTATAAGAACAGATTTCCTATCTGGTTTTTCCCAGCAAAAATTAAGTTCCTTGATCAATTCCCAGAGCTCAGTTCTTTTAATTTCAGGTAAATCCCGATCTTCATTGATTTTAATTAGAATTTTCTCGACGGTTGAATCTGCTTCTCATAAGAAAATGTATGTTCAACGCCTTTTATTGCAGTTTTCCTCTCTTCTTCCAACGAAATTTTTCTTCTGCCTGTGATCGAATGTGGCTTGGGAGTACAAACAATTTCAGTGTTTTTTTTTCTCCTTCAGTATTCGGTACATAATAGATTTTCCAACTCCTGTCATGTTGGAATACATCTTAACAAAGCTTTCAACATTATTATCTAGATATTGATATCTGAAGGCATCATAAACATTCATCGTAATAAGTTTTTCGTTGAGGATAAAATTCCCTGGATTAATGATTTCGGAATAAATATAAAGGTGGAAGTCGTATCTTTTGGATATCTCACTAATCTCAAATAATATAGGAAAACAAGCGCAAACAAGATAAATGACTAAGGACACATTGTAAGGTGTACTTTGCTCACTGACAGAAATTAAATTGTACAATCAGAAATTTTATGGTTGCAGTAAATTTATAAAAGCTTATAATATTTAAATATAATTAAATAATAGATTTACCAGAGTTCTCAATTACCTGCTTCATTGAAGCAGGTACGTTGGAGCTTTCGGTAATAGTTTTATTACTCTCTTAAGTTCTTGAATAGAGTATAGGAATGTGTACGCTTGCGATCGCCCATCCTCTCCCAATAGCTCTGAGTTCAGGAAAATAGAACCGATTCTGCCTTTTATATTATTAATGTGTATTCTGCTGGCACTCTCCCCCCCCCCCTTGTAGGCAACTTCTCTTTTCTTGTGATCGCCCCCCCCCTATCCAGGAGTTTCAAATTTATAAAAACAGATCCGACCCTGCCTTTTACACTAGAAATGGAAATGTTGCTGGTGTCTCCCCCCTCCCCCCACCCCCCGTCGACAACTTGCTTTCGCTTGTCATACTGTACTTTTGTGATATCACCGCCTCTCCCCCAAAAAAAGAGAGGCTGGATCCGCCCCTGATTCAACATGGCAAATCCAATATAGCTGATTAAAATTTTTACATCTTTCGATTTCGTTCAAAGGCGGAACTGAATCGTTGCTGAGGATATAAATAGGGAATATAAAATTATTTTAAGGAAATCTAATATGTCAGATGAAATATGACAGTCTAGAAATTTTAAATTACCAGATTTCATCCAAAATTAGTACTAGGGGGCTTTATAAGGTTTAGATTTAGATTAGATAAAGACGTTAAAATCATGTTTTTGAAATTCAATATGTCGGATCCAATACGGTGAGTTGAAAATTTGACCTTATTCGTATTTTTTAGATTTGGAGGTTTTTGGGGTCGTGCACTACCAATATGAGAGACTAAAAATTTTATATTTTCCAATTTTGTCTAAAATTGATATTGCGGTGTTCTTGGGGCGTATACTCAATATGCAGTATAAAATATATCGAGCTAAGAAATTTACGTCTCAAGTTGTTTAAATATCAATATTGGAAGATTTTGGGGGCCTATATTATAACCAATCTAAAATAATTTGAAATTTAAGATAGTGGATTTACTATGACAGACTAAATATTTGTTTGATACAATTTCACTGGTATTCTAAGAATTAAAGAATTTTTAATAGTTCATTTTAGGGTGATTTACAACTTTGGATAAAATGGGTACTTTTTGCCACCCTAGTCATTGAGAGGTACGTTAACCTCGATTAGTACTTAGTTCGAATAATTTATGGATACCATAATGAATTTTTATAAAAAAAAATGGAACCAACAAGTGCGCTATAAAGTGAAAAATAACTATAAATTTTTATATTTTTGAAGTCGGCTCCCAATTATTTCTAAAAGAAATAAATAAATACTAGTATATACAAATTATGGTAAAAAAACAATATCAAATAAAGTATTATTAATCTGTTTATGCGAATCACATTTTGGCAGGTATTAGTTTGGCGCCGACTTCAAAAATTTCTAGTTATTTTTCACTTTATAGCGCACTTTTAGAAGTCGGTTCAATTTTTTTTATAAAAAGTTTATTTTAGACAGGATTTAATTTGGAATGGTTGAAAAATCCAAAGTACCCTCGATCTCCAGACCTATGAACTTTCTGATCCATTATCGTAATAATGTAGGTTTTGGTGTATAAAATTTTTTAATGTTTTCTGAATCAGGGTTGTTATATCGTAATAATGAAAGATTTTCTAATCCGATGTCAGGGATGCCATGTACTTGATACAAAATTTCTTGATTTGCTGAATGATGTTTCTTTATTTTATTATGATGAACAAAACCTTCGCTATACGCTTTATGATTATCAGAAAATTGACCGATTGTGGATAAAAATGGGCGTGACGCCTGTGAGCGCAATTGTTCAGAGGAACGCAATTGATTATCATAATCCGTTGGTCGCAATGAATGATGTGAACTCTGAACTTGATTTTCAAATGAGTAATGAATCACCGACATTTTCCTCTATTCTAATTTCCGAATTTAGCTAAAAAGCCTTTTTGAATTTAAAATTTTAATTAATTTAAAATAAATTCAATGCCGCAAAATCCGCTTAAATTTTTTAATCAAAGTCCGAAAAATTCTTTGTCTATCGCAGAGCAAAGAAGTTCGTATCTTCTTCAACGTGGCGAGAAAAAGTGTGGGTTTGAAAAATTAAATTAATAAATATTGTATGGGTAAAAAGTCTTATTTACAAAGCTTCAATGGCGCAAAAAAGTATGGGTAAGTCTAACTTATTAGAACTTTCTGTGTGCTGAAAAAAGTAAAGGTAACAAGAAGATTAATTTATTTTGACTCATTGCGGAAAAAATGTATAGGTAAATAATAAAATAAAATTATTTATGATGAAAATTATTCAATTAAAAGTCTAATTAAATGAATCTTCTTAAAAAAATTTAACTGAAGATGATGATGGGCAGAATGGAAAAAGCCCAAAGTTATAATGTGGATATGCGCAATTTATATCGGTGATCCGTGATTGCAATCACGAATAACGCCCGATTTTCGAACTCTAGTGTACCGGGCTCTGGGAATCGAAACCTATTTTACCTTATACACTGTTAGTTATAAACCAGAGGACTCCCGATACACCGTATTTAAACCGATTTTATGCAAAAAACAAAACAAAAATAGGAATTATTATTATGATTTTCAGGCGCCCCAGCCTTTGGCAATTTCCTGGGAAAAAGCTACTAGTTCGTCCAGGGGCCTCGGAGGTAATTTAGGGTTAGTAAAATTAATTTAACACTTAATCAGCCACGCAGCCCTCTAAAAAGATCGTCGTAGTTGTACGTCTTCTTGGCTGTTCAGCCGTCCTAAAAGCGATGAAAATTATGAAATTGTCGTCTCTTTTGGAATTTCTTTCGTAAAAAACGAATTTCTTTAATAAAAAACGAATTTCTTTATGAAAATCAAGAGATCCGACAACTCCTATTGTATCCTGCTTCTTTTTTCTCTCTTCTCTGCTTCTTTTCTCCCAAAAATCGTATTTTTTAAAACTTTCTGTAGTACTTAATGGCACTAAGAAAGACAACTGAAAACTGCTGTTGATGCAAGGTTTGGTGCTATTTTTATACTTCTCCTGAGCGGTATCGTATTTCAGCCGGCCCCTGGCGGCTTGAAATTACGCTTTTGAAGAAAATTTTTGGTGTTTCATCCCAGTGTCAGCCATTGGACTCGTCAGTGGGCTTTGGCTGACACCTTCCCAGACACCTATGTACTGTGTATAACTTTGGAAGTCATATTTGTAGAGATTTCGCGTCGTAGAAGGATGGTAGGATAATCGTGCTTATACGATACCTCCACCCTTAAGACATCTCATTTGGCACAGCCATTTTGAGATGTACTGGGAACTGTGGAGACTAACACCCCGGACGTGGATTCTCATTAGCCTGTGCTAACGACCCCAGGGATGCCATATCGTATTTCAGCCGGCCCCTGGCGGCTTGAAATTACGCTTTCGAAGAAAATTTTTGGTGTTTCGTCCCGGTGTCAGCCATTGAACTCGTCAGTGGGTTTTAGCTGACACCTTCCCAGACACCTATGTGTACCGTGTTTGTATAACTTTGGAAGTCATATTTGTAGAGATTTCGCGTCGTAGAAGGACGGTAGGATAATCGTGCTTATACGATAGCGGGAAAAGCGAAAACGGGTTTTGGCCAATGAGCTGGCTCATACCATAAGCTCTATGTTAATCGTTTTTGGCCAATCAAGAATGATGTCACTTTAACAAAACTAGTTTGTTTTCGTGCCTTTTTCATCAGTTCTTGTTGGATTGTCGTACTGATAACATCTGTTTTTCTATGTTTTTTCTCGCTGGATTGTCATTCTGACAATTAAATGTGATGTATAAAGATGTTATTTATTTATTGCAAAAAGATTTATGTTAATAAATTAATTGCCGCGTTTTTTATTCCTAAAAAACCACTCGCTGTGTGCTTTAGGTAACGTATTCTACAGGCAAGCTGTGTTGACGTTTCGACCGGCATATTTTTTTAATAAAATTTCTGGATTTTGATTCTATGAGTAATTAATAGATTATAATATTAAAATATTCATGGCTGTAAAACATAAAATTCCTCAAATTACCTTTTCCATGCAATTTCAAAGTCATTCTTACTCTTGAAAACGTATCGCGCTTGATATTTAAGAGAATCTTTAGGCCAATGAGTATCTTATTTTCGCATCATGTGACGTGGGAGGAGCTTACTAACGAAGTTGACGTCACTTAAATATGAATGCTTTGACGATGACCCTCAGATTGTTGTTGAAATTTTTGATGATAAAAAATATTTTAAATTTTTTTGTTTTATGAAAATGTGTTTTTACAAGACCATTTAGGAATTATTTTCATCAAATTTAACAATAAATATTTTTAAAAACATGTACGAAAATTTACCTCCCAAAAGGATACTCAAAAGTTGATTTATTATTCTTTCAAACGGAAAAGAAAAAAATTCTTATATTTCTTTCGAAATAATTTTTCTGCGTAAATTACTTTCTTTGTTTAATTTAAAACTGCCTGTTTATAAAATTTGAATATAAATAATAATTTATTCCACAAATTGTGTTCATTTACATTGGGAAAACTCGCTTGTCTAAATTCACTAATTAATTTCATCTGCCACAGAAGCGTTAAGCAGGAATTTGGTAGCACGATTTCAATTAAGTTTAATACCCTTCCTGGCTTTAGGTAAAATTAACACGTAACTTTTAGTAGTGATCCTAAAAATATTTAAACGCCAAGATAAGCGTAAGGAGAATTATGATGGAATTCAAGAAGCGATGTCTGATTCCTTTATTATCCTTTTATTCCGGAGGGAGTAGCTTTAATGCCGAATTTTGCATATACTTTAAAGATAAAGAATTTTAGTATAGCCGAAATATTTATCAGTTATCACTTGAATAAAAATTAATATGCATATTTCTATGAGGGTGCTATCTGACATATACACTCCCGTGCACATGTTTTTGCCTTATCTAGATGAAAATCTTATAACACAAAAAGTTTTATAACTTCAAAAGAAATGGTCGCAGCATAAAAATTCCAACAGTATTCTAAAATTTAGGTTTCAGTCTTAAAAAAACCGTTACATTTATTTCCAAAACCCATAAACATAGGTATTAAACAATATCATAAAAAGTAAAAAAATTGAAAAAATTTTGATGATATTTGTACTGTTGTAATTTCAAGTGCAAATATTGCAGAATACCAGAGCTTTGAGTTCAGGAAAATATACCCGATTTTGCCTCTTATATTATAGTTTATTCAAGAACTAGAGAGAGTAATAAATCATTTTTTATCCTTTTTTTTCTTCGCAAACTACCTGTGTTCTTTAGTCCAATATCCTTGGCAAAATCTGTTAGACACATAAATTTTTCATAGGAATGGGATAGAAATTTTATAATCAAAAATACCGGTCTATAATAATGGACTATTTGGGTTGGATAACAATAGATATTTGTAAGTGTTAAAAAGAAATTTAATCCTTGTCATAGGCGTCGGAAGGAGGTTTATTTTATCACCAAGTTTTTATAATGTTATTTTATTTCTCATGATTTCTTAAAAATTTACATACACTAGAAAATATAAATAGTTTTGACATATTTAATACAAATCACAACTGTATTTTTATTATTTTTAATTTTGGCAAAGAAACCGTTTTAGGCACATTCAGACTAAAACCTTTTCCTCCCAAAAAATTCTAAGTTATAATTTAAATACCTACAAAATACCCATCGTCAAAAATTCAAGAAGTTAAACATATATAAAAAAATAAATTTGTCCATATAATATTAAAATATTTATTTCTTAAACCATCTGCAGAATTAAAATTAAACACTAAAAAGGGATTCAAATGTAATCAATTTTTATATATTACAGAACATTTAAATAATAAATTGTGTTTACGCTGGGAAATATTACCTATCTAATTCATAATCAAAGTCAGTGAAGCTATCTTCGCTCAAATTAACTATATTGGTTCCCCTATTTCACCGATCATAAGATAGAGTTTCCACATTTTCTTATATTCTTTTATTATATGGATTTTTCCAAATTTTCTGCACCAACTTTATTCAAAAAAATCTTTCAAAAGTTCAGTTAATTTACTAACTTTGTAACTTGTGTTATTTCTAGCAACTCTACCTTTTACTTGAGAGAAATATTTCTTTCTCCAACGCACATTTCCCGGACGATCTATAAGAGCAGATTTCCTATCTGGTTTTTCCCAGTAAAAATGAAGTTCTCTGAGCAATTTCCAGAGCTCAGTTCTTTTAATTTCAGGTAAATGTCGATCTTCATTGATTTTAGTTAGAATTTTCGTCGACGGTTAGGATCTGCTTCTCATAATAAAATGTATGTACAAATCCATTTATTACAGTTTACATCTCTTCTTTCAACGAGGTTTTTCGTCTGCCTGTGATCGAATGTAGCTCGGGAGTACCAACACTTCCAGTCTTTTTTTCTCTTTCAGTATTTTTTACATAGTAGATTTTCCAACTCCTTCCATGTTGAAACACATCTCAATAGAGCTTTTAACATTATTATCTAGATATTGATATCTGAAGGGATCATAAACATTCATCGTAATAAGTTTTTCGTTGAGGAAAAAATGCCCTGGTTTAGCGATTTTGGAATAAATATATATGTGGAAGCCAAAAAATTTAATTTTGTCTGATTTTCTCCACAATTGGTGTGGGGGAGTTATCGGGGTCACACATAATGGATTCTAAATATTTTTTAAAAAATTCAATATGGCGGATCTAATATGGCGGACAAAAAATTAATATTGTCCTATTTTCTCCAAACTTGGTACGAGGGTGTTTTCAGGGTCGTACATAACTAATCTAAAATTATTTCAAAAAGATTCAATATGGCGGATCCAATATGGCGAACGAAAAAATCGATGTTGTCCGATTTTCTCCAAAATTGGTGTTGGGGAGTTTTCGGGGTCGCAGACAAGGAATCTGAAACTATTTTTAAAAAATTCAGTATGGAAAATCCAAGATGGTGGTTTAAAAATTCTACATCTCCTGATTTTATCTAAAACCAGCAGTGAGGTACTTTTGTCACTGTTAATTATGAATTTAAAGTATTTTTGAAAAACTCAATCTGGCAGATTCAATATGGTGTCCTAAAATTTTTTAATTTTTCGATTTTCTCCCAAACTGATATAGGGGGTTCTTGAAGGTGTAAATTATGAATTTAAAATTATTTTTTTTCAGGATTCAATATGGAAAATCCAAGATAGTGGACTAAAAATTTTTACATTTTTCGTTTTTGAGGATGTAAAAGCGAAGTCTGGAAATTTTAAATTTCTGGATTTCATCCAAAATTGGTACTTGGGGGTTCTAAAGGTTTAGATTTAGAATAATTTTTTTGTAATTTAATATAGCGGATGTAATATGGTGGGTTGAAAATTTTACCTTAATCGCATTTTTTCAGATTTGGTATTAGAGGGTTTTCGGGGTCGTGTATTACGAATATGAAGTTAATTCTTTACAACTATTAGGTGGATAAGATACAATATGAGGGACTGAAATTTTTACTTATTCTGGTTTTGTCTAAAATTGATATTGTGTGGTTGGCGTATACAAACTCAATATGCAGTATAAAATATATCGAGCTTGGAAATTTACATCTCAGGTTCTTTAAACATCGATATTGAAAGGTTTTATGGTCTATATTACCAATCTAAAATTAATTTGAGATATACTATGACAGACTAAATATGGGTTTGACACAATTTTACTGGTATTTGGAAAACTCTAAAGACCAAAGAATTTTTAGTGGTTTCTTTTTAGGGTTATTTACAACTGTGGATAAAATGGGTACTTTTTTGTCACCTTGGAGTCATTGCGAGGTACACTAATCTCGATTAGTACTTAGTTCAAATAATTTATGGATATCATAATGAATTCTAAAACTAAAAACAAAAAAATAAAATCTTTATAAAAAAATTGAGCCGACTTCTAAAAATGCGCTAAAAAGTGAAAAATAACTATAAATTTTGATATGAAATTGAACTTTTTGAAGTCGGCGCCAGATTATTTGTAAATGAAATAAATAACTACTAACATATACAAATTATAGTAAGAAATATATATATATATATATATATATATATATATATATATATATATATATATATATATATATATATATATATTTGTATATAGGGTTATTCACTCTATACGGTACGGAATATTGCGGCCATAATACGTGACTTTCAAAGAGTTTCATTTTTGGGATATAAGAGCGTGTAATAGTGTAATATAGTTACTTTTTAAAATTATTTTTGCACTCAATTTGGCACCTTAGAGTTTTTTAAGATGAGTAATCAAGATCTGATTACACCTACATCAAAAGCTTTATAACTTTTTTGTGCCTTAGTATATTTAATTTCTAATTAAAAATTATTATTCCTTGACATCTTTTATTTATAGTAGTTATAACCAGTAGCAAAAAAAATTATTAATCAACAAATCAGAATTAACAATTAAGAATTTCTAAACTAAAATTATTAATTAATTAACTAATTAGAAGTTTTATTCCTAATATTATAAATTAATAAAGTGTCTCTTAAATAGATAGTATACTGTAGATACCATAAGTAAAAAAGTTAAACCTATAATTAGTTTATTTTTCTCATTATTCAGTTACCGTCTCCTGTCATGTTTTAATTATTTTTTTGAAGTCTCTCAAAATATCTGCAGCAAATTCACCGCGAATTCCACCCCTAGAAGGAATACTCAAGAGGCTGATTCATTATTCTTTTTAAAAGAACGAAAAACTTTCCTTATACTTTCCCTGAAATAATTTTGTATGCGAAATTATTTTCTTTGTTTAGCTGTCTGTTTGCGAAATTAAATATAAATAATAATTTATTTCATGAATTGCTCTCATTTACATTGGCTTGTCAAAATTTTCTAATTAAGTTTATCCTAAACAGAAGCGCTAATCAAGTATTTGGAAGAAGGATTTTAATTCAGTTTGTTGCTATGTTTGAACATCGGAAAAAAACGGGTAATTGATGTATCTTTCAGGCATTATTAAGCCGTTTTATTTTGCTAATATCTTTTATTTAGCTTATTATATTAACTGGGTCAAAATAAGGAATATTAATTACTTGAGAGTGAAAAATTTACCCCAGCTGAATGTTAAAACATTCTCTAATTTTTCTGCCTAACAAATATATATACATATATATATATATATATATATATATATATATATATATATATATATATATATATATATACACATATATATATATATATATATATATATATATATATATATATATATATATATATATATATATATATATATATATGTTATATCGTAGATTTTCACGGATGGTAGAATGAATATTTTGGTTATTCCGGGTTTCAATCCGTTCGTTCAAAAAATCGTTTTCACGACGTTTCGCCAAAATCTCATTTGGCATTTTCAAATGGGGTTCGTCTCGTTACTCGCTGAGAACTGATGGTGGCCTCTGAAAAATTTCGAGTTTTATTTAGCTGGCTCGCTGCCTGATTGGATGGGAGGTTTCGCAGGCTCCTCCCCTCTCCCGAGTGCGATATATTTTGTTCTTGTATGCAGGTCTCTCGTGTACTAGTTGATTTTTGTTGTTTTCTTTCTTGATTTTTTATTAATGTTTTCCATGTAGATGAAAAATTTATAGCATCGTCTCGTTTATTTAGCTGTCCCGCTTTTTCGATTTCTAGGGCCTCTCTTATGACGCGTACCTTGTAGTTCTGTACTGGTGCTATTTCTTTTGTTTTTTCGAAGTCGATGGTATGTCCGGTTGTTTGGTGATGTTGAAATAGGGCTGAGGTTGTCTGTTTGTTTTTGAGGCTATTTTTATGTTCTTGGATTCTTGCTGATATGCGCCTGTTTGTTTGTCCTATATAAGTTTGATGACAATCTGCACATGGAATGCTGTAAAGGCCATAATTTTCAAGGTTGGTCTTGTCTTTGGGATTTCCCAGGATGTTGGCTATTGTTTTTTGTGGTTTAAATATGGGCTGTATGTTGTATTTTCTTAAGATTCTTCCGATTCTGTCTGTTATTCCTTTTATGAATGGTATTATGGCTTTGTTTCTTGTTTCATCTTGGTTTTTGGTCTTTGTTGTAGTCTCCTCTTGTCTTTTTATGGCTTTCTTTATATCTGCTTGTGAGAAACCAAGAATTTTCGAAGGACAAGTTTGTATTGGAGTAGTCCAGTGTATAATATGTGTCACTTGTTTAATTTGTATGCTTCAGATATAGATATGGGTTTAATTATTTTAAATAGGCTTAAAAAAATTGCAAAGAGCAAATTTTTAGTTAAGTTGTATTTGTAATTGGCTTCGGCTGTTGATACTGTGTTAAATAAATAAATATATTAAAAATAATTAATTATTAATTATTTTTGTAATGACAAATTTGAAAAAAGATATTTTGAATTACTCTGGTAATGAATAATCAATTACTTCGTCAAACAATAATTTCAAAAATGTCGTTAATTGAAAATTGTAGAAGTAAAATTAACAATTACTTTATTAATTAACAATTTTAGGAATCAAATTACCTATTACTCTCTTAAATAATAATATTATTTTCAAAATTATCCATTGATGTGGATGAGTGATTATTCATTAATCTATAGTCCTATTTTTCAAATTATCCTTTACAAATTTCATGTATAATATTACCCGATGATAATATTTTAAAAAAACATTATTGTTATATATATATATATATATATATATATATATATATATATATATATATATATATATATATATAGAACATATCAACAATTTAAAAATAACCATTACTTTAAAAAACTATTCTAATTTTTGAAATATACTTAATTTGACCATACACACTTTGATATTTTCTTAATTATGAAGTGCAACTTTCGTGTGGTCTATTCAGGTAATGAGGATACATACATTACGAATTTATTTTATTTTTTATATTTTACAATGCACCAAAAAACTGAAAAAATGCGTACATTAAATTTATGTTTAAGAGGATATTCAATTTTGATGTTTATTAACGGGATCGAATATTTAATATTTTTGTTTAAATTAAGCTGATGTAAATGGGGCTCAAATTTCTTATACCCGTTTTGTCGTTAACAGTCTTTTTATCTTTTTTAATTTCTATCTTTCTTTTATCTGCAATTTTTGGTAATTCATATCTTTGTTCTTAATTATGGTACTGTTGTAATCAGAAGTATGCTTTTTATCCTGTATGTGTTTATTTAGCGCTATTGAGGCGTTTTTTGTATACCATCTGATTAAATTTGACCCGGTCTGACAAAAAAAAACATTTTTACTTATTTTAATACAAATCTTTATTATCGCCTTCAACATAGGCTCCTTTTGCACCGATGCAAGCATGTCAATAGTTAATCCAATTTTCCGTACATTTGTTTAAGTCTTGGCTGGGATAGCCTTTAGTTCATTCAGCGAATTACTTTTTATGCTTCAATGGAATCATGACACGTTCCCCGAAGCGTATATTTGAGCTTCAGAAACAGGAAAAAGTCACAGGGAGCCAAATCTGGCGAATACGGTGGCTGAGCAATGACTTGCGTTTCGTGTTTGGCAAAAAATGCAGTCACAATCATGCTGGAATACGATTGCGCATTATCGTGGTGAAAAATCCATGAATTGTCTGTCCACAAATCTGGTCGTTTACGACGAATTGCTTCAAGTAGACGCCTCAAAACGGCCAAGTAGTATTCCTTATTGACAGTTTGACCCTCTGGTATAAATTCATAGTGAACTACACTACGATAATCAAAGAAAACGATGAGCGTCACCGACTTTGACGTGATTCTTTCAATTTCTGCTCATTTTTGGTTCGCAATTCCCTGGAATGTTGGACAGTTTCGACGTCATATTCATAAACCCACGTTTTGTCACTGATGCGTTTGATGAATGTAGGGTCATCAACTACGTTCGCAAGCATCTCTTTTGCGACCTCTACTCGACGTTCTTTTTTGCAAAAAATTCAGGTCTTTTGATACTAGTCTAGCATTGACACGTTTCATACTCAAAACATCAACCAAAATATGTCGAGTCGATCCACAAAAGATGTCGAGAGACTCTGCTCTCTCTCTCTCTAATGCCAACACGACGATTTTCGAGCACGATTTAGGAAAAAAATATTTTGAAAATACTCTAAATATAGGGCGGAACGTCAGTTGTTGGATTTTTTTTTAAATAAAGAATCTAAACCCAAAAAAAGACAAACTAATCTAACGGCCTTAGGTGATGTTAAAAAAATACAATCGCAAAGTTTTAGTGACTAGTATGAAAGACAGGAATTGGATTAAAAATTTAACAAAATTAACAAAAAAATAACAAAATAAACTAATAACTTAGACGACGCACTTAAAATATTTGAAAGTACAGTAGCTGAATTTGTTAAAAAGTTTAGTGTAGTAAATGTTCAAAGTGCATTCCTTCTTTTTCATGACACATTTCAACTCGTTCAATTGTTTCTCTCAACACGTTTTGTAGCATTTGGGGCGTTATACTTCCAAATGCTCGTAAAATTCTTTCTTCTAATATTTGAAGAGTAGTTGGGGCTGCTCCATAGTAAACCCTTTCTTTAACATATCCCCAGACAAAGAAATCGAGCACAGTAAGATCCGGTGAGGGGGTGGCCACCGTACCGGACCATTGGTAGCAATAATTCGATTATTAAAATGCTCTATTAAATAATTAAGAACTTCTCTAGTATTGTGAGGCGGTGCTCCATCTTGTTGAAAGTAAATTCACCGTAAAACTGCTAAAGGTATATCGGTGAGATGATTTTCGATTTCATTTTGAAGAAAACCTAAGTATCTAACCCCTGTCAACTGACCTTGAAACAATATTGGCCCAATTATTCTGTTTCCAACGATACCAGCCCAGACATTGACGCCAAATCTTTCTTGAAAATTGCCCTCTCTCATTTCATGTTGATTTTGTTAGGCCCAGTACCGAGTATTTTGCTTACTGAACATACCATTATTTGTAAATCGGGATTCGTCGGAAAATAGAATAAAATCGACAAAATTTGGGTTAACTGTATGATTTTGAAGCAGCCAATCACAAAACACTACCCATCTATCGCCATCCTCAGTATACAAATGTTGATGTAACTGATATTTAAATGGTCGATATCCATGCTTTTTTAGTATTTTTCTTGTTGATTCATAACTTATCTGCAGTTCTTGACTAATTTTTCTTAACGAAACTGTTTTATCAACCTCAACCATAGCAAGTACGTTAATCTCAGTCTCTTCATTTATGATAAACCTCTGTTCCGCCTCTTGATTTCCTATTTGCTTAAAACGAGTCTCGACATACGGAAAATACTTATGGGCTGGATGTTGCCGATTGGGATATCTATGAGCATACAACTCGGCAGCATTCCTTGAATTTCTATGACACTCTCCAAATATTAATAACATATCCACTTTTTCACTTTGAGTATACATCATTTTAACGAAAATTAAGAAACTTTTACGTCTGTTCTTAGAGCGTATGTCACTGTTATTATCTACTTAAGTGAGTGCTTTGTTTTCCAAAGAAGACTTGATAAAAACAGTTGCAAATTATTATGCATCATGGCTGTCCATGGCGCACTTGTCATAAGTAAATAAATTATCCAGTATTTTGCTTAATAATATTTAATTTCTGTTCTTATGTCTAATCCAATCTCAAATAAATTAGTACCATTAGATTCGTCAAAGAATGCTTTTTTCGAAAAGTGGTTGTCAAAAAGGGGTCGCCATTTGAAAATTAATAGTTAGAAATGAAAACGTAATTTTGTCAACTTGTCTTATTCCTGTCTTTCATACTAGTAACTAAAACTTTGCGATTGTATTTTTTTGACATCACCTAAGGCCCTTAGATTAGTTTGCGTCCGATCATGGCCACCTAGATGCAATTTTAAAAGTGGCTCTAAAAAAATGAAGTAGACGTAAAAAGTTTTTAAAATGTCACATTCTGATCTAGAATTGTCTCAGAAATCTAAAAATGTTAAAATATACAGGGTGTTCCATTTAAAAATTCAAAACCGGGGCCATTTCCGGTGAAACCGGAAGTGGCCGGAAAGTGGAAAATATGCGAAAACTCTCCCCTTCACATACCATTTACCTGTACCAATTCTCATTTTGATACACATAATACTCTAGAAATTATGACTTGTCTAATAGATTCGTTGACACCCGGTATGTATTACAGAATTATAAAAATTTTTATTAATAAATTTATCCAACTTAAAATAAAATTCCCTAGAATAATATTCTCGCCTTTTTGTCTGTTCAGACCTTTATATTTTGGATAAATCAGCATTCAATTTCCAAGTCTCGGGGAAAAAAAAGAACATTGCAAGGATTTATATCCCGTATTTTCGGTTATGTTTCTCGCTTACCCCTGATATCCCCACGGTAAGGCGCGTTGCGGCGTGTTCCTTCTCAAAATAAATGGTGTGTATAATCGTTGCGTGCCGAACTTGCTTCGCTGCCATTTATCAACAGAACAAAACATTTGTTTTAAAAACGTGCTGTATCCTTTTTAAAACTTTGCATATATTAAATTCGAGCGTTTTGTTTTCGATATTTAATCTGTTAGTCGTTTATTTATTTTCTTTTGATTCGCATATATACACTACTGAACAAAAACGTTTCGTTTTTGTTTTCTTTGTGTGCGTTTTCGCGCCTCTGTGTGTTTGCGGAGATTAGTTTTTAAGGAATATTTTGCAGAAATTCGTCTGTAAGGAATTGATTATAAGTTCCATACATTTGTATTTTTTTTGTAAAGAATTTAACTAGCCTAGTGCTAAATAAAATTTATTATTTTTTGATTTCAAGCCAAACGGCTTCGCACTTCCTTCAGGGAATATTGACTCATACCAGGTATACAAAGATACCAAAAGTATGAAGCTCTGTGGGATCCCTTTCCATGTAATCGGGTCCTTGGTGACGTGGGCTGCTCTATCTCCTACGAACTTTCGGACAGTCTGCCCGGTTGCAAGGAGAACTGACTTCTGAATCGGCTTATACAAATGCTCACTAATGTCCAGTCCCTTGATGTTCTGCAGGAGGTTCTTTGGTATCACTCCAGTTGTTGACAGTATTATGAGAATCATTTGGACGCTGTTTATTGCCCATTGTCTTCGAATTTGCACCTCCAGATCTCTGTAATTATCGATCTTCTCGTTGTATTTTGGCCTTGGGTTGTTGTTGCTAGGTATAGCAATGTGAATCAGTGTAGTTCGTCTAGAAATTTTATCTGTTAGTATGATGTCTGGTCTATTATGAGCAACTGTTTGACCTATAAGAACCGTTCCGTCGCAATACAACTTGAACTGGTTGTTCTCCAGAATAGGCTCCGGATTGTATTTGTAATAAGGCAATTTTCCTAACTGTAATAGGTTTAACTTCTCTGCTAATTCTTGGTGGATTATCTTAGGGGCTAATTCGTGTCTTTCCTTATACTCGGTTGAGGCAAACACTTGGCATCCTCCAGTTATGTGCTGGATTGTATCTGTTGTTCGATAGCCATATCTGCGTTGGTCATTTTCTATTGAGGGATCTCTAATGATGAATTTCCGATATTTCTTCGTCGGAATAACCTGGTCTTGGATAGCTAACAAAAAGCCCTCTGTTTCCGGAAACATCTGTCCTGAAATCAACAAGTAGTTCGACGCTGAGTTGTTGACATTGTCCTGAATAATCTCATTTGGATGCCGTCCATGAACTAGATTCTGTAGCTAGATTTGTAACTTCTCTTGCTCTGTTTGGTGATGAGAAGTATTATCTTGTTCCCTGTAGCGACGTTGAGTCGACCGCCTCGCATATTGCTCGATGTAGTGTAGAAGAGTCCCCTAACCTGAGGAAATATGAACGTAAGTTTATTTGTTGGTTAAGCTGCTTACTAATATCCACCAATCTTCTTCCTACCTGGTGTCTTGGAAGCATTGTACGTTCAATAGCACTCAGAGGGTGATGTTTTTATGCTTTTGTTAGAAGTGTCCTTATTTTTTTTTGCAGGTTTTGGATATCTGTCCTGCTCCATTTTACAATTCCAACAAAGTAGCTCAGCGCAGAGCAAGCATACGTGTTGAGCACCTTAAACAAATTTCTACCATTTTAAGTTAGTTCATAATACCCGCCTTATCCTCTTGATAAATTTGGTTGTTAATTCGTCGTTTATAGTACGATAATTAATTCTTTTAGCGTGTTTCATACCTAGATATTTGTATGTTTGGTCTGCTTGCATTGCAGCTATAATTTTACTGTTCTGCACTTCAAAATCCCCTGGTTGTATCTTTCCTTTAACGATGTCCAAAATACGGCACTTGTCAAGTCTAAATTGCATTCCGATATCCCCAGAAAACGCCTCTACAATTTTAACCATTTGTTCCAGAACCACAATGGGCTAAGTGAATCATCCTGAAATATTCTTCTTCGTATCGGAATGGTGTTAGTTTCGATGGTGTCGCTGGATGGCACTTGCACTTGGATCCTAGCTCTCCAGGTTGACATGATGCGTTCTGAACATAATTTTGAGCTACTCATATGGCACTGAGTCGAAGGCCTTCTTATAATCCAGGTAGGCAGCAAAGATATTTCTATGGTTGGTACAGGCTTGGTTATATATGACAGAGTCAACAATCAGTTGTTCCTTGCATCACATTGCTCCCTGGGTGCATCCTCTCTGTTGAATTGCGATTATATTATTTTGTTCACAATGTGCATAGATGCTTTATATAGTGTGGGAAGGCAAGTGACTGGTTTATACTTAGCTGGGTCATGTGTGTTATGTTGGTCCTTTGGTAAGAGATATGTAATACCTTCTGTCAAAAAAATGGTAATTTTGCTGGGCTTAGAAAAACATCATTAATAAGATTAGCTTGTTGATGGTGTATACATCAGAACTTCTTGAGGCAGTATTATTATTATTATGAATATATGATTATGATAGCTGGGTAAATCTGAGCACATCAGAAAAAGCCGTTTGGTTAAGTCTATGGATAAATAACTTTAACGCAATTATTAAACAAAATTCACAAGGCGAAGTTGAAACATAGCTTGCTCACTCAACCTAAATCATCATATTACTCGAATTAAGAAGTTTAAATTAAATATTGTGATTAGTATTTTCGATAGAATAATTAAATTTATTTAACCTATTTTCAGTTCGCCTGTTTAAAAAAACTATCATGGATTTGTAACAGTGTGCAAATTTTTGCAATTTTAAAGCAAACTAAACAAAAATTTTGGTTCTAAAAGGAGACACAATGAAATATTTCATAAAACGGAGCACACATGTCAAATTTATCAGGTGAATAAATATTTTATGCGTCCTAATGTAACGTTTCAAATGTGGTAAAAAAATCAGAATATTTTTTTTTATTTTCCTGCATCAAACGGAAGCTTTTACCTCCTAAAGCCCGCTTTATAGCAACCGAACTTCTGTTTATTACAGCGTTATGAAAAGATTCTCTGCGGGAGTTACGTATGAAATATAGATGGCTCTCTATCTACGTGACAAGTATACAGGTATGTGAAAAACGGTTATTCTATTTAATAAAAATGTGTAAAATAAACTTGTGACGCACAAAAAATATCGCTTTTAAATAGTGAAGAAATATTAAATTATCTTCAATTATAAATTTATATATTAATAAAATTTTTATAAAAAAATTGAACCGACTTCTAAAAGTGCGCTAAAAAGTGAAAAATAACTATACATTTTTATATGAAATTGAACTTTTTGAATTTGGCGCCAAACTAATACCTGGCAAAATGTGATTCGCATAAACAAATTAAAAACACTTTATTTGTAACTGCTTTCTTACCATAATTTGTATATATTAGTAGTTATTTATTTCATTTACAAATAATTTGGCGCCGACTTCAAAAAGTTGAATTTCATATGAAAATTTATAGTTATTTTTCACTTTTTAGCGCACTTTTAGAAGTCGGTTCAATTTTTTTATTTGAAATAAGTACTAATCCAGATTGGTGTACCTCGCAATGACTCCAAGGTTGCAAAAAAGTACCCATTTTATCCATTAAATCACCCTAAAATGAACCAATAAAAATTCTTTGGTTCTTAGAGTTCTCTAAATACCAGTAGAATTGTATGAAACACATATTTAGTCTGTCATAGTAAATCCACTATCTTAAATTGCAAACTAATATTAGATTGGTAATATAGGCCCCAAAACCTTCCAATATCGATATTTAAAGAACCTAAAATGCAAATTTCTTAGCTCGATATACTTTATACTGCATATTGAGTTTATATATGCCTCAAGAACACCACAATATCAATTTCATCAAATCATCATCTGCAGTTCAGTCTGTATTTAAAATGATTCTCAAGTATATATTTTTGTGTTCTGTTCTATAATTTTGTATTTTACTTTTTTGTTTATTGGTATTATTAATTCAGTTTTGCATTTTATAACTTTCATTTATTTATTTTTATTTATATATTAATTTAATTTTCTCTGCTGTTTGATTCAAGGTTTCTACATTCAATAAAAGTTTACACATTTAATTATGTTTCCTCTTGCCTAGTCTAGGTTTTTTTTATGCATTTTCTAAATATTTAGTTAAAATTTACTGCCTGTTTTTCCACATTCCTAACAATTTTAGGTGCAGTTGAGTCACTTTTTGATGCTTTTCCTGATTTTTCAATAAAAAGCAAAAGCCCTTTTTATAGAGCCACACAAGAAAGCGAATAGTTAAAAATAATGCTTTAAAAGATTCCGCCTTGACAATTTCTGACTTCTTTGACATCGACAGGTTTCTTTAGTCAATCTTTAATATTGTTTCAACCATTAACCTCGGAAATTATTTAACGATTAATATAAAAAATATCAGAGATTTTTTAACACTTTCCCTAACTTGAATTTATTATTTAAACCGTAATTATGTAGCTATGTCATTAAAACTTTTCAACAAGCACCAGTTAATTATCCGAAAGATTGGAATGTTGTTTATCTTGGTAATTTAAAATAAAAACCTGTAGATTTTAAGGGTCGTTAATGCTTAGAAATATCTTTTTTAAAGATATGTTTCATCAAACTCCTTATATTTCTCAACTATAAAACAGAAGTTCAAATAAAATACAAAAAGTGATCGTAAAATGCATTTTATTTTCATTTCAGGTGCTATTGTTTTAAAGAAGGGTAGTTTCTTCTTATATTATCTTTCGTTATTAAAATAATAACCTTTAATTTTAAATCCTGGATACTACATCAAAGATCTGTATGTTTAGTACAAGCAGACAAAAAGTCAAGCTGTGTATAGAACATAAAGGTCAGAAAGAAAGATCTGATTATCATAAAAATTTGAATGATAGTAATATTATTAATCCCCAAAATAAAATTAAAGCTGCCTGGAATATTCTTAATACCGAAAGCAATGGGATCAAGAAGAAATACGACATAACCCTAAAAATAGATGATCATATTCATAGTGACCCAAAAGATATTGTTGAACTATTTAGCAGACAGTTCAATGTACACAATAATTCAAATCCCAACCTTACGTTTCAAAGTGAAGTTAATTATCCTACAATATTTTTATCCCCAATTAATTCCGATGAAATTTTTCGAAAACTTCTGAGTTTACCTAATAAATTTTCAGCGGGACTGGACGACGTGCCCGTATATGTTTTAAAATTTGTCGCACATTGTATAAGTAATCCCTTGGCAAATATTGTTAATGAAAGTTTTGCCACACAGATCTTTCCCACTAATCTCAAGACAGCCAAAGTGATTCCTATATTTAAAAAAGGGGATTGCCAGTGTATCAAAAATTACAAACCAATCTCCCTGCTTCCAGCAGTGTCAAAGGTCTTTGAAAAAGTTATATATACTATAATATTTGAACACCTAAACAGACTCAATATCCTGAGTAAAAATCAGTTCGGCTTTAGACCTAACAAATCTACTGAAATGGCAATATTCAACACAATTTCCTATATAAATGAAAGAATTGATACAAATGATAAAGTGGCAGGCCTATATTTTGATTTGTCTAAGGCCTTTGACACTGTGGATCATAACTTTCTTTTGACAAAGCTTGGTGCGTATGGGGTCAGAGGTGTTGCTGCCAGTTTGCTGCAATCCTACTTATCGGATAGGCAGCAAACAGTCTGTTTTGCTAAAAATAATCATCATTACTTTTCAGATAACACTAAATTGTTGCAGGGGGTACCTCAGGACTCCAATCTGGGACCCATTTTGTTCTTAATATATGTAAATAATCTGGAGGATGGATTGGCCGCAGGTAGCGTTTGCCAGTTTGCTGATGACACATCAGTGATTCTGACGGACACTTCTATGGCGGAACTGTCTCGAAAGTGCACAAACTCTGCATTGAATATGCAGCAGTGGTGTTCTGATAACGGCCTCACTCTAAACGTAGATAAAACTGGCCTCATTCTTTTTTCAAAGCATGCAACAAGGTCTGAGTCACTGCTTGTGTGGCTTAGGGTTAGATCTATACCTACTTTGGAACAGGTTAAATTCTTGGGTGTTCACTTGGACCCCTCTTTAAACTGGGAACATCATATCTCAGCTCTTGGGGCTAAGCTTGGCAGTTTGTGTGATGTAGTCCGAAGGCTTCGTGACGTCATCACTGCAGAGACTTTCTACCTTGGGCAAATACAATCTCTTGTCTCTTATGGTATTTCCTTTTGGGGATCATCAAGAAAGGCTATTAATATATTTAAAATTCAAAAACGCATAATAAGATGCATCTTCCACCTACATTCAAGAGCTTCATGTCGACCATTTTTTACTCAGTTTAAGTTGCTTACTGTTCCCTCATTATACTTTAGATCTTTAGTCATGTTTGTCAGAAGGAATACGGAATTATTTCCGCTAAATAGATAGCTTTATGGGGGAAACACGGTTATGATTACCAGAGGGGCGAATGATTTAAGGGTACTTTTAGATAATTCCACCTTCTATGAGAGAGGACCATACGATATGGCGATTAAAGCCATAAGGATGTTACCAAGAGAAATCTGGCTTACCGAGTCGATTAATTGCTTTAAGAGACACGTAAATGAATGGCTGTCTGATAGGTGCTTTTACTCTTTCAATTTTAATGAATAGTTTTTGTAATGTCAATATTTTTAACTTAATATTTTTTGTTTAGTGGGTTTTTTCTCATGCATTTGTTTTGTGTGTTAAAATTTTATTACTTTTAAATTGGAATATCTTATTTTACAAAGTGTAAAACTTTGTTCAGTTTAAACTGACTCTCTTATTACTACTTTTTTAAATTATCTGGTATCTGTCCTTTTCTCCTTTTGTTTTCCTTTGTGTAAAGTTCCTATCGAAATGTCGATTAATTTTTATATTAACTGTAGTTAGATCGATATATTTACAATTCTTAATGTTAAACATTTCTCTTTCTGACGTTGCGTTGTTGTGTGATCATAATTTTGTTGGCAAATAAAGGATATTGTTATTATTATTATTATTTTAGGTAATGTGTGTCCTTTACTTAAAAGTCACACTTCAAGAGATCCATGGTTTTATACAGTTGTGGTGAATCGATCTATTAATATTTTTCTTCTTCTTTTTTTTCCTCTTCGTTTCTTTCCTTCTTCTTCTTCTTCTTCTTCTTCTTCTTACGCAGCAGTTCACATCCACTCCTGGACATAGATCTTTCTTATTTTCTTCCATTCATACATATTTTGTGCCTTTCAATGCCAGTTCCCACCAGCTATCTCCCTTTATATCATCTAGTCATCGCAGTGAGGCTGCTTACACTTCACTTTATTTCCCTACATTGAAATCGAATAATTTTTGTTCTCCAATGGTCGTCTGGCTATTTAGCAACATGCTCCGCCTATTGTCATTTTAATTTTGCAGTCCTTGCAATGATATCCCGGACACAAATCATCTGACCTCTTCTTTTATACGAATTCCATCTTTTAGAGATATGCCAGACACAGACCTTTCTGTATTTAAAGTTTTAATGCAACAATCGGCAAAAGATCCATTGGATTGTGTGCACTAGGTGAGCTCTTGTAAGTAGACTTCCCTTTATAGACGGCGGCGCATACGTTATACTTGATGAATTATTTGTTTATAGTATTGAAAAGCAATAAAGTTATTACATTTTCCCATCGTCATTAATTTCAGCTTGTAATTCTTGACTTTACGCAGAATTTATGAATATTTATTTAATTAAAAGTTATTCATTTTGAAAAGTGTCAAAAAATGCCATATTAAAAAAAAATATTCCATCGGCTTCGAAAACTCAGAGAGCTCCTGGACTGAATAGAGAGTAGCGACGCCAATAAAAAAAGATAATTAAAATAAAAATTAATGGAGGCTAATGACTATTTTGCTTAGCCTTATCTTCGATACTTTGCTATAAAAAAAGAATATTTTATTTCTTTTGTTTAAAAATGGATATCTATCTGAAAAAAAAATGATAAAAAAATAAAAGAAAATCTTTTTTAACTTATCAGATGTTTATGAGAATTATTCATTATTTAATATATTCTTTCTTTTATTTTATTCTCACGTCAGCGAGTTTTTCGTTAAATTGTTACGTGCCGAATTTACTTTATAACCATTTATCTTAGACGCACAAAGGTTTGTATTAAGAGGTGCTATATTTCTTATGAAAAATTTACATATTTTACAAAAAACGAGATTCCATTTCCTTCCTGAAATTTCTTAAGAAAAACATTTTTTACTCTGTTGTTTTGCTTCTTTTCGAATAATTTAAGTAACTTGAAATGAATCGAAATACATTTCACAATGCTATTTATTGCTACATAAATTAAATAACTTTTAAAAGGAACATCTATGGAAAAATGAACCGCAAAAGAATTTAGTACACCATATAATCCATTATATATATATATATATATATATATATATATATATATATATATATATTATATTTTACAGATTCTTGTATCATAGACTATATCATTTTCTTATTTTGTCTTTTCTTGGGTTTAGGTTCTTTATTTAACAAAAAATCAAAAACAGTTTGACGTTTCGCCCTTTATTTAAGGTATCTTCAAAAATTTTTTCCTTTTTTTTTATTTATTGATCGTCCATTTAGAGCAGAGATTTTTCTTTTAAATAAAAAAATTAATTACAACACAACCAATTATAATCACACACTCTATTATATATTAATTTTTCAAAAGTATTTTTAAAAGTCCGACTAGGAGAGTGGACACTACATTTTTAACCCTATAACTGCATTGACTTGTCTAGCCAAGTGCCACTTTCAACTTGTTTCCTGAGTGTTTTGTTAGGGTCAACCTTGTTCATATAATTTTCTCTTTAAACATATAGGTACATGGTCGTCGATCTACATATTGTCCCTTGCCACAAGGTTGGTCATAAACTTGGTCTTTTGTAAGTTGATGCATTTGTTATTCATCAACCAAGTTTTCGTTGACCGAAACAATATCGTCAGTGCCGCTGAGGTGGCTTAGGTATTCGCCAATAATGTTTATAACCTTATTGTCCCAGAACGAATTTTTCAATTCTTGGACCACCGCCGAATATATATATATATATATATATATATATATATATATATATATATATATATATATATATATATATATATAAAATAACATAAAATCTTGGCTTCGCGAACGTGAAATGTGTCAATCTTTATTATTCTCGTGTTAAAAAATGCGAATCATTCCAAAGTATGGAAAGACTCCGGGTCCGACAGATGGCGACAGCGCTGTTTCGTCCTAATATGGGACTCGTCAGACCACCGCAGTCGGCACAAACCATCATCTCGCCTCTGCATCCCATAAAGCTGAATTTAAAATTAAAAACAGCAAATAGGACGACAAAGGCGACATCTCGATGGTTCACTTGATAACACAAGAACCACACAGATTGACAAAATTTGTAAAAACCGCCATGTGGTGGCGCGACAGTGAATTAAAACAGAAATCTATAAAATCGAGTACAAAAACGCTGGCTTTCGTGGCCAATATAGCAGCAAGCCTGGTTGCTTTGTACCGAATAATGCGACCCCTATCCTTTGGGCAGCGCGTTTATATATATATGTTGGATCTGTAGTCTAATTCTATTAAAACGACATTAATATCCCTAGGAGCTCCACAGTGTCGACAGCTTTTGAAAAATCGACAAATGTGAGTACGAGCTGTTTATACTACTCGAAAATTTTTTTTATTCTATGAAGGACTTTATGACGTAGTTATTTGTTCTATATTCACTTCTAAACCATGGGCCAGGTGTTTGGTTAGACGAGAAAATAGGCTACTTGACCTATAGTTTTCTAAAATTCATGTATCTCCTTTTTGTGAATAAGAGCTGCTATTTCGTCATACTATTTACTTGAGATTATACGTTGTTAAACATGAGACCATTTCTTGCAGCAATTTTTGTCACCAATCTTGACAGCTTCTATCACATTTTTTTCTTTTCTTTGAGCTTTATTATTTTTCATCTTCTTTAGAACATTTCTAACCTTTTCAGCAGTTATATTTGGTGAGTCTTGGGAGCTTTATATTTTTTGGCCTGTGATGTGATTCCATGTCTTTTCTATTTGTCTTGTACATAATTCTCTAGAAAACTGTTTTGTTAGTAGCAATCTATTCCTATTAGGTGTTTATTGCTTATTTTATCCTTTAGTTTTAAAAATATCGGGTTTTCCTCTGTCAATTTTCGTCTCATAACTTTATTTTCATTTTATTATTAGTCAAACTTGATTGCCATCTTAGTGCACAAAAGGAAATTTTTCGGCTAAAAAGATTAATGAAAAAGTATCGTCCAAATATTCTGCCAATCGAGCTTCAATATATTTTAAACAGAAAATGTATAATATTTAGAATAACAAGATTTCTAATTTATAATATTGCCTTTATTATTAAAATAAATACAAGCTGTTTTAGAAAATAAACATCGATGCGCTGCTCGTCAACAAACATGTTGATTTGATTTATTTGAAAATTTATAAAAGTTTTCGTCTCGTGGCAATTTTAAATTGCAGATCGAGAATATTTGTTGCATACCACTGTTTACATGGAACAAAATACGTTTTTTCTACGAAAAATAAAGGTTTATTTTTATATAGATGTCGAAAAGCTTGTATTTTAATTCTCTTTTTCGTTAGCACTTGCTACAAAAATATCTGTGCTTGTTTGCTTACTTAAGGAAACGAACTTTTTAACGTATTATTTTCGTACAGCGTGTTTTAATAAAAAAGGATAACTGTAAGGCACGAACTTGAGATATAAAACTGGACTGCTCATGAAAATAATTTTTGACCCCCCCCTTATTGGTCGCCATTCGGTGCAATGATTTGTATGGCAACATTGAATTCCCTGCGAGTTTCTTACATTGGCGTGAATGTGTCGTGTATGAATGTCAATTCTATTCTTCGAACATACCCCTGTAGAAGTAGCATAACGTCAGAACTAGGGCCCGGTTGTTTGAACGCTGAATAACGTAATAATATTTTTATTTATATTTCAAAAAGTGTTGATAAACAGTAGATATTTAATTTCTTGGTACAGACATGCCGATTTTATGCTATCCTTTTCTAATTGCATTATTTAAACGAGTATCATCGGTACGTCCTTCGAACATACCCCTGGGTACGTCAATTCTGAAAACAAAGTATGAATATATGGTTGCCTAAATTTTTATTATTGTTATTTTCAATATGTAAACAATCTAACAATATTTACCGATAAAAATAAGTTTTTAAATCCTTTTTTTGTTAATATTAATTGTAAACTTCGCATTTATAGTAATTTCTAACACTTAAAAACACCGAAAAAACTCACGACAAGCAATTAAACTGAAAGACAAGATATGTAAATATGTTTATGTCTGTCAAACATCAAAAAAGCGTCTCCCCCACCGACCATAAATAGCCTTCAGACAAATCTATTGTTGTTTATATCTAGAGTATGATCGAAGATTCTATTATTCTAACTAACAGGTTTAGACAATAACTATCTCTTTCTATACTATATCTTAAACAATAAATCGCTCTTCCTTGTTTTTCTTGACAGGTTTATCGAGTATATTCAATAAAAAAGACCAGAGCTCCGATTCTGTAAGCATATTTTTTGACATTCTCTTTCCTTATCTGTTTTAAGACAGTGATATACTTATGTGTTAATACAGACTGAACAAAGATAAAAGATTCTTATTATGACATTCTCTTTCCCTTTATTCTTATAGAATCGCAGCCCAGAATAATTGTTTCTGTAAAACAATATTTAACTTGAATTTTTACTTTTAGTTTCCTCAAAATTATAATTTTTCTGTTTAAAGCAACTCCAATAAAGCAACTTCTTTAGAACAGCGTAAATATGTAACAATTTAATTATTTTTAGATAACAAGCATGAAATTTCAGTTCTTATAAATAAATTAAAATGCTTTTTCTATGACTGTTTATATATTTTATTTTTTACAATAAAACTGTTATTTAGCAAAATAGCTAAAATGTGAAATATGCGCCAAAAACAAATCCAGACTAATTTTTTTTTTGAAATATCTGTTTTAGAAACATCCTTATTCGGATGTAGAGTATAAAAAGTTAACGAAAAAAAAGTATTAAGGCAATTATTTTTAAAAATTTTATATCATGAATTAATATAGTATATTGTTTAATGTAAAGTATCGAAATATCCATATAATCTATTGCAAAGTAAGATAGTTTCGTCATTTAAAAATAGCTTCGATTAGGTCTTTGTTAAAATTATTTTCTCCTCGATGCTTTTACGGAACTGATATGTTAGGTATTTATATAGGGTTAACAACATTCTTAATAATGTTGACATTTCCTTCATAAAAACGGAGCTTTAATTTAAATGAAGTAAAGTAACATTATGTACTAAACCATTTTTATAAAAAAAAAATTAAACTCTAAAGGGGATAGTGTTAAAGCAGTTTATATTTAATTGTAAACAAAACAATATTTATTAAGACACTTTAAATATAAAGAAGCTTGTAAATACAAGAAAATTCTTACATTAATACAATCATTTTTAATCTAAATATATACATAAAGATTTAGTAGCAACTTTTAATTTTTACATTAGGTCAAACTTTCAATTTACTTAACTGTTTAAGGATCTGGAATTGACCTTTCCTAGAGTTGAATTTTTGAAATGGTAATCAATCGCAGCTTCTCACTACTTTGACAAAGGATTTTCATGACACAAATTTCCTATCTGAGCGAAAATCAATAATTTTTGTTTTTTTTTTAATTAATAACATATTCAAACAAAAGATTATTACTTTATTTTTAGACAAAACAAATACATAAAAGTAAAATTTATGTAATTTCCAAACATCCTTAATAATATTGAAAAATTTCATATTACATGCAATCATTTATTTCTATTTTAATATTGCATATTGGTTTTTAAACGTATAATCATTTTAAATTTTAACACCATACCCAGTTTCGATATTCAGCTTTATATGTCAGTGGAACATTAACTTTATGGTAAAACGATATTGTTGTTGGTTAATGCACACCTAATTCAGGACTTTTTTTTTATAGAGCCAGTGTACGTTATTAAGTCCAAGTTTAGTTGCTTCAAGATGTTTACATCAAACAGTGCTTCGTAGTTTTTTTCAGGCAGTTTATTTGTAAGAAGCACAACACAAACTTTTTGATTACCTTCTTGTATAAAACTATTTCCAGAAAAATGCTCTGAACAGAGTTACTTATCTGATGTATAAAAGAATTATGATCATGACCAATTTGCTTCAGCTCTTAAATTTGAAGATTCATTTCTCTTAGAAAACTAAAATATTGATAGCATTTAATAATTATCATATATCATATCCATACGATTAAACTTGTTACCCTTAAATTTACAATTTGATTCTAAGGTAAAATTTTATATAATTATTATTGAATGCTTTATAACTTACCAATTAAATAAATTCCAATTTACCAGATGAGGTATTTGCACGTCTTACGATGAAGAATCACATTTTTTAAAATACAAAAAAAAACTTAAAGTTCACATTCCTGTTTGAAATTTTCAGTAAAACGTTACATAAAATGTGATAAAATCCATAAAACAGCAAAATCAAAAATAAATTTTTGTCAAAATGAAAAGTATTCAGTCAATGTCAAAAATACACTTTCACCAATAACATAAAAACTTAGCGAATTCATTGTTATCAAAGCAATTATTTGCACCAAATGGCACGGAGCATTGTGAGGTCATTTTTTTATAAGGGAGATATGGAACACGAGCAGTCCAGTTTTATATCCCAAGTTCGTGCTGTAAGATCATTCATCACAGAAACAAAAATTTTATATACGACCTGAAGACAAGAACAAGGACGAGGATGTTATTGTTATTAATTTTTTTCTAAAATTCTACACAATCTTGATTGATCACTCAATATTCCATAGTGTCAAGTTTGAGATTCATGGGATCGAATTTCTTTGAAAAAATACTTTTAGTTTTGCCTGTCTTAAACAGTTGTCTTCCAGTTTGCACTGCTTATTTAAATTCTATCGTATAGAAAATCTTCCTCTGCTTCTTTTAATGATTTTTGGATCCTATTCAAGAAGTTTCTTCGTCCTTCAATCGTGGCATAAGACTCACTCATCTGCTTTTCGCTGTGGTAATGCATTTTGTGACCGCATATTTCCTCGTTTTTGGTCCTATTTCTCAAATTTAATTCCAGTATTACATTTTCCATTTTTTGCTACATTTTTGAGGTTTTATTACTGATAATATTGCAACTGATATGCTAGTCTTAAATATTGGCTGGTTGTATGCTGCCCAGATTCCTTATTAATTCAGTTGTTTGATTGGTCCTACTTATTTCTAATTTGACAATATTTTTTTGCATCTAGCTAATATCGACTCAAAAAACCACAAACGATAATTAAAGCAAGGTTAATTCAAATTATCCAATGTTATTGAAATTTCATAACAAATACCACTCAAAATTGGATTTTGTTCGGGGTTGACTTTCACTTTAATAAACTTCAGACAATTTGCTTATACAGCTGGCATAAATAACCCCAAGTAAAACCACCTGCGTGGGGTGTAGCGATGTTATTTTGTTATTTGTTTTCATCAGAACAAGGCAGGCAAGATTTTGTTTAAAATGAATTTTAAATGAATGAACACTACCTCAAGTTTTATGTATAAAATAAACAAAAATATTTTTGTGTTAGTGGGATAAAAGAGAACAGCAAAGTTAACTTTTTAATATCACTTTGAAAGAAATGTTCCCGTATTTGTTATAGCTTTATCACAAATTTTTGATTAATAATAGGAAGTATTGTGATAATTTTGTATATAAAATTCCTCCTTTTAACTGACTGGAAGTAAAAGAATACCTTCCTGTTAGATCCTGAAATTCGTTCTGGACATTTGTGGGTATCTAATTTTGATTAGAAAAGTACCCGGTGTTAAATATTGAAAATGGCGCATTTTAAAATTTACTTTATTTTCTCGATTTCTTGGGGGAAGCAATACTTTTATCGGGGCTAATTGTTCACCTTGGCATGAAATGCGTGTGTTTTCTTATGTCATTTGATTTGTTTGAAGATTTGAATGCTACGAGTTTATATAGGGACTGTCTTCATTGAAGCATAAAGTTTCGCTTGAATGTACACACTTCAGTGATTTGATGTTAGTATTGTCAAAGATAAGGTATCTCAACACTGAGTTTACTGAAGATTCCGTTATTATTTTTAACGTAAGCTGTTTTGATTATATCTAGTGATTCCGTTAATGGCACATTTATATACCGACCTTCCACATCAAAACTTATAAGTTTGTCGTCTGGTTCTAGATTAATGTTACTAATAATGGTCACGAAATGTGTGGAAATTTTAACATATGCGTTTATCTTACCTTCTAAAGGTTGTATGATTTTTAAAATAATCTTCACTAGTATCTCAATGTATTTTCGGTACTCCGTAAAGATGTGGTGTCTTACTGGAGTGTGGTGTGAGCGACGATTGTAGGTTGTCAGGTAGAATACATATAAGTTGACGAAAACCATTTCGACGGGTTAGGTGGAAAATAAAATCAACCTTGGAAGACAAAAAAAAATCACGTTCAAAATCTCTTTAAGTTAGAAATATCCGCCTTAAAAGAACTTCGTAAGGATGAGTCCATTAAGATTCTACCAGCGGACAAGAGAAATGGACCACTGATCATGGACATCGTAAAGTACGACCAAAAAGTCGACGATATCCTGAAAAATATAGACAACTATCTCGTAACCTCACTAAATCTATAGAGTCAAAAATCTACAGAACACTAAGTTATAAATAACTTTAGAATAACTAACACTGGACAACAAAAAACACATTCCTTCCTCACAATTTCGTACATTAAGGGAACCTCGGAGAAAATAAGACGAATTGCCAGCAGTTATAATACAGAAACAGCCTTTAAAATACAACTAGAGCTCATTTAACAAAAAGAAAACCAAAAACTACCGATACGAAAGAATATGTTTACAAAGTTCCATGTGAGTATGATACAAAGTATATTAGAGAAACCAAACAACCACTAGAAGAACATAAAACTTATACACAATAAAATTTTTATAAAAAAATTGAACCGGCTTCTAAAAGTACACTAAAAAGTGAAAAATAACTAAGAATTTTTATATGAAATTGAAATTTTTGAAGTCGACGCCAAACTAACACCTGACAAAATGTGATTCGCATAAACAGAATAAAAATACTTTATTTGTAATTGCTTTCTTAACATGATTTGTATATATTAGTAGTTATTTATTTCATTTTGAAATAATTTGGCGCCAACTTCAAAAATTTCAATTTCATATAAAAATTTATAGTTATTTTTCACTTTTTAGCGCATTTTTAGAAGTCAATGCAATTTTTTTATGAAAATTTTATTTTTCCATTTTTTGTTTTGAATTCATTATGATATTCATAAATTATTTGAACTAAGTGCTAATCGAGATTAACGTACCTAGCAATGACTCCAAGGTGACAAAAAGTACCCACTTTTATCCAGAATTGTAAATCACCTTAAAATGAACCACTAAAAATTCTTTGATTCTTTGAGTTCTCCAAATAACAATGAATTTGTGTCAAACAAATATTTAGTCTGTCATAGTAAATCCACTATCTTAAATTTCAAATTAATTTTAGATTAGTAATATAGGCACCAAAATCTTTCAATATCAATATTTAAAGAATTTGACAGGTAAATTTCTTAGACCGATATATTTTATATTCTATATTGAGTTTGTATACGCCTCAAGAACCACACAATATCAATTTTATATAAAACCAGAAAATGTAAAATTTTTAGTCCCTCATGTTGTATCTTGTTAACCTAATAGTTGTAAAAAATTAACTTCATATTCGTTATACACCACCCCACAACCCCCTAATACCAAATTTTAAAAAATGCGAATAAGGTAAAATTTTCTTCCTTTCTATATAGGATCCGCCATATTGAATTTGAAAAAAATAATTTTAAAGTCTTAATCTAATCTAAATCTAAACCTTAAAAAGCCCCCTAGTACCAATTTTCGATGAAATCTGGAAATTTAAAATTCCTAAACGGTCATATTGCATCTGACATATAAGATTTCTTAAAATAATTTTATATTTGCTATTTACATCCTCAAAAACGATTCAGTTCCACATTTGAACAAAATCGAAAAATGTAAATTCTTTAATCAGCTATATTGCATTCGTCATATTGAATCCTGACAAATACTAATAAATTCATAATTTACATCCTCAAAAACCCTTTATATCAGTTTTGGAGATAGTCGAAAAATGTAAAATTTTTAGGACACCATATTGATTCCGCCAGATTGAGTTTTTCAAAAATTATTTTAATTTCGTAATTAACACTAACAAAAATCCCCCAATACTGATTTTAGACAAAATCGAGGGATGTAGAATATTTAATCCGCCATCTTAGATCCGCCATATTTAATTTTTTTAAAAATAATATCAGACTCGTAATGTGCTATCCCAAAAATACCTCCATATCAGTTTTGAAAAAAATCGAACAAAATTAATTTTGATTTTTTTTAAAATAATTTTAGATTTGTCATGTGCGACCCCGAAAACTCCCCCATACCAATTTTGGAGAAAATCAGACAAAATTGATTTTTTCGTCTGCCATATTGAATCCGCCATATTGAATTTTTTAAAAATAATTTAAGATTTGTTATGTGAGACCTCGAATACTCCCCCATATCAATTTTGGAGAGAATCGGACAAAATTGATTTTTTCGTCCGCCATATTGGATCCGCCATTTTGAATTTTTTAAAAATAATTTCAGATTTGTTGGGTACAACCCTGAAAATTCCTCCATATTAATTATGGAGAAAATCGGACAATTTTTTGTTTGGCCGCCATATTTTAAGCGCCATATTGGGTTTTACTGCACCAATTTCATCTAAAAGAATATGGATTCACCATAGCAACTTCCTGAACGTAACGTAAAAATTTTTATTTAAATCGGTGCAGCCGTTCCGGAGTAATGGGTGTACATACATAAAAAAAAATTCATACGTGACGAATTGAGAACCTCCTTCTTTTAGAAGTCGGTTAAAAAGGGGAAACGTCGAGATCAGGTATTGCAGAACATACCTGGGATAAACAATACCATATAAACTGGCCTAAAGCTGTGGCAATATATATGAAACTCAACATAAAAAAGAAAATTTATAGACGCAGCATACATTAAAAATAAAAATGAAATCTTCAGTAAACTCAGTGTTGAAATACCAAATCTTTGGCAACGACTACTTGGTAACATCAAATCATTGAAGTGTGTACAGTGAAGCGAAACTTTACGCTTCAATGGACACAGTCCCTATATAAGCTCGTAGTCTTAAGACAAAACTTAATCGAAACGTCGTAAAAATAAACAAAAATAAAAACAACGCAAGTCCGACAACCACATTTTAGTCAATCTTCAACATTGTCTACAACCTTCAAACAAACGTTAGTAAATTTGTTATATGAAAGTTGCTGAATGAGGAATTAGGACCTTAATATGCTTTAAATTTTCTCCTTTAGAAGCAAAATAACTCAGCTAAAAAACAATTTTGCGAAATGAATGTTTAAACCTAAATTTTAACACTGAATGGCAGCGTTTTCCTTAAAACGATTTTTCAGTTATTTAGAAAGAAAAACAGAACAAATGAAAAATGTCTTGCACACATCATATTTGGTGTTTTAAAAATATTATATATTGTGCCTATTCTTGGTCCTTATAAGAATTGTTTTCTTTTGTCAAACCGTTATATCCAGGCACTGTTTTACAGACGTTTGTCTCAGACATGAAATATTTGTGTGTTATGGAAAATGTTACATTTTTTTGAAAACTTGACATGTATTAGATTAAAGTGATCTTTTTTACTTTTTATTGAGGAAACTTTTCTTTGGGTGATTTACATTTCTATTTTCTTTATTTAAAAAAGAAATTGGAGTATCTTTTCAGCATAACAAGACTGGGTATTGTTAGAAGGTCTATCTCAATTCACTTTAGTCCAATAATTTTCAAAATACAAGGTGTAAAGGTATAATTTTTTACATAGTTTTGGAAATATTCATTCTAATTGCTCCATTTGCACTAAATTTGGTACTTTGGGTTTTTTGAAGATGAGAATTAAAATCTAATTACAGTTTCGAAGTTTATTTCAGAGAGCGCCACCAGTGGATATATTAAATTTATAATTAAAAATTCTTATTATTTGATATCGCTTTGAGCAACCATTTCTGAAATAATTCAATTTTAATGTTTAATTGCGAGTTGAGACTCATCGTAGCCCTTATTTACACATTATCTAGGCATAGAACTGGTCCAAGAAATTTGGAAAATGTTTAAGAGCTTATAGGTCAACAACAATAAAAATTTACAAGCTAACAATTATAATTATCGTCATTAGTTACAAAACGGTATTGTTAAGCGATGTAATCTGACAAACCTTCACAGTTCGATTTCGGGCCATACCATCACAGTACAGGGTGAGTCAACGATTGGATGAACTAAGTTTGTGCCTTTTCGGTGAAATTTACAAAGAAACTATATTTATTGTTTGATACAGTTTAATTTTACGCAGATTTTAACAATATTTAGGACTCTACAGGGTGAGCCAAAAAAAACTAGGACAGCATAAAGTTGTATTTTTTTAAATAGAACACCCTATATACGAATCGTATTTTCAATTTAGCTTATAATTTTAAATCTTTTTTATTAAGGGTTTACTATAACAAAACTTTATAGTTTCTGAGATAATTAAGTTTAAAGAAAAAAAGTCACATTTTCAAGCATCAATTCAATCCTAAATAACGTTTTCAACTTTGTGACAAATATATTCAAATTTGGAATTTAGCAAGTCCAAGGACAATTTAACATAATTTTTACCTAATATTTGCAATAAAAGCTACAGGGTGTTGAACACATCGGCTCAAATTTGAACAAGTTTAAATGAATAAATATCTTTTTTTTTAATGGCACACCCTGTATATTTTCATGTTATTTAATCGAGTAATAAAAACCCTAAGTTTTGTTCAATATATCCTATACCTATTTATAATAGTTTTTGAAATATTTCAGTTTTTCTTATTTTCCATACTTTTTTACAGAAATAGTTTTCATTATCATAGTAGCCATGGCAAAAACAATGTAAAAGAACATTTTTCTGTGTGTCAAATTTATAACCGCAATAGCTTCTTTTGGTTTTTATGTAGTGTAGTTTGGTTTTTTTTGCATTCATCTTATATTGTAAAATGACTTTTCCAAAGAATAAGTTAATAGATATGATTTATACAATAGGAGAGGCTCAAAAAAATTGCCTTCTTGCTCAAAGAATTTACAAAATGAAGTATCCTGATCGACGCCAGCCTAATACCCATACTTTTCAAAACTTAATGCAAAGATTTGATTCTTCTGGTACTGTTGATTATCCAAAACGTAAAGTGGTCAACAAACCAGTAACTAATGAAGAAAAAGAGCTACAAGTATTGTTAAATGTTCAGGAAAATCCTTATATTGGTAGCCGTTAGTTAGCAGCATTATGTGAAACATCACAATCCACCGCTAATCGTACTACCAAGAAATATAGGTATCATCCATATCACATGGAATTACACCAAGAATTGCATGGACAGGATTTTGAAAGTCGTGTAAACTTTTGTCGTACAATAAATGCGGAGATTCAATTAAATCCAAATTTATTATGCAAGGTAATGTTTAGTGATGAAGCTACTTTTAGAAGTAACGGTGCCATAAATAGACGCAACATGCATTATTATGCCACAGAAAACCCATTTTGGATTAGAGAGGTGCAACATCAAAACCACTGGTCATTAAATGTTTGGTGTGGTATTCATCATAATCGAATTATTGGACCCCACTTTTTTAATGAACCACTAAATGGCCATAGTTAGCTGAACTTTCTACAAGAAGAACTACCCCAACTGCTTCAAGGTCTCGATAGGGATGAGCTCGACAGTATGTGGTTCCAGCACGATGGTGCACTTCCGCATTACCATCATGAAGTTCGTGCTTTTTTGGAAAAACGATATCCGCAAAAATGGATTGGACGTGGGGGTTTCATTGAGTGACCACCAAGGTCTTGCGACATCACCCCATTAGATTTCTTCCTATGGGGTTATATTAAAAATAAGGTGTATGTTAATCCACCAACAACAGTGGAAGATATGCGAAACAGGATTAGGGATACCTGTAGAACAATAACGCCACTAATTTTGTCCAGGGTCCGAGAAAATCTGCAAAAAAGACTAAATTTGTGCATTGTACAAGAGGGTCGTTTATTCGAACAGTTATTAAAAAGAAATAATTAATCTCAGTATTTAACAGGTAATTTTTTTGTTTCAATTTAGTATAAAAGTAAATATGTATTTGCCTTGTCGTTATTGTTGTGTTAATTTTTTCACATTATGTTTAATTAAACTATTGCCGTTGTAATATAACGAATAATGTATTTCATCATATTTAACCACATTCTGTTTGTTTCTGTAGTTTCTTTTTAATATTTTACATGGCTACTATAATAATGAATATTTCTGTAAAAAAGTATGGAAAATAAGAAAAACTGAAATATCTCAAAAACTATTATAAATAGATATAGGATATATTGAACAAAACTTTTAGGGTTTTTATTACTCTATTAAATAACATGAAAATATACACGGTGTACCATTTAAAAAAAGATATTTATTCATTTAACCTTGTTCAAATTTGAGCCGATGTATTCAACACCCTGTAGCTTTTATTGCAAATATTAGGTAAAAATTATGTTAACTTGTCCTTGGCCTTGCTAAATTCCATATTTGAATATATTTGTCACAAAATTGAAAAGGTTATTTAGGATTGAATTGATGCTTGAAAATGTGACTTTTTTTCTTTAAACTTAATTATCTCAGAAACTATAAAGTTTTGTTATAATAAAAAAGATTTAAAATTATAAGCTAAATCGAAAATACACCCTATATACGATTCGTATATAGGGTGTTCTATTTAAAAAAATAAAACTTTATGCTGTCCTAGTTTTTTGGCTCACCCTGTAGAGTCCTAAATATTTTTAAAATCTGCGTAAAAATAAACTGTATCAAACAATAAATATAGTTTCTTTGTTAATTTCACCGAAAAGGCACAAACCTACTTCATCCAATCGTTGACTCACCCTGTACAGACGAAAACAAGTAGCTTGTTACTCTCCATAATGATAACCCTTTCAAAGCTTCGAAAAATCATTTATAGTTTAAAAAATAATAGTTCTAGTGATAATGGATTGGCTGTTAACAGTGTGTTAAAAATGGTGTTATAATTCCTAAACTAAAAGCATCACCACAGTGTGGTCCTTGTGCTGACAAAATTTTAGAAACTTTAATATGCGAACAGCTACGTAAATACTTTGAAAGCAATGGGCTATTGTAGAGCGGACAGTCAGGTTTAGAAGCAAGCGTTCGTGTGAATCTGCGATGCGATATATAGATAGATAGATAAGTCTTTATTTATTCCTTACAAAAAAAACCCATAAGGACATGGAACAATGTCAAAAAAAAAATTCATTACTGTAATAAACATCATAATTAAAATTATAATTCATTCTCAGCTGTAAGTAAAAAAGGGGAAAAAATAAAAGAAAAAAACCTCAACAATAATTACATAGTTTTAAATACCTTTCTTTAATAATTCTATGAAATTAATGTAGTAAAACAAAATAATTAAAACTTAAGATAATGGGCAATATTATAAATGAAAAAAATTTGAATAACAAGGAAACTTACACACATTTGAAATTTAATAATACAGCCAATAACAAAAATTCTACTTCGAGACAATGCTGCCTCTAACACATTCGTAAAATTCTTTCAATGTATAGAAGGCTTTTTTACCCAAAAAAAATTTTAGAAAACACTTCAATCTCAGTAATAAATGTACATTTTCATGTAAGGAATTAAAAACTTTTATTATAGAAAACTCGACATTTTTCGGCAAAGTTATATTTATCAGAAAGCAGATTTATTTTATTTCTAGTAATGTAGTTATGTTCAGTATATATACCCTCAAAAAGATTTCTGTTATCAACAACAAACATCACTGAATCCAAAATGTACATACCTATAACCATCAAAATAATTTGCTAAGATATTTCTACAATTGTCTTATTTCATTGCAAAAATACACCGTAAACATCTTTTTTGCGGATTCAAAACTCTATTTATCACAGGAATTACCCCAAAATATGAAACGATATCTGAGTCTGGACTGTACAAATGCATGGTAAGCTGACAGAGTTGCATCGATTCCAACTCTCTCCGAAATAATTCTCAATGTAAAACAATACTGAAATATTTTAGTGGTAACTCTCTCAATGTGCGTCCCCCAGTCCAACTTTCTATCGATGTTTAGTCCCAAAAAAACAGCGCTCTCAACTGATGTTATTGTTATATCCTCAAATGTTAATGTAAGTTGATTATTTAATCTGTTGCCAAACATAATGCAATATTTAGCGATAGGCTGTTGGATCGAAAGTACCCATCGAGAATGTCCATCACAGATTGAACCTGCATCGATAGCAACTCTGCTTTGCTTTCACTGAATATAAGCGATGTATCATCAGCATATAGTACAGGCTGCTCTCCAGAGATTTCAGGTAAATCATTTGAATAAAGAATATACAAAAGAGGTCCCCGAGGGACGCCCCTCTTCATTTTAACTTCCTAATTATCTTGAAAAATAAATGATGTAAATTTGAAATACTTAAAATAATTTTAACACTCTGTATCGTAAAAACTAAGCATTATCAGATATAAGTTTATATGAACTTTCATGCTCAAAATTGCCTCAAGAATAACTCTTTTTCGTACTTATTTGGAAACACCCTGTATAAGATAGAACATAACATGCCGCCAGATTATTTAAAATGTTACCTTCAAAAGTCTAATGATGTGCGCTTACATAATGTTCTTTCTAAAGATATTATGCGGGCGCCTGACTTACGAACATTAACAAAAAACTTTTCAAGCATTTAAGAAACATTTAACGGTATATATTTTTAATTTCGTTTTTGTTTTCTTTATGTGCCTCTGTGCGTTTGCCGAAATTAGTTTTTAAGGAATATTTTGTAGACATTCGTTTGTAAGGAATTTATTATGAGTTCCATATACTCGTATATTTTATTTTTGCCTTACATTGCACTAAAGCAACCGAGAAGATATTAGTTTACAGTTATTGCCAAGAAAATGATCGGGAGTGAGAGTATACTGAGAAAAATCTCCAAATATTGGCGTTCCCAACCACCAAACATTTTCCATTTATTACAGTCAATCAACACAATAAAGAAAATCGATTATTAACCTGTCTAAGGGAGATTTTAAGTGTAATATACACTTTAATGTGTCCTGGTACTTAATTGAGTTGTCAAAAAATTATTGCTATTTGATTGTTTTACATACATATATTGTCGTTGATTAGATTACCTCACTGCTGCCAGTAATGCCTCAAATTAACTATAATAAATTAATTTGTGAGATTACTGTTTTATAATAGATATGTTTATTGAACAGATGTTTAAACAAAACATAAAATTATAAATTTTATGAGGCACTGTTTGTCGTTATCATAAACTAATAACCTTACCTGATTATCATAATCTACAGCATGCAATCCCTGATTCAACATGATTAACATTCTTCTAAAGCTTTGTGAGTCAGATAATTTTTTAGTTGCAATAATTCTGATATACGCTGTGTTGTCTACTGCGCATTCGTAAAACATGTCCTTTTGGGGAGGTATGAAATTGGTATGACCATTGACAAATTATACTAAGACGGCTCATTGTTATGGGAGGATTGGAAGCGCTAAGTATTAAAACTCGGCACTGATAAAAGGTAGTTTTTACTATAAGTAGTAAAACGGCAAGCAATGATGTATATGCAGTGTTGCCGTATTGGATAGTTGATCTAAACTACGGGTATAAGTTTTTTTATCCCGTGGTTTATTATATTTGTTTAAGTTTACAAAGGGAACGTTGTAATGATCAAACCTTTCAGTATAACTTCGCTAGGCTGCGGCAACCTTGCATTTAAATAGATAAAAAGGTGTAGCATACCCCTGTCAGTCAGTAGGAAGGAATTTGCAATATTGCCACGTTTTCAACCTAAATTCGAAAATTCAAATCTTTTATAATTGTTTCTAATAAAAGCATGTACAGGGTGAGTCAACGATTGGATGAAGTAGGTTTGTGCCTTTTCGGTGAAATTTACAAAGAAACTATATTTATTGTTTGATACAGTTTATTTTTACGCAGATTTTAAAAATATTTAGGACTCTACAGGGTGAGCTAAAAAACTAGGACAGCATAAAGTTGTATTTTTTTAAATAGAACACCCTATATACGAATCGTATTTTCGATTTAGCTTATAATTTTAATTCTTTTTTATTAAGGTTTTACTATAACAAAACTTTATAGTTTCTGAGATAATTAAGTTTAAAGAAAAAAAGTCACATTTTCAAGCATCAATTCAATCCTAAATAACGTTTTCAATTTTGTGACAAATATATTCAAATTTGGAATTTAGTAAGGCCAAGGACAAGTTAACATAATTTTTACCTAATATTTGCAATAAAGGCTACAGGGTGTTGAACACATCGGCTCAAATTTGAACAAGTTTAAGTGAATAAATATCTTTTTTTTTAATGGTACACCCTGTATATTTTCATGTTATTTAATAGAGTAATAAAAACCCTAAAAGTTTTGTTCAATATATCCTATACCTATTTATAATAGTTTTTGAGATATTTCAGTTTTTCTTATTTTCCATACTTTTTTACAGAAATAGTCTTCATTATCATAGTAGCCATGGCAAAAACAATGTAAAAGAACATTTTTCTGTGTGTCAAATTTATAACCGCAATCGCTTCTTTTGGTTTTTATGTAGTGTAGTTTGGTTTTTTTTTTGCATTCATCTTATATTGTAAAATGAATTTTCCAAAGAATGAGTTAATAGATATGATTTATACAAGAGGAGAGGCTCAAAAAAATTTCCTTCTTACTCAAAGAATTTACAAAATGAAGTATCCTGATCGACGCCAGCCTAATACCCATACTTTTCAAAACTTAATGTAAAGATTTGATTCTTCTGGTACTGTTGATTATCCAAAACGTAAAATGGTCAACAAACCAGTAACTAATGAAGAAAAAAAACTACAAGTATTGTTAAATGTTCAAGAAAATCCTTATATTGGTAGCCGTCAGTTAGCAGCATTATGTGAAACATCACAATCCACGGCTAATCGTACTACCAAGAAATATAGGTATCATCCATATCACATGGAATTACATCAAGAATTGCATGGACAGGATTTTGAAAGTCGTGTAAACTTTTGTCGTACAATAAATGCGGAGATTCAATTAAATCCAAATTTATTATGCAAGGTAATGTTTAGTGATGAAGCTACTTTTAGAAGTAACGGTGCCGTAAATAGACGCAACATGCATTATTATGCCACAGAAAACCACTGGTCATTAAATGTTTGGTGTGGTATTCATCATAATCGAATTATTGGACCCCACTTTTTTAATGAACCACTAAATGGCCATAGTTACCTGAACTTTCTACAAGAAGAACTACCCCAACTGCATTAAGGTCTCGATAGGGATGAGCTCGACAGTATGTGGTTCCAGCACGATGGTGCGCCTCCGCATTACCATCGTGAAGTTTTTGGACCAACGATATCCGCAAAAATGGATTGGACGTGGGGGTTTCATTGAGTGGCCACCAAGGTCTTGCGACATCACCCCATTAGATTTCTTCCTATGGGGTTATATTAAAAATAAGGTGTATGTTAATCCACCAACAACAGTGGAAGATCTGCGAAACAGGATTAGGGATACCTGTAGAACAATAACGCCACTAATTTTGTTCAGGGTCCGAGAAAATCTGCAAAAAAGACTAAATTTGTGCATTGCACAAGAGGGTCGTTTATTCGAACACTTATTAAAAAGAAATAATTAATCTCAGTATTTAATAGGTAATTGTTTTGTTTCAATTTAGTATAAAAGTAAATATGTATTTGCCTTGTCGTTATTGTTGTGTTAAATTTTTCACATTATGTTTAATTAAACTATTGCCGTTGTAATATAACGAATAATGTATTTTATCATATTTAACCACATTCTGTTTGTTTCTGTAGTTTCTTTTTACTATTTTACATGGCTACTATGATAATGACTATTTCAGTAAAAAAGTATGGAAAATAAGAAAAACTGAAATATCTCAAAAACTATTATAAATAGGTATAGGATATATTGAACAAAACTTTTAGGGTTTTTATTATTCTATTAAATAACATGAAAATATACAGGGTGTACCATTAAAAAAAGAGATATTTATTCATTTAAACTTGTTCAAATTTGAGCCGATGTGTTCAACACCCTGTAGCTTTTATTGCAAATATTAGGTAAAAATTATGTTAACTTGTCCTTGGCCTTACTAAATTCCAAATTTGAATATATTTGTCACAAAATTGAAAACGTTATTTAGGATTGAATTGATGCTTGAAAATGTGACTTTTTTTCTTTAAACTTAATTATCTCAGAAACTATAAAGTTTTGTTATAGTAAATTCTTAATAAAAAAGATTTAAAATTATAAGCTAAATCGAAAATACGATTCGTATATAGGGTGTTCTATTTAAAAAAATACAACTTTATGCTGTCCTAGTTTTTTGGCTCACCCTGTAGAGTCCTAAATATTTTTAAAATCTGCGTAAAAATAAACTGTATCAAGCAATAAATATAGTTTCTTTGTTAATTTCACCGAAAAGGCACAAACCTACTTCATCCAATCGTTGACTCACCCTATATATCACATTAAAATACTGATATCTAATCATTGGCAATATTGTAAATTGCTTCTTGTGAATGAGACGGCCTACCAGTTTGGCGTACCATTTAGGTGCGTCAAAATTATAGCACAGGATAGGAATTCTTGGTATATTTATTCTATGGTATGACCAACACTTTCTTTCACAGTTAAACTGTAAGATAATTTGATGAAAAATACGAAGGAAAAAGCGTCAGTCAAAAATGATGCGTCGATCGTCGAGCTCAGCGCCTGTTATATGTCAAAATAATGTTTACGTTTATTAACAACCAGTCAATATACTTACAATTATTTAATTAATATTAGAATACTTTTATGCGCCATTTTCCAGTCTGAAGCGCTAAAATTGTAAATTTCCCGAGAACATTTTACTGACTAACACTTTTTAAACAAAGGAACACCTCTAATAGTGGAGTGATTAAATAAAAAAACAATAAATATCGCATAGTTGCATATACATTATATAAATAATTTCTAAGCACATTTTCTATTTCGATCAAATTTGGCATGCACATTTTCTCTCTTTTGGCCCTCTTCTGTTCCTCTTTTCTTCCAGCACTCTTTTCTTCTGGCCCTTATATGGCGCCCTTCTGACTCTCTTTTTGTCTTATTTTCTTCTGGCCATCTTCTTGTCTTATGTTCTTCTGGCCCTTTTCTGATTCTATTCTGACCCTGTTTTTTGCCTCTTTTAACTCTCTTCTGTACCTCTTCAAGCCCTCAGAAAGAGTCTAGACGATTAAGAGTGTCGAAGCTGTCCCCTCGGTAATAAAAAACACTTGTTCTACATCAAAATGTACCTACAGAAAAAAATTTTTAGCCATTTTTATCATCACATAACCTCAAAAAAAAAATTAAAATGTCTTTTTTCGTTTTTCGACGATATCTTCGGTTCTAATTCTCGTAGAAACGTCTTTTTTTTTTCATTTTCTAGGTTTTCCTATTGCCTATAACAAGATATTTTTACAAAAATTTTTAGCGTGAAATTCAAATTTTTATGGGTTTTCGAAAATTTTTAATTTCAATAAAATAAAAACTAGAACAATAGCAGGGCCGAAAAAAGAAATGTTATTTTTTAGACGCCAGTGTATGTCCGTGAATTTTTTTGGATTTTTAAAAGTGGTGAAACATAGTTAAAATCTCAAAAAACGGCATTTATTAGCATTTTTTCGCATTTTTATCGAGTTTTGAAGCATGGAATTTTCTTATCAACCCTCAAATCTCTTAAAACTATGTATATATATATATATATATATATATATATATATATATATATATATATATATATATATATATATATATATATATATATATAGAACTGTTGATCGTGTTGAAACTGGGGTTAAGTTCTGTAGAATATAATATAAACCAGGGTTTTAATTTTTGCCATTTTATAATTGTTGCAGTTACGCCACTGACTCGTTTTAATGAAAATAGGTTATTTAATTACATTATTTATTATTTTGTAATGTATTTTAAGATAATATTTACTTTCAATTATCATTATTTTATAAGTCCCTTCGAAAAATATTTGTTTTTGAAATTGAAAACTTTATTTCAATTGTGTGTACAAACACTCCGACATTTATGAAAACATTTCAATTGGGACCTGTGATTTTAGACAAATAAAATGAAAACTGCCGGCAAGATGTCGGAGCAAAACGTTAAATTACATTTTTAACTACAGGGACTGTTTAAAGTTAGAGTACTTTAAAAATTTCAATTTCCAGTAAAAATTTACATTGTTATTTTTCCCTTTTTTAGAAATCGGTTCAATTTTATAGTAGGAATGACTATGATAAAATTTTTATAAAAAAAAATTAAACCGATTTTAAAAGTGCGCTAAAAAGTGAAAAATAACTATAAAGTTTTATATGAAATCGAAATTTTTGAAGTCGGCGCCAAACTAATACCTGACAAAATGTAATTCGCATAAACAGATTAAAAATACGTTATTTGTAATTGCTTTCTTACCATAATTTGTATATATTAGTAGTTATTTATTTCATTCAGAAATAATTAGGCGCCGACTTCAAAAATTTCAATTTCATATAAAAATGTCTAGTAATTTTTTTACTTTTTAGCGCACTTTTAGAAGTCGATTCAATTTTTTTATAAAAATTTTATTTTTCGATTTTTAGTTTTGAATTCATTATGATACCCATCAATTATTTGAATTAAGTACTAATCTAGATTAGTGTACCTCGCAATGACTTCAAGGTGGCAAAGGAGTACCCATTTTATCCATAATTGTAAATCACCCTAGAATGGACCAATAATAATTCTTTGGTTCTTACAGTTTTCCAAATACCAGTAAAATTGTGTCAAACAAATATTTAGTCTGTCATAGTAAATCCACTATCTTAAATTTCAGATTAATTTTAGATTGGTAATATAGGCCCCAAAACCTTCCAATATCGATATCTAAAGAACTTGAGACGTAAATTTCTTAGCCCGATATATTTTATACTGCATATTGAGTTTGTATACGCCCCAAGAACCTCGCAATATCAATTTTACACAAAATCGGAAAATATAAAATTTTATCAACCTCATATTGGTAATACATGACCCTGAAAACACCCTAATACCAAATCTGAAAAAATGCGAATAAGATAAATTTTACAACTCACCATATTGGATTTGCCATATTGAATTTCAAAAAAAAAAAATAATTTAAGCGTCTTCATCTAATCTAAATCTAAACCCTTCTAAGCCCCCTAGTACCAATTTTGGATGAAATCCAGAAATTTAAAATTTCTAGACCGTCATATTGCATCTGATATATTAGATTAGAAAATAATTTTATATTCGCTATACATCTACAAAAACAATTCAGTCCCACATTTAAATAAAATCAAAAAATGTAAAATTTTTAGTCCGCCATATTGAATCCTGAAAAAATACTATTTTATTCATTATTTACACCCTCAAGAACCCCCTATATCAGTTTGGAGAAAATCGAAAAATATAAAATTTTTAGGACGCCATATTGAATCCATTAAATTGAGTTTGAAAAAAATTAAATTCGTAATTAACACAAACAAAATCCCCCAATACTGATTTTAGACAATTTCAAAAGATGTAGAATCTTTAATCCGCCATATTGTAATGTCAGATTCGTAATGTGCGATCCCAAAAACTCCTCCATGTCAATTTTGAAAAAAATCAGAAAAAAGTAATTTTTTATCCCCCATATTGAATTTTTTAAAAATAAATTTCAGATTCGTTGTGTACGACCCCAAAAATTCCTCGATACCAATTTTGGAGAAAGTCGAACAAAATTAATTTTTTTGGCCACCATATTATCAGCGCTATCTTGGAAATTTACTACACCAAGTTCTTCCAAAAAAATATAGTACCATCGTAGTAACTTCCTGACCATAACGTAAAAAACTTCATTCAAATCGGCGCCGCCCTTCTGAAGTAATCGGTGTCTTCATCTTCTTCATCCAGCCCTTTGCGTCCACTGCTGGACATAGGCCTCCCTCATTCTTGTCCATTGTGCTCTATCTTGAGCAATTCGCATTCAATTTGCTGCAATTCTCTTGAGATCGTCAGTCCAACGAGTAGGGGGTCTTCCTCTACTTCTTTTGTCTAATCTCGGTCTCCACTCGAATAATCTCTTCGTCCACCTTCCATCACTGATTTGGGCGATATGTCCGGCCCAGTTCCATTTGAGTGTGGGAATTCGGGAAATTACGTCGGTAACTCCTGTCTTTCATCTCAGGTCTTCATTTCTAATTCGGCCACGCAGCGATATACCTAGCATTGACCTTTCCATCTTCCTCTGAGCTATTTGCAGCGTTTTAGAAATTGCTGTTGTCAATGTCAAAGCTTCAGCACCGTAGGTCATAACCGGTAACACACATTGGTCAAATACTTTACGTTTTAAAGAAATTGGTATATTGCTTTTAAAGATGTCTTTAAGTTTTCCATAGGCTGCCCATGCGAGATTTACTCTTCTTCGTAGCTCGCATGTTTGATTATCTCTTGTGATCTTTATTTCGTGTTCAAGGTATATGTATTTTTCCACAAGCTCCACTTCGTTGTCTCCAATATTGATATTTCCACTAGGTACCTGATTGGTCATAAATTTTGTTTTTGATATATTTATTTTAAGACCCACATTGGCGCACACTAGCTGAAGTTCATGTAACATTGTACAGGGTGAGTCAACGATTGGATGAAGTAGGTTTGTGCCTTTTCGGTGAAATTAACAAAGAAACTATATTTATTGTTTGATACAGTTTATTTTTACGCAGATTTTAAAAATATTTAGGACTCTACAGGGTGAGCCAAAAAACTAGGACAGCATAAAGTTGTATTTTTTTAAATAGAACACCCTATATATGAATCGTATTTTCGATTTAGCTTATAATTTTAAATCTTTTTTATTAAGGGTTTACTATAACAAAACTTTATAGTTTCGGACATAATTAAGTTTAAAGAAAAAAAGTCACATTTTCAAGCATCAATTCAATCCTAAATAACGTTTTCAATTTTGTGACAAATATATTCAAATTTGGAATTTAGCAAGGCCAAGGACAAGTTAACATAATTTTTACCTAATATTTGCAATAAAAGCTACAGGGTGTTGAACACATCGGCTCAAATTTGAACAAGTTTAAATGAATAAATATCTTTTTTTTTAAATGGTACACCTTGTATATTTTCATGTTATTTAATAGAGTAATAAAAACCCTAAAAGTTTTGTTCAATATATCCTATACCTATTTATTATAGTTTTTGAGATATTTCAGTTTTTCTTATTTTCCATACTTTTTTACAGAAATAGTCTTCATTATCATAGTAGCCATGGCAAAAACAATGTAAAAGACCATTTTTCTGTGTGTCAAATTTATAACCGCAATCGCTTCTTTTGGTTTTTATGTAGTGTAGTTTGGTTTTTTTTTTGTATTCATCTTATATTGTAAAATGAATTTTCCAAAGAATGAGTTAATAAATATGATTTATACAATAGAAGAGGCTCAAAAAAATTTCCTTCTTGCTCAAAGAATTTACAAAATGAAGTATCCTGATCGACGCCAGCCTAATACCCATACTTTTCAAAACTTAATGCAAAGATTTGATTCTTCTGGTACTGTTGATTATCCAAAACGTAAAGTGGTCAACAAACCAGTAATTAATGAAGAAAAAAAACTACAAGTATTGTTAAATGTTCAGGAAAATCCATATATTGGTAGCCGTCAGTTAGCAGCATTATGTGAAACATCACAATCCACCGCTAATCGTACTACCAAGAAATATAGGTATCATCCATATCACATGGAATTACATCAAGAATTGCATGGACAGGATTTTGAAAGTCGTGTAAACTTTTGTCGTACAATAAATGAGGAGATTCAATTAAATCCAAATTTATTATGCAAGGTAATGTTTAGTGATGAAGCTACTTTTAGAAGTAACGGTGCCGTAAATAGACGCAACATGGATTATTATGCCACAGAAAACCTATTTTGGATTAGAGAGGTGCAACATCAAAACCACTGGTCATTAAATGTTTGGTGTGGTACTCATCATAATCGAATTATTGGACCCCACTTTTTTAATGAACCACTAAATGGCCATAGTTACCTGAACTTTCTACAAGAAGAACTACCCCAACTGCTCCAAGGTCTCGATAGGGATGAGCTCGACAGTATGTGGTTCCAGCACGATGGTGCGCCTCCGCATTACCATCGTGAAGTTCGTGCGTTTTTGGACCAACGATATCCGCAAAAATGGATTGGACGTGGGGGTTTCATTGAGTGGCCACCAAGGTCTTGCGACATCACCCCATTAGATTTCTTCCTATGGGGTTATATTAAAAATAAGGTGTATGTTAATCCACCAACAACAGTGGAAGATATGCGAAACAGGATTAGGGATACCTGTAGAACAATAACGCCACTAATTTTGTCCAGGGTCCGAGAAAATCTGCAAAAAAGACTAAATTTGTGCATTGCACAAGAGGGTCGTTTATTCGAACACTTATTAAAAAGAAATAATTAATCTCAGTATTTAATAGGTAATTTTTTTGTTTCAATTTAGTATAAAAGTAAATATGTATTTGCCTTGTCGTTATTGTTGTGTTAATTTTTTCACATTATGTTTAATTAAACTACTGCCGTTGTAATATAACGAATAATGTATTTCATCATATTTAACCACATTCTCTTTGTTTCTGTAGTTTCTTTTTATTATTTTACATGGCTACTATAATAATGAAGACTATTTCTGTAAAAAAGTATGGAAAATAAGAAAAACTGAAATATCTTAAAAACTATTATAAATAGGTATAGGATATATTGAACAAAACTTTTAGGGTTTTTATTACTCTATTAAATAACATGAAAATATACATGGTGTACCATTTAAAAAAAAAGATATTTATTCATTTAAACTTGTTCAAATTTGAGCCGATGTGTTCAACACCCTGTAGCTTTTATTGCAAATATTAGGTAAAAATTATGTTAACTTGTCCTTGGCCTTGCTAAATTCCAAATTTGAATATATTTGTCACAAAATTGAAAACGTTATTTAGGATTGAATTGATGCTTGAAAATGTGACTTTTTTCTTTAAACTTAATTATCTCAGAAACTATAAAGTTTTGTTATAGTAAACCCTTAATAAAAAAGATTTAAAATTATAAGCTAAATCGAAAATACGATTCGTATATAGGGTGTTCTATTTAAAAAAATACAAGTTTATGCTGTCCTAGTTTTTTGGCTCACCCTGTAGAGTCCTAAATATTTTTAAAATCTACGTAAAAATAAACTGTATCAAACAATAAATATAGTTTCTTTGTTAATTTCACCGAAAAGGCACAAACCTACTTCATCCAATCGTTGACTCACCCTGTACATATCTCCTTGAGATTATCGGAAAACAAAACTATGTCGTCCGCGAACCTCAAATCTGTTAATCTTTGGCCGTTTACATTCAGGCCTCTTTTTTCCCCGTTAAGTTTTTTACAGGCGTATTCTAGTACTGCCGTAAATAGTTTAGGCGATAAGGTATCACCCAGTCGGACTCTTCTACCAATTGGGATAGGATCCGTGTTTCTGTGTAGTTTCACCGACATAGTTGCATTCCTGTATATATTGTAAATTAACTTTGTGTATCGATAATCAATGCGACATTCTTGTAATGCTTCCATAATTTTGTCAAGCTCTACCCTATCAAAGGCCTTATGGAAGTTCACAAAAGCCAGAACAAGTGGTCGATTGTATTCGATTGTTTTTTTTTTCTAGTACGGTTTTGATGCTCTGAATCGGTACATAAAAAATAAAAAAATATATAGTCGACGAATTGAGAACCTCCTTTTAGAAGTCAGTTAAAAACAGTATCGCCAGCTGACTGATGAACCCCAACAATTTATTTCTACCTTGCGTTACCGTTCTTCTGTAAAATAGCTATGAGATTGACTTCAGATATCATGCCTGTCTGGTAACGGTGTGTATTTTGCTGCTATTATTGCTTACTACCTTATATATTACAATGTTTTAATTTATTGTTGTAATTATAATATTGTTGCTAAGGTATCAACATTAATTAGAAACTGTTTTATTAGGTATATAACTCATGGTCGTTCATGTATCATACATAATATTTTTTACATAATAAAAGCAAATATTTTTTTAAACCTTGTTTATCAAAATACACACATTATTTATTATTTTGTCTTTAAAAATTGTTTTTCGCCAGCTTCTTTTCAACCCATAGCAATTCAGAGAATAATGAAATGTAAATATTTCCTTTTAAAAAATGTCTTTGTTTGCTCAATACGACATTATATTTTCTAAACTCCATGTGTGTGCTTAATATAATGATATTCTAATCAAGCTTAGCATATTTATAAGATGAAAAATAGTTTTTTTAGTGGAAGAAGTACACAAATATTTTAGCTAAGTGCAAAGCAGGGACTTTAGGAATATAAAATAGAATCGAGTTGAAGGGGCAATTCGTTATATATATATATATATATATATATATATATATATATATATATGTATATATATATATGTATATATATATATATATATATATATATATATATATATATATATATATATAGGTGTGGAAAATCCAAACCCGAACCTAGACGTTTCTTTAGTAAGATAAAGAGAACACTATATTATTAATCAAATCAGAATGAGACAGTCGTAAGCATCGACATACGTGCTTGGCCCTAGAGTGAGGGGTAATACAATGCTGGTGCGGTGAGAGCAGGCGGCAGCATACGCCACGCCCTAGCACAACAAGAGGATTCCAAGTTATTTGCTTTCATTTAGGCCGTCGAAGCGTAAGTACCGAATATTGGTCTTTCTGTGTTTCGCGCCATATTTTTTTGTATTTGAAATGGTAGTTTATTCCACGGAACAAAACCAGATTATTAAGTGGTACTATTCTGGTAAAGGTATGGATGAGATAATCGGCAGATTTGCATTTACGTACGAAAATCATCCTGTTCCTTGAAAATTTATAATTTCGGAAATTAATAAAAAATTTGAGACAACCGGTTGTCTAAAAATTTGTAAAAAATGCATTGATAATAATGAGGACCAACCGATTCCTCAAATTACTGAAGAACGTGCAAATCGGGAGACTGACGTTTGTAGTTTAGCAGAAATTAATTTTCCTTGCAATAGTGCCGTAACTGCCGAAGAATTTGATATGAACGCTCGAACAGTTCGGAATATTTTAAAGCGGAACAAATATCGCTGTTACAAATTGAGAATAACTCAAGAAATTTTTCCGAAAGACCAGGAAATACGTATGGTGTTTTGTGAGGATATGATAGAAAGGGCTAATAGGAATATAACCCCTGAAGTTTTGGCAAATACGCGAACCGTATTTTGCAATAGACTGGGTTATTATCTCATTCAAAGTGAAGGCCTGTTTGAACACCTCTTGTAGACTTTTAGGTGTTTTTGTTGATTTAAATTAAATTTAATTATTTGTATATTTATTTACAATTACTTTTATTTTTTACCAGAATAAAAGTTTATTTTTAAGAATGATTTTAAATTTTAAAGTGGTCTACTAGCTTATTTATTTAGAAATTACCATTGCGTTTCTCTAGTATTTTTATTAGAATAAATGTTTATTTTGTAACAGAAATATCAATTTTCTTTACGCTCAACGGCCAACAAAAACTAATTTTTATGTATTTCGACTATTTGATGTATTTAAAATAATCAATGTATCAAATAGTCATTAAATATTCCAAATTCCGTCGATTACGTTATAAGTTTAGACGAAAAGTAAATACGCCCTCTCATTCGTTTCAAGGTACTGCTCGTCTTCGTGTCGCATGGAAGTTAGCGGGGGTAATATCGTGCGTAGGCATTCCCTACGATCTTCTGCCCCAAACTGACCTGAAAGAAGTTAGATGGGCTTAGTGGCTCAGAATTTGAGAAAACTCGCCAAAATAAGTTCTAGTTAAGAAATTTATAATAGAAGGTTGGCTATAGTAACGTTTCTACTAAACCTCGGTGATATGAACGGCCGATCTTTTCTTTCTAAAGTTTCGTCTCGGGTCAAAGGCAACAGTGTTGTGGTTGCGTCGCTTAGTGCTCAGTTACATTTGAGCGCCGCTCTTCTATTTGACATTGGATTGTCGAGAAACAAATATCAACGATTACAATATTGGGCTAAACAGAAAAGCAGTAATATGTGTGTAAAATACAAAAAAAGCATGTTATCCACATGACGAGTATCTAACTTTTACTAAATCAAAAGACGAGGTTAAATTCCAAGGCTTACTGGATCACACAGTGGATCGAATTGTATTGCTTCAATTAGACGCCCTTGAACAAATAGATAAACTAGTTTTGTAGATATGAGTTTCATTTGCAAATGGTGCTTCGATGAAACGTCAGGTCAGATCCAGTACAAAATGAATTCCACTTATCCGAATATTTCTGATACAAACTTATTACTAACCTCTCTTATTCCACTTCAATTAGCAGGTATTAACACACAAACTCAACAAGAACAGATTGTGTTGTACAATTCCAAACCCTCGTCTACTATGAATTACGGGCCTCTAAAATTTGAATTTATTAAGAAAACCGAACAAAAGTCTTTAACGAAAATAGAAAATTATGAACTCGAACCAGATAACTTGCACTATATAAAAGAGTTCGCTTTGCCACCCGAGCTTCAGTACAGTACAACTTATCTATGACGATGATAGATGGCGAGGTGAATACTTTGGCTGGAGCGAAATCGGTCCAACGTTATTACCTCTGCCAAACAACATCTCACTTCAACAACATTGATACTGTGTCCTAGTAAATACAGAGTATTTCAAGCTACAACTGTTAGCTCTACACGCATGTATTAGAGTCTTCGAATGCTGCTTGTATTTGTCGTATCAACGTGACATACAGCAGTGGCAAGCTCGTAAGCAGAAAGACAAAGAGGTGAAAGCACAGACAAAGGCTACCATCCAACAGGCCTTTAAGGAGAGAGATTATGACTTCTTGTTGACATGCCAAAAAAAGGTTAGAAAGCACTAACGATGGCAACATAGTTCGACGTTTCTTCGAGAACAGTGATGAGTCAGCCATTATAACAAGAGTAAAGCGAAAACTGATCCTCCGGTTTCCCGTCATTTTCCAAATCATTGGAAGCCGACATTAAACTGCAATAGAGAATATTTGGAAATACAAACTTTAAATAGCAAGATTATTCTTCAAAGGATATTCTTGGTACAACATTCCAACAGGAATCCACAAATTACTTACTCCATTGACCAGACATCATAGCATTGGCAATATTACCGATGGGTAAACTATCGAAAGATGCACAAAAATCAACGGACAAGTTAATAAGAAACTATCGCCTAGACTTTGCCCGAAAATCTTCTCGAGAAAAATATGAAGGATATGTTCCAAAACTTTTGGCGTCGATGGATCCTTTCACTGTTTTTGACATCGTAAGGATTCGGGCAACAATTCGTACGTATTGGAGAATGAGAAAAGAGCTGTTAACAAAGAAGGCAATGATTAAAAAGTTCTTTTTATTATTTTTATTTCAGTCGTATTATTTATTCATTTGTGTAAATCAATAAATATTATATTACTTACAAATTATTTGCATTGGTATTTGTTAAGAAGTCCTAAGCATAGAGGAAAAAGAACTTTTGCCTTTTTAACGATTATCGATATCCACGTATTTATTATTATAGTATTATTTTTAAAATTCTCCTTGGACTCAAGCGCAATATTTTATGGAAAAACAATTATTCTTTTTATTTTGTTTTTAAACTGCATATTTAACAGCTATTGAACCACATTAGACTTTTTTCGAATTTATTTTCATGATTTTAAAGATTCAGTCTGCTCTGTTGGATCCGATTTTTATTTTTAATATTAAATCCGTGCTTTCAACCCACTGTGTTTTGATGACCCCGCCAACCACCTTTGCTGGAAACCAGAAAGCAAGCTACGATACAACAGTATGCTTTATTTCACTTCTTCAACATAGCTAAACGGATTGTCCGTCGCTTTCTGTTACATTCCCTTTTTTTAGAGGTTCTGTTTTGGATTTTCCACACCTGTATAAATATATATATATATATATATATATATATATATATATATATATACATATATATATATATATATATATATATATATATATATATATATATATATATATATATTAGAATCACTTTTATGTGTAGAAAGGCACACACTTTTGTTGTAAATATTATTCAAGACAACCCCCAAAAAAACCTTGTGCGATTCAAAAATAAGGGATAGACAATAAATTGGCAAAAATATCGATATTATTTTATTATTACAAAACATACTCAAAATATTGCTGGAAAATAATGGAAGGATATAGTCCCATCTTAAACAATATTTCATAATTTAGATGAACCTGAGAAACTAGACTTTTAAAATGATGGATCACCACCTATAACACGATATTTAAACGAAAAATGAGTCTGAGTAAACTCATCGCTTCAATACAAACTATCTAATTTTGAGCTTAAAAAGAGGTTTCAGCAATTTGATGGATATATGTATTTATCTTTTATAAAAACTACATATATTTGGGAAAATATCTCCGAAATTATTTTTTAATATCAATTTCGTAACCACTATTAAATTTCTGAACTCATAAAACTAGATACACAATGTAATTACGATAAAATGCTTTGGCTTAGGATAGTGTCGTTAGCTTTATTTGGATTATTTTTTACCTGCACCTTTAAGTTGAATTAAATATTAGTTGCATTTTAATCGATTATGTTTAAAATGTTATTTATGCTAAGTCACAATAACTAATAATCATTAATGACTTGTAATTCTGTATATACGATCTATCACCCTCCTTGTACAGGGTGAGTCAACTATTGGATGAAGTAGGTTTGTGCCTTTTCGGTGAAATTAACAAAGAAACTATATTTATTGTTTGATACAGTTTATTTTTACGCAGATTTTGAAAATATTTAGGACTCTACAGGGTGAGCCAAAAAACTAGGACAGCATAAAGTTGTATTTTTTTTAAATAGAACACCCTATATACGAATCGTATTTTCGATTTAGCTTATAATTTTAAATCTTTTTTATTAAGGGTTTACTATAACAAAACTTTATAGTTTCTGAGATAATTAAGTTTAAAGAAAAAAAGTCACATTTTCAAGCATCAATTCAATCCTAAATAACGTTTTCAATTTTGTGACAAATATATTCAAATTTGGAATTTAGCAAGGCCAAGGACAAGTTAACATAATTTTTACCTAATATTTGCAATAAAAGCTACAGGGTGTTGAACACATCGGCTCAAATTTGAACAAGTTTAAATGAATAAATATCTTTTTTTTAAACGGTACACCCTGTATATTTTCATGTTATTTAATAGAGAAATAAAAACCCTAAAAGTTTTGTTCAATATATCCTATACCTATTTATAATAGTTTTTGAGATATTTCAGTTTTTCTTATTTTCCATACTTTTTTACAGAAATAGTCTTCATTATCATAGTAGCCATGGCAAAAACAATGTAAAAGAACATTTTTCTGTGTGTCAAATTTATAACCGCAATCGCTTCTTTTGGTTTTTATGTAGTGTAGTTTGGTTTTTTTTGCATTCATCTTGTATTGTAAAATGAATTTTCCAAAGAATGAGTTAATAGATATAATTTATACAATAGGGGAGGCTCAAAAAAATTGCCTTCTTGCTCAAAGAATTTACAAAATGAAGTATCCTGATCGACGCCAGCCTAATACCCATACTTTTCAAAACTTAATGCAAAGATTTGATTCTTCTGGTACTTTTGATTACCCAAAACGTAAAGTGGTCAACAAACCAGTAACTAATGAAGAAAAAGAACTACAAGTATTGTTAAATGTTCAGGAAAATCTTTATATTGGTAGCCGTCAGTTAGCAGCATTATGTGAAACATCACAATCCACCGCTAATCGTACTACCAAGAAATATAGGTATCATCCATATCACATCGAATTACACCAAGAATTGCATGGACAGGATTTTGAAAGTCTTGTAAACTTTTGTCGTACAATAAATGCGGAGATTCAATTAAATCCAAATTTATTATGCAAGGTAATGTTTAGTGATGAAGCTACTTTTAGAAGTAACGGTGCCGTAAATAGACGCAACGTGCATTATTATGCCACAGAAAACCCATTTTGGATTAGAGAGGTGCAACATCAAAACCACTGGTCATTAAATGTTTGGTGTGGTATTCATCATAATCGAATTATTCGACCCCACTTTTTTAATGAACCACTAAATGGCCATAGTTACCTGAACTTTCTACAAGAAGGACTACCCCAACTGCTTCAAGGTCTCGATAGGGATGAGCTCGACAGTATGTGGTTCCAGCACGATGGTGCGCCTCCGCATTACCATCGTGAAGTTCGTGCGTTTTTGGACCAACGATATCCGCAAAAATGGATTGGATGTGGGGGTTTCATTGAGTGGCCACCAAGGTCTTGCGACATCACCCCATTAGATTTCTTCCTATGGGGTTATATTAAAAATAAGGTGTATGTTAATCCACCAACAACAGTGGAAGATATGCGAAACAGGATTAGGGATACCTGTAGAAAAATAACGCCACTAATTTTGTCCAGGTTCCGAGAAAATCCGCAAAAAAGACTAAATTTGTGCATTGCACAAGAGGGTCGTTTATTCGAACACTTATTAAAAAGAAATAATTAATCTCAGTATTTAATAGGTAATTTTTTTGTTTCAATTTAGTATAAAAGTAAATATGTATTTGCCTTGTCGTTATTGTTGTGTTAATTTTTTCACATTATGTTTAATTAAACTATTGCCGTTGTAATATAACAAATAATGTATTTCATCATATTTAACCACATTCTGTTTGTTTCTGTAGTTTCTTTTTATTATTTTACATGGCTACTATGATAATGAAGACTATTTCTGTAAAAAAGTATGGAAAATAAGAAAAACTGAAATATCTCAAAAACTATTATAAATAGGTATAGGATATATTGAACAAAACTTTTAGGGTTTTTATTACTCTATTAAATAACATGAAAATATACAGGGTGTACCATTTAAAAAAAAGATATTTATTCATTTAAACTTGTTCAAATTTGAGCCGATGTGTTCAACACCCTGTAGCTTTTATTGCAAATATTAGGTAAAAATTATGTTAACTTGTCCTTGGCCTTGCTAAATTCCAAATTTGAATTTATTTGTCACAAAATTGAAAACGTTATTTAGGATTGAATTGATGCTTGAAAATGTGACTTTTTTCTTTAAACTTAATTATCTCAGAAACTATAAAGTTTTGTTATAGTAAACCCTTAATAAAAAAGATTTAAAATTATAAGCTAAATCGAAAATACGATTCGTATATAGGGTGTTCTATTTAAAAAATACAACTTTATGCTGTCCTAGTTTTTTGGCTCACCCTGTAGAGTCCTAAATATTTTTAAAATCTCCGTAAAAATAAACTGTATCAAACAATAAATATAGTTTCTTTGTTAATTTCACCGAAAAGGCACAAACCTACTTCATCCAATTGTTGACTCACCCTGTATATAGGGCAAAGTTCTCACGCTGTGACACACCAATACTTTAAACAAAGATTAAATAATACTATGGTGAAAGAATCAGAGTAGAATTCGCAGAAAGTAAACTAGCTACCTATTTTTTTGTAGTCTGAAACAATAACTTGTTAAACAACAATAACACTGATAAAAACAAAGCCAAATTATTCGATTTTATGTATCATTCACCTACACCAAATTTCATCATTTTATCTCAAATTATTCTGAAAATAACAGGGATCGATGATAACATCACATCAGAGTAATTCGACATAACTACACCATACCTACATATAGTTTACCGTCCTTTAATTCCAGATAACAGAAATGTAAGTGCTAAGTTTGGCCTAGCTTACAGAAATTTATAATTTAACGTACCAAAAACACTTTTGCTTGACATTGTATTAGGTCTAATTGCTTCTGATACTGACCATCAAGAAACCACAATTTAATTACTTTTCAAGTACGGACCAAACCGGACCAAACCCTTCGATCCCAAGATGTAAATAAGGAAATTACGATAAATTGTTGCCTGTGGAAAAACCTCTTTCCGGTTTAATTAGAATCAGTGTTTATACCGAGTGAATTATAGTTCTGTTTACTACTTTTAATGTGCTCAATTAATTTATTTAGAATGTATTTAATTAAATCAAAATTTTTAGATGAAAGCCTGAAAAAAGGTAGAAATTACCAAACTTAAAAATATTTCCAATGATACTTTCTTACAAAAGCGTCATAGTACACAGCTTATTTAGCACTTTTTTGTAGTTGCCGCCGTAGGAGCTGATGAAATTATTTTTAACTTAATTCTGCAGGTATTTCGATCCCCGTGATGATGAATATCATGGGTTGATTCCCGAAAAATAATCAGATGATTTTTGAAAAATTTGATGAAGATAAAAATTGATGGTAATTAAAAAAGTTGTTTTTCTATAAAATAAAAAATAATTTTTTCATATTTTTCGGCCGATTCTAAGTAAAAAATGTCATTTGTAATTTTTCTATCAGACTCATAGTTCTTGAGTTAAGCATTTAAAAAAGGCATTTTTGCCACTTTTCAACGTGAATAACTTTTGATTAAATAAATATTTTTAAATTCTGCGCCCAGAAATTCATAGTTCAGATGAAATACTAAAAGCACAAATTATCCGCAATGCTTTTAACAAATAACGTTTCACCAATTATAACGTACGCGCCGCCGTGTATGAAGAGAATTGGAAGTCTACTTGCAGGCTCTTACCTAGTGCACATAATCTATGGGGGCCTTCTTTGTCAAGTAGGCCACTCCTCCTGTCCATTTTTTATGGCAAATAAAATTGCTTATATTCAGCCTAAATTTTTGGTAAAGATGTCTAGTTTTAATTACAGGTGGGCCTTTTGAATATATATATATATATATATATATATATATATATATATATATATATATATATATATATATATATATGTATATATATATATATATATATATATATTTTTTTCTAATATTTTCTTGGGTATAGGTTTTTCATTAGAGAAACAAAGGACAACAATTTTCTTTCTGACGTTTCGCTCGAGCGAAACGTCAGAAAGAAAATTGTTGTCCTTTGTTTCTCTAATGAAAAACCTATACCCAAGAAAATATTAGAAAAAAATATTTAACAAAAGGTTTAAGATACAAAAATAAATTATATATATATATATATATATATATATATATATATATATGGTATGTCGGATATTCTCACGGGTGTGATGTGTAATCGAAGGTTTTCGGGCATCCCGTGTATGTGCTGAGTCCCTCTCAGAACTGTAAGGCAGCTGACGTTTCGGTGAAATCTCATTCACCATTTTCAAAGCTCACTGTATGGCGTCTACGAGCGAACTGACGCCTGCGACTCCGGTGTTGTCGGTACCGTGTGCGCGTCGGACGTGTTCGTTTTCCGAATGGTTCCGGACCATCAGGTGGCGTGACCTGCTGCGCGTCCTCGACTCTGTTGCCAGTGTTTGTGGTTGCGTTGCCGACTTGTAATCTCTTTCGTTACTAAGTGGTACTGGTTGATGTTTTGTAAGCAGATTTTTCCAAGTATTAGGCACACGTTGGCTATCATCTCTGCTATTTAAGTTGTTGGGCCTTTTTGCAATTTCAATGGTTTTCCTTAGTTCAGGTTAGTTCAGGTTAGCTCAGGTTAGTTCAGGTTAGTTCAGGTTAGTTCAGGTTAGTTCAGGTTAGCTCAGGTTAGTTCAGGTTAGTTCAGGTTAGTTCAGGTTAGTTCAGGTTAGTCCAGGTTAGTCCAGGTTAGTTCAGGTTAGTCCAGGTTAGTCCAGGTTAGTTCAGGTTAGTTCAGGTTAGTTCAGGTTAGTTCAGGTTAGTTCAGGTTAGTTCAGGTTAGTTCAGGTTAGTTCAGGTTGAAGTTGTAATATAGAAGAGTGAGAAAATGTTTACACTTTATTATATAAAAATAAGATTAAGAGTCAAAGGGCATTTCAGATTTGCAGAAAGACCTACACTTTTGTAAGAAATGTTGAAACAGAGTTTATATGACTATCGCTCAAATATTATCTATTATTTGCAAATTAGAAAATGGGCTCTTCTGTGTTTTTTTTTTTCATCGTTTTAGATCATGTTTTCTCTTTAGTGTAGTGTTGTGACACGGAAAAAGAAGAAATGACGACATTGATAAAATAATCATAAAACTATTGAAATGAAATAAAATAATTTATTGACCATAAGACTAATACTTCAGCATTGATTTCGTCAATAGTATACAGTTAAATAAAAAATATAAAAAACACACCTTAAAGCTACAATAAACAGTTATATTAGTTGTTATCTCAAAAGACTGCTTGTTATAATATGTAAAAAAAACTTAATCTAATATTTTGATATTAAACGCCACGGATCAGAATCCTAAAGCAAAAAACAGGAAAGAAAAAAAGGAAACATAGGAACATGATCCGTCGCACTGGTCAGCGAAGGACGCAACGAGATAACCGCTCGATAAACAGCAAAAGAGTCAGTATACCCTACAGACTTAAGTATTTATTAACAGAATAAAATGATCCCTGAACAAGAATTTTTTTAATTTCTGTTTTAAATTAATTACTGTTTGATATGTTTTTCAATTTTGCAGGCAATTTATTAAACAGAACAATGAAATTATAAATTGGGTATCTCTCAAAGAATGCTGTTCTATGTTTAGATATACTAAGAATATCACTATTTCGTCTATCATATTTGTGACTCTGGCTAAGAGTTTTAAACTCTGAGTAATTTTTTTAAACATATAAAACACATTTTAGAATATAAATGGAATAAAAAGTCAAAATGCTGTTTTCTTTAAAAATGGGACTATACGAATCCGTTGGCTTAAGACCGAATATCAACCTCAGTATTCCCTTCTGAGCCAGAGACACTCGATTCACCGCACACCCCCTTCCTCAAGAGATGACATTGTTTGACAGATGACTGTATGCCAGAGAATAATACAGTCACCCGTCCATCTTGGTCTAGAGATGAGTTCATCTGCAAAATGGCAAAAAAGGCAGAATTTAACTTTTTACAAACATTTCCAATATAGAAAAGGAGATGCAGCGATTCATCAAGCCATGTGCCTAAAAATTTAGCATAAGCCGAGGTTTCAATTTTATATATTACTTTATACTCTACAAGCCATGGTTTTTTAATATCGACGTTTACTTATACAGTTTTTGTTGGGTTCAGTATTAACTAATTGCGCTGACACCAAATCTCCAACTCCTCACACCTCCCGCTGTACGCAACAGCTGCTCCGGGGCATTCGCCGATATAGCTACCGTGGTATCATCAGAAAATATAACCAACGTACCTCTACTGATGAATCTAGGTAGGTCATTAACATCAACCATAAACAAGAGAGGCCCAAAAACCAACCCTTGCGGCACACCCAAGGCGATTTTTTTGTGATGTATCAGACATATACGACTCGATGAGATTTAGAAAATTTACTTTTATACCCGAAGCAAAGAGTTTTCTCAATAAGAACTCTCTACTCACAGTATCAAACGCACTTGTGAAGTCGAACATTAGACACATCACATACTTGCCCCTGTCGAGCTCTGTATATACAAAATTAAGTAAATCACAGCACACTATTTCAATGGATTTATTCTGTCTGAAACCATGTTGACAAGTAGTAATAATCGAATTGTGGTTAAAAAAATTTGCCAAATTTTCATGTATTATTTTTGCAAATACGTGAGAAAATAAACTCAGTATGGATATTTGCCTGTAATTGGCCGGGTTGTAAGGATCATCCTATTTATATATTAGGGTCACTGCCGCCTGCTTTAGTATTTGAGGAAGAATGCTCTCTGAAAGTGATCTGTTTATTAAATATATCAAGAGACGTGCGACCGATTCTGAAATTAATTTTAAAATTTGAAAACTTATGCTATCGGAACCTCAGGAGCGTTTGTCCTTTAATGAATTAATAGTCGATATATCCTTTCTTAAGTCACCGCAAAGACTATTATTGTTTGAGAAATTGATTCTATAGTTGTTGCTGGTAAGGATATGTTTCGACCGTAGGCCTCAAACAACTTCAACTTGGTAACAGAGCTGAAATATTCAGCGAAGTGGTTAGAAACCTCCTGATGGTCATCGCTTATACCAACGGTGAAGCGCAAAGCGATGTTATGGTTTGTTACCCTTTTTTTCTATTAAGTTTTTGATTAACACAATTCCATATTTCTGTCGTTTTGTTGGTTGCATTATTTATTTTATCTCTATAATAAGTTTTTTTCGCGTTTTTTATACTTCGTTTATAATCTTTTTTTTTTTGTTGCGATAAAGCATCCTATATTCGGTACTGTCTATTTATATTGGTAAGACATAAAGATCATCCAGTTCCTTTCTTTGTCTTGCTAAAAAAGGACCATACCACGCTTTGGTTTTTATCATCGATTTTTTGGAACTTCGTCTCACTCCCAACGGACAACTCAAATCCAAGTAATGGCCCACAGTTGATGAAAACTCAGTTCAATAGAAAAGACCATTCAACACGCTCTAAGAGATCTGAAAAGTGTGATAAACTGGCCGGGCTTAAATTTCTGTCCGCTCTACCTTCCACTCTGCAATGGTTGGTTATATCAAGATCATAAGAAACACTAATTATATGAGCAAAATGATCACACAGAATTGCTTTTTCGCTTGTATCCTAAGAGTAGTCTATATTTAAATCACCAGAGAATTCGCCACATAAAATTGAACTTTGACACTTCTAGAATGTGGTTTAAATCGTTTAAAAAAAAAATGACAAATTTAATTCGATTGGGTAAGGTTATTTCGTATTTCATGATTTCAATCGGATGTAAATCAACACTATAAACGTAATCAATGCCAGATAGCGCAACCTAAATATCTCCACTATTAACCATGGCCAAACTTTTTTTATGATAAAACTTTAATTTATTGACCGGAACCAGAAAACTTTATAGTTAGATTGCTCTGGACATCCTGTTTTTATATTGATTTTCAAGGACTGTTTCAAAATGAGTGCTGTCTACTATTTTATTATTTTGGGTAAAGCTCATTAATATAACAAAATAAAACTGAAAAGCAAGTTTCAGGAATATTGGGGTAAAGTTTTATTGCAAATAAAATTTTTATAGTTGGAGAAAAAGTATAAAACCCTACTTTATATAATGGAAATGTAATAAAAATGACTTCCAAATGCGAGTTTCATTTTCAAAACATAAATTTATTTGTACATTATTATACAAAAACCATAGATTTCTATTTTTTTAATAGATTTAGAAAGCCTATTTAAATATTGTATTATGCAGAGACAACTCATCAGCATGGAACATGCGAAAACACTATTAGCCCATTCGATGCCTCTCCTTTATCGTACCGTTGCTAATTTACTGAAAATAAAAATATTTACTGCAGAGGCTAACACAAAATTAGCATTTCAAGTAGTATTGTGTGTAGGGGTTATAAACGGATTACATTTATTACATGAATTATTAAAATGGCAAAACATATGTACATGCTATACGATAACAAAGGGGTTCTAATTTGTGGTAATTTTTATGGAAAATATTTGCAGGTAAGGAAGAGAATATAACATTTTTACCTTAATTAACAAGTCTGAATCATCTTTTTACTTTCTGTCACTATTTAAGGAAAATATAGGAAAATGGAAAGTATCAAAATATATTTTTAACCGACTTCTAAAAGAAGGAGGTTCTGAAATTCGTCGACTATGTACAGGGTGAGTCAACGACTGGATGAAGTAGGTTTGTGCCTTTTCGGTGAAATTAACAAAGAAACTATATTTATTGTTTGATACAGTTTATTTTTACGCAGATTTTAAAAATATTTAGGACTCTACAGGGTGAGCCAAAAAACTAGGACTGCATAAAGTTGTATTTTTTTAAATAGAACACCCTATATACGAACCGTATTTTCCATTTAGCTTATAATTCTAAATCTTTTTTATTAAGGGTTTACTATAACAAAACTTTATAATTTCTGAGATAATTAAGTTTAAAGAAAAAAAGTCACATTTTCAAGCATCAATTCAATCCTAAATAACGTTTTCAATTTTGTCACAAATATATTCAAATTTGGAATTTAGCAAGGCCAAGGACAAGTTAACATAATTTTTACCTAATATTTGCAATAAAAGCTACAGGGTGTTGAACACATCGGCTCAAATTTGAACAAGTTTAAATGAATAAAAATCTTTTTTTTTAAAAGGTACACCCCGTATATTTTCATGTTATTTAATAGAGTAATAAAAACCCTAAAAGTTTTGTTCAATATATCCCATACCTATTTATAATAGTTTTTGAGATATTTCAGTTTTTCTTATTTTCCATACTTTTTTACAGAAATAGTCTTCATTATCACAGTAGCCATGTAAAATAATAAAAAGAAACTACAGAAACAAACAGAATGTGGTTAAATATGATGAAATACATTATTCGTTATATTACAACGGCAATAGTTTAATTAAACATAATGTGAAAAAATTAACACAACAATAACGACAAGGCAAATACATATTTACTTTTATACTAAATTGAAACAAAAAAATTACCTTAATACTGAGATTAATTATTTCTTTTTAATAACTGTTCGAATAAACGACCCTCTTGTGCAATGCACAAATTTAGTCTTTTTTGCAGATTTTCTCGGACCCTGGACAAAATTAGTGGCGTTATTGTTCTACAGGTATCCCTAATCCTGTTTCGCATATCTTCCACTGTTGTTGGTGGATTAACATACACCTTATTTTTAATATAACCCCATAGGAAGAAATCTAATGGGGTGATGTCGCAAGACCTTGGTGGCCACTCAATGAAACCCCCACGTCCAATCCATTTTTGCGGATATCGTTGGTCCAAAAACGCACGAACTTCACGATGGTAATGCGGAGGCGCACCATCGTGCTGGAACCACATACTGTCGAGCTCATCCCTATTGAGACCTTGAAGCAGTTGGGGTAGTTCTTCTTGTAGAAAGTTCAGGTAACAATGGCCATTTAGTGGTTCATTAAAAAAGTGGGGTCCAATAATTCGATTATGATGAATACCACACCAAACATTTAATGACCAGTGGTTTTGATGTTGCACCTCTCTAATCCAAAATGGGTTTTCTGTGGCATAATAATGCATGTTGCGTCTATTTACGGCACCGTTACTTCTAAAAGTAGCTTCATCACTAAACATTACCTTGCTTCATAAATTTGGATTTAATTGAATCTCCGCATTTATTGTACGACAAAAGTTTACACGACTTTCAAAATCCTGTCCATGCAATTCTTGGTGTAATTCCATGTGATATGGATGATACCTATATTTCTTGGTAGTACGATTAGCCGTGGATTGTGATGTTTCACATAATGCTGCTAACTGACGGCTACCAATATAAGGATTTTCCTGAACATTTAACAATACTTGTAGTTCTTTTTCTTCATTAGTTACCGGTTTGTTGACCACTTTACGTTTTGGATAATCAACAGTACCAGAAGAATCAAATCTTTGCATTAAGTTTTGAAAAGTATGGGTATTAGGCTGGCGTCGATCAGGATACTTCATTTTGTAAATTCTTTGAGCAAGAAGGCAATTTTTTTGAGCCTCTCCTATTGTATAAATCATATCTATTAACTCATTCTTTGGAAAATTCATTTTATAATATAAGATGAATGCAAAAAAAACCAAACTACACTACATAAAAACCAAAAGAAGCGATTGCGGTTATAAATTTGACACACAGAAAAATGTTCTTTTACATTGTTTTTGCCATGGCTACTATTATAATGAAGACTATTTCTGTAAAAAAGTATGGAAAATAAGAAAAACTGAAATATCTCAAAAACTATTATAAATAGGTATAGGATATATTGAACAAAACTTTTAGGGTTTTTATTACTCTATTAAATAACATGAAAATATACAGGGTGTACCATTTAAAAAAAAAGATATTTATTCATTTAAACTTGTTCAAATTTGAGCCGATGTGTTCAACATCCTGTAGCTTTTATTGCAAATATTAGGTAAAAATTATATTAACTTGTCCTTGGCCTTGCTAAATTCCAAATTTGAATATATTTGTGACAAAATTGAAAACGTTATTTAGGATTGAATTGATGCTTGAAAATGTGACTTTTTTTCTTTAAACTTAATTATCTCAGAAACTATAAAGTTCTGTTATAGTAAACCCTTAATAAAAAAGATTTAAAATTATAAGCTAAATCGAAAATATGATTCGTATATAGGGTGTTCTATTTAAAAAAATACAACTTTATGCTGTCCTAGTTTTTTGGCTCACCCTGTAGAGTCCTAAATATTTTTAAAATCTGCGTAAAAATAAACTGTATCAAACAATAAATATAGTTTCTTTGTTAATTTTACCGAAAAGGCACAAACCTACTTCATCCAATCGTTGACTCACCTTGTATGTAGACCGATTAGTCCGGAATGGGAAACCGATTTAAATGAAATTTTTTACGTTAAGTTCAGGAAGTTGCTGCGGTGGTCCCATATTTTTTTGGACGAAATTGGTGCAGAAAATCCAAGTTATTTGTTAGTGTTAATTACGAATTTAAAATATTTTTTGAAAAATTTAATTTGGCGAATTCAATATGGCGTCCCAAAAATTTAACATTTTTCGATTTTCTCCAAAACTGAAATAGGGGGTTTTTGAGGGTGTAAATTATGAATTTAAAAGTACTTTTTCAGGTTTTAATATGGCGAATCCAAAAATATTTTACATTCTTGGATTTCGTTCAAAGGTGGGACTGAATCGTTCTGAGGATCTAAATAGAGAATATAAAATCATTTTGAGAAAATCTAATATTTCAGAGGCAATATGAAGGTCTAGAAATTTTAAATTTCCGAATTGCATCCAAAATTGGACATTGAAGGGTTTAGATTTAGATTAGGTTAAGACTTATTAATATTTATTATAATTATTTTTTTGAAATTCAATACGACGGATCCAATATAATGGATTGAAAATTTTACCTTATTCTCATTTTTTCATATTTGGTATTAGTGGGTTTACGTCTCAAGTTCTTTATATATTGATATTGAAATGTTTTGGGTTCTATATTACCAATCTAAAATTAATTTGGAATTTAAGATAGTGGATTTACTATGCCAGACTAAATATTTGTTTGACACAATTTCACTGGTATTTGAAGAATTCTAAGAATTTTTAGTGGTTCATTTTAGGGTGATATACAACTTTGAATAAAATGGGTACGTTTTTGCCGCCTTGGAGTCCTTGCGAGGTCCAGTAATCTCGATTAGTACTTAGTTCAAAGAATTTGTAGATATTATAATGAATTCAAAACTAAAAATTGAAAAATAAAATTTTTATAAAAAAATTGAACCGACTTCTAAAAGTGCGCTAAAAAGTGGATATTAACTATAAATTTTTATATCAAATTGAAATTTTTGAAGTCGGCGCCAAATTATTTCTAAATGAAATAAATAACTACTAATATATACAAACTAGCGACCCGCCCCGGCTTCGCACGGGTGCAATGCTGATACTAAATACACTACAGAAAAACTGTGACTATTTATTTTATTTTTACAACAATTATTACATCGGCCTCCGACGCGCTATTTATAGGCACGCTGCCGCCGCCCCGGTCGGCCAGTACCGCCGCAAGCGCTACTTCCCGCTTAACGACATCACATTAGAAACCTCAAAAATAACAGTATTTCTCCACTATTTAATGGATGTTATTATACATATAAACCTTCCTCTTGAATCACTCTATCTATTGAAAAAAACCGCATCAAAATCCGGTGCGTAGTTTTAAAGATTTAAGCATACAAAGGGACATAGGGACAGAGAAAGCGACTTTGTTTTATACTATGTAGTGATTATGGTAAGAAAGCAATTACAAATAAAGTATTTTCAATCTGTTTATGGGAATCACATTTTGTCAGTTATTAATTTAGCGCCGACTTCAAATATTTCAATAAAATATAAAAATTTATAGCTATTTTTAAAGTTGTGTTGCAAAAAACAATTTTTTTAATTATTAACAATTCTTTTTTTATAGCAAATTACCAGACCATTTTTAGGAATCCACCCTCGATATTTATAATCAAGAGTTAAAATACTCAAAAAATTTTGGAGGAGCCATGTCTCTTTATGGGCTACGACAACCCACTGGACTTCGGACTAATTCTTTAAGCGTATCTACTGAGTCGTGTTTACATTCATAAATTAAATTTTTGATTTACCCTCGTATCAGAAAATTTGTACTTAAGTACTACATGAGGTGCATTATTATGTTGAAACCATTGATAAATCAGGATCAGTATCATCTGGAAATACAGTTTGTAGTGTTGAAACTAACCTGAACTAACCTGAACTAGGTCATCTTGAAGAAAAATTCCCTATAAATATAATTTTCGGATCCGAGCGATTTTTCATCAAATGAGCGGTCTTCCATACAAAAGACTGATAAGTTTCTTTATGAGAACCCTGTATATTTTCAGTACTTATTATTATATACTTGATATCCAAGTCATGCATTAGATATCGTCGCTCAAGAGCGCACAGATTTTTAAAACCTTGTTTTGAAGAATTATATATATATATATATATATATATATATATATATATATATATATATATATATATATATATAAAATAAAGTAGAATCAACTATTGGCAAAGCGGACGTGAAAATTTGTCAATCTACATAATTCTCGTGTTAAAAAGTGCGGAGCACTCCAAAATAAGGACAAACTCTGGGTCCGACAGATGGCGACAGCGCTGTTTCGACCTAATATGGGACTCGTCAGGCCACCGCATTCGGTACAAATTATCATCTCGTCTTTGTATCCTATAAAGCCGAGTTTAAAATCAAAAAACCGCAAACAAGACGACAAAGGCGACATCTCGATGGTTCACTTGATAACACAAGAACCACACAGATTTAACAAAGTTTGTAAAAAAAAACGCCATATGGTGGCGCGACGGTGAATTAAAACAGAAATATGTAAAATCGAGTACACGAAACACGCTGCCCAAAGGATAGGGGGTCACATTTTTCGGTACTGGCAACCAAGCCTACTGCTCATTTCAGCAGCCAAAGCCACGTGTCGCACCAAACGATCCCACCATGAGAGTATCGTTTAGCGTGTTTTAAGTAAAACAAGACGACAAAGCCTTTGTCGTCTTGTTTGCTGTTTTTTGATTTTAAATTGAGGTTTATAAGATGCAAAGGCGAGATGATGGTTTGTACCGAATGCGGTTGCCTGACGAGTCCCATATTAGGACGAAACAGCGCTGTCGCCATCTGTCGGACCCGGAGTTTTTCCATATTTTGGAGTGCTCCGCACTTTTTAACACGAGAATCATGTAGATTGACAAATTTTCACGTCCGCTTCGCCAATATTTGATTCTATTGATAAACCATTGTCTTCGTTACTTCAAAGTCCAAGAACTGAAAGTAATTATTTTTTTCAAGTTTCACTGTGGACTATATCTACATGAGTTTTGGTTTAGGGTGAGATTTTTGAAGAGTTTCGAGTTAAAAATAATCATTAATAAATTTGTAGCAGATCGAAATGAACCGACCTCAGCTACATCCATCTGTCCAAAGAAACAAAAATTAAACTAATTTAATCACATCCTAATTAAAATACTTGACGGCACTTTCCTTATATTCAAGAAGTTTAGGTTTACTATATAGGTGGGATATTAATAAAGAAAATTTTCTACGAACTTTATTGCTCTAAAGTCCTAATTTAGGAGATGTAATTTTGTATGGGCATAATTAACGACAGAAGTCTGGAAAACTTTTATTGTGTAATTAAGAACTTATAATTTGACACGCAGGTGGGCTTCAGGATGATAATAAATAAAAAATGTAAAAATCTCAACTTTACTAACATAAATTCCTTAATTGGAAGATATAATTTTATACGGAGGAAATTAATGTATGAATTTCAAAAGTTCTTAAAATTTTTGATAATTTGTTTAACAGCATATTGTGATAACTTGTATTTTTGCGGATATCTAATGGCAAATGTGTCTTGTTCTTAATATAACTTTATCGCGTTCTTCATAAATAATAAATAAATTTAAATAATCTACGTTTGTATATTTTAAACGCCCCGATGATTATTAATAACTTTCAAATGGTGACAGTTTCATACATTTCTTCAACATTTGATGGTTTTTCAATGCCAGCATAGTCAGCTATGAATAAAATGTCATGGCCAACTAAAATTATAACTGAACTTAAAATCCGCAGCAAAATCGCCATATAAACATATTAAATTTGCAATATTTCGAAAAGCAAAATTTCCGGCATACACACAGCCTTACACAAACTTACCCTTGTTTTTAATGCTAAATAAGATACAAATAGAAATAGAAAATTTGGAAGTTTTCATTTGAAAAAATTTATTTTTGACGATTCCTCCAATTTTATTTTTAGTCTTATTTTTTGTAAACCCTGTATTATTGGTTATCAAAATATTGTAAAAATATAATAAAGTAGCTCCTTTTTGACAAAGAATATAATCCAAATTAAATAAATAAGGCTTCCTTATAGGAAAAATTGATAATTATTTTATGGCCTACAAAGGACATTTTTGACATATAAACTTAAATATGTAAAAAATGCTTAGACTTAGGTATAGAATATTTTACATAAAATGATATAACCGGAAGAGCCACCATCTTGAAAATATTTTAATCGGATTGCCTTCATCGACATTAGTATAGTGTCAAATTTTCAAAATTTTTCTTTATATAATTTTCCATATATAGATCGAATTGTTTTCTGGTGGAACACCCTGTATCGTCATTTTATACGACACAGGTGCCTAAAAGTATTTCATGAAATCATGGGCGGATCCAGACTCTCTCTTTGGGGGGGGGGGGTGATATCACAAAAGTACAGTATGACAAGCGAAAAAATGTCAGACGGGGGGGGGGGACACCAGCAACTTTCCCATATTTAATGTGAAAGACAGGGTCAAGTCTATTTTTTCTGAATTTGAAGCTCTTGGAGAGGGGGGGAGGGCGATCAGGGGGAGTTGCAGCATACACATTCCTAATATAAGAAGCAGAATCGGGTTCATTTTCCTGAACTCAAAGCTTTTGGTACGGGGCTATCGCAAGAAAAACAAGTTGTCAACAAGGGGGGGGGGGAGTGCCAGCAGCATACACATTCCTAATATAAAAGGCAGAATCGGTTCTATTTTCCTGAACTCAAAGCTCTTGGGAGGAGGGGGGGCATCGCAAGCATACACATTCCTATACTCTATTCAAGAACTAGAGAGAGTAATAAAACTGTTACCGAAACCTCCAACGTACCTACTCCAGTACCGCAGATAACTGAGGACTGCCGTAAATCTAATTATATTTAATTATATTTAAATATTATAAGCTTTTAGAAATTTACTGCAACAATAAAATTTCTGATATTTCAATTTAATTTCTGTCAGTGAGTAAAGTACACTTTACAGTGTGTCCTTAGTGATTTATCTTATTTGCGCTTGTTTTTATGTATTATTTCAGATTAGTGAGATACTATATTTATTCCAAAATCGTTAAACCTGGGCATTTTTTCCTCAACAAAAAACTAATTACGATGAATGTTTATGATGCCTTAAGTTATCAACATCTAGATAATAATGTTAAAATCTCTATTAAGATGTGTTCCAACATGACAGAAGTTGGAAAATCTACTATGTACCGAATACTGAAGGAAAAAAAAACGACTGGAATTGTTAGTACTCCCAGGCGACATTTGATCATAAACAGACGAAAAATCTCTTTGGAAGAAGAGATGAAACTGCAATAAAAGGAATTGTGTATACTTTTTTGTTATGAGAAGCAGATCCCAACCGTCCGTAAAATTCTAACCAAAATCAATGAAAATCGCGATTTACCTGAAATTAAAAGAACTGAACTTTGGAGAAGGAAATATCTGTCTCAAGTAAAAGGTAGAGTTGCTAGAAATAACACAACTTACAAAATTAGTAATTTAACTGAACTTTTGAAAGATTTTTTGAATAAAGTTACGGCGGAAAACTAGGAAAAATTCATATAATAAAAGAATAAAAGAAAATGTGGAAACTGGATCTCATGATAGGTGAGATAGAGGAACCAATTATAATTAATTTGAGCGAAGATAGCTCCGTTGATTTTGATTAGAACTTAGATACGTAATGTTTTCCAGTGTAAACACAATTTATTATTTAAATTTTTGTTTTTGTTGTATTTTATTGTTTAATGTTGTTTATATATATTTTTATTTTAGTGTATCCCACTCTTTAATTTTATTTTATATATATATATATATATATATATATATATATATATATATATATATATTTAGTTCCAATCGGCCTTAAGTTTTTTAATAATCTATTTTAATATTTGTGTTTTTTTCTTAAGCGTGTAGAATTAACATGTTTATTTTATTTTTTTGAGGCTATCGGATTTCCATATAATATAGTAAATTAAATTAAGATATCAATACAACAGAAATAAAAATTAGGAGGTCTAACCTTTAACTGTAACATATAAAAACTAATTACATTTAAATCCGTTTTTAGTGTTTAATTGTTATTCTGCAGATGGTTTAAGAAATAAATAAAATGAAATATCACATGTTTTTAATTAATAGTAAAATGACCGATAGCCCCAAAAATGTTTTAATATTATATGGAGGAATTTTTGTATATACAGGGTGTCCAAGATAAGGATCCTAAGTATGGGGATCTCGGAAACAGTTGGAGATACGAGGTCGGTTAAATTAGAGAAAAGTTGCGCAATTTAGTGCTAAATTAAACGCAGTTAAAAAAAATTAAAAATTTCAAACACTTCCGGAGATTTCCGGAAAAAAACGAAATTTGGCAAAATCGTTTTTAATTTTTGCAGGCTTTATTTAAAGAGATATCAGAAAATAAAAGGTAGATTCTCATTGCCACTTTTTATTTTTTATAATATGGTCTAAACAAAATTTAAATCCGACGTTTCGTTTCTGAGATACCATCATGAACTTTCATTTTTTATATGGAACAAAAAAAAGTATCCCATGTATTTGATAGCATTTTTTATTACAAATTCAACGATGTATCACCCTTGCATATCGAATACGTAGTTCAAGTACTTTCCATAAGAGCTCCATGAGAGCGAGAGAGAAAGGTATATCAGTTTTATAAAAGCCAATGAACTACACACTTGATATGCAAGTGTGATACACCGTTGAATTTGTAATAAAAAATGCTATCAAATACATGGGATACTTTTTTTTGTTCCATATAAAAAATGAAAGTTCATGATGGTATCTCAGAAACGAAACGTCGGATTTAAATTTTGTTTAGACCAAATTATAAAAAATAAAAAGTGGCAAGAAGAATCTACCTTTTATTTTTTGATATCTCTTTAAATAAAGCCTACAAAAATTAAAAACGATTTTGCCAAAATTCGGTTTTTTCCGGAAATCTCCGGAAGTATTTTGAATTTTTAAAATTTTTAAATTGCGTTTAATTTAGCACTAAATTGCGCAACTTTTCTCTAATTTAACCGACCTCGTATCTCCAACTGTTTCCGAGATCCCCATGGTTAGGATCCTTATCTTGGACACCCTGTATATAATATAATATTATAAAAACTTTTTATTTTAAGTTTATTGCCGAAATAATATTCTATGCTATAAATACTTAGTGATAAAATAAACCTCCTTCTAACGCCTATGACAAGGATTAAAATCCTTTTTAACACTTCACACTTCCAAATATCTATTGTTATCCAACCCAAATCGTCCATTATTATAGACCGATATTTTTGATTATAAAAGTTCTAACTCGTTCCTATGAAAAATATGTGTGTCAAACAGATTTTGCCAAAGACACCGGACTAAAGAACACAGGTAGTTTGAGAGGAAAAAAAGGTTAAAAAACAAATTATTACTCTCGCTAGTTCTTGAATAAACTATAGTATAAGGGGGGGGGGGGGGATGGCCCCAACGCACCCTCCCTTGAATCCGCGCCTGATATAAATACAAAATCGATATCATGTCGGAACTGATACGACGAAATTCATCTCTGAAATGCCAACACTAATTATATTATTTCAATACAAACATTAATTTAAAACCTATCAGAAGATATTTTGCGTAACATATCTCCAGAAAGGAAATCTGATAGGACTAATGAAAATCTTCTTTGACTGACAGACTCCATTCCTTTGTGTTATTATTAGCTACCTGGAGAAAGGCTGGGGTTACCAAAGGAATGTACTGGAAATAAATAGCTTGAGAATAACTCAAATTAATATAAATTACAGAGATTCAGTGTTCACTTTATTAAGTAAATTTATTTCGACAAACACAACATTTTAGGAATAATTTTAAATCCTAAATAAGTAAAATTATGTTTCCAATGTTTTCGCTCGTCCTTGTCATACTACATAGTTAGGTGAAAAAGTGACATGAAATAAATCTGTATTTTGACCTAAATTTTTTTATTTATTTTTTTCATAAAAATATTCAAAAGTGCTTAAATTCAGGATAATTTATATTAATATATAAACAGCTACTGAGGAAAGGTTTAATAAAATAAATTTAATAAATGCTGCTTTTAGATTAAAATATTTTTTTAAGTTCTGAAAATACTTGAAGTAATCGTGACCCACCAAACCTGATAAAAAAGCTTCACATGAATTGACGCCATACAGATGCGGATCCACGGAGGGGGGATGAGGCCCCGCCCCCAAGCACTTTGGGTTGAGGAAAACAGACTCGATTCTACCTCTTATACTAGGAATATGTATGCTGCTGGCATTTGTTTTTTCTTACGATCCTCCCCTCCCCCAAAGGCTTTGAGTTCAGAAAAATAGACCCGATTCTGGCTTCAACTAGAAATGTGTATGCAGCTGGCATCCCCCCGTCGATAACTTATTTTTCTTTTATTCACTCTTTAAACTAGTAATGGGAATGTTGCTGGCATCTCTCCCCCCCCCCCACCGCCTCGTCGACAACTACCGTACTGTACTTTTGGCTAGATCCGCCCCTGGACCCATACGACTCCCGCCTATTTGTAAAATTGTTTGTAAAATTGACTCTTAAGAGATACAAACCAATAATATAGAAAATTCTTTAATTTCAACACATCAATTTGGTTATCGCAACAAACTTGCAATCGTATACCAAGCCCAGATACTAATAACATAATCCCGAACAGCAAACCGTTAACATGATTAAGAAAATCAGATTAAGATAATGGGAAAATTACGGAATACCCTTAACATATAAAAATCCGCTTATTAAATTTTTAATTAATCTCGACTGTATTCGATCAATTTTGCCCCTAATAATTGCTGAAATTTTTTTTTGTTGAAAAAATATATAATCTGGCGCACAAATAAAAATGATATAGGGGAAAATTAGTAGCTTAAATTTTCTGTTACCTGGTAATAAAATTTCGTATTTTTATTTTTTTGTTGTATAACGTTTCTTTATATCAAAATAATTATTTAACTGGATTATCGTTTGTAAAAAGGTAATCTAAGCAATAAGTATAATACCAATATTCATTGTAATAGTTACAGGCTATGTAATAACTAAAGGAAACCTAGTTCCTTTTTACATAAGATTAGCCAAAAATTACAAATTTACAATAGTTTAATAAGAGAACTTTTTTCTTCTTCAGACCGTTAGAGAAAAAAGACGTGCAACTCCGGTGCTCTCTCCATACCCTTTTCAGCAATGATGATTCAGTCCATAGAAATTTCGAAAAAGATAGCCTAGCAAGCGTATGTACAACTACCTCAAGTGCGGTGTTGTATACTTTATTTTTGATTGTCCCCCAAATAAAATTATCAAATTGTATTTTCTTTGCTTCTGGCCCGTTCTTCCCCAATTTATAAATATAATTAAATTATCCACCATATTACTTCCTAGAAATGTTTTTAATTTTATTTTGTACACAAGGGATCTAGCTGTATAGTCCTGAGGATGATCTCATAGAGGTCGAAACGTTGACAAATACAGCAAACTGTTCCATAAGTTGTTTTATTGACCTGGTCCAATTAAACCCCATATTTCTGAAATTATCAAGTACTGTTAAGTCGGGGGAGCGAGGTGGCCAAAGATGTGGCCCATTCTTGAGTATCCATTGATCATAAAACAAGTTTTGCAGATGATTATTAACTAAACGACTATTATGTATAGGCGCCCCATCATGTTGGTAAAATAGATTTCTATGATCAGCGAGCGGCAAGTTATCTAAATAGCTCACTTCCAAACTTCTCAAAATGTCGAAGTAGCGCTCACCTATAAGTTAAAAAAAAAACGTATTTTCTATATAAAACTCTTCAAAAATGACTAACTTACCATTCAAATTATCTTGGTAGGATGATAGGGCAACGACGCCGTCATTTCTTATAGCAAAATACACGTTAAACTGTAAAGAGTCGATGAAATAATCCATTTTTTGTCAAGTTGGCTTCGTCCGACCAAATAATATTACCCAAAATCCAACATTGACAGAACTCTACTCTTCGAGGAAAACCAGTACCTTTTAGATGTATTAAGGAATATATATAAGGATGAAAATTATTTATCCATAAAATCCTTAAAATTGATGTTTGAGATAATCCAGATATTGTCGGATATGCAGCGAAATATCCTAAAATTGTAGTTTCAGTATTTTTGTTATTAAAAACTGATTTATTTCTATTTCTTTTTGCTTTTATGGATTCAAAGTTCTTGAAGTTTTTTATAATCCTTTTAACAGTTGGTAGTGTTGGTTTCTGTTTCTGCGGATATCGGATAGCGAATATATCGCATGTTCTTGAAATAACTCTATCAAATTCTCCATAAAAAAGGAGTTCAAATAATTTTCGTGCGTGTCATTTAATCACCTCGGCATGATTAATATCAATGAATGTCAAATGGCAAGAAGTAGTGACAATTCTGTAGGGTTCGATTGTTTTATATTCGCCACGCCTCGCCGTCATGGCCAACTAATAACAAAATTTAAAAGTCGTATAGCATTCTAATAATAGAAAAATGTGAATTATCAATATTTTTAAAACTACAAATTTTTGGAATAGACAATCTTATACAAAGTTACCCTCATTTTGGTAAAAATTTGCAAAGCGCGAAAAGCATGAAAATTATGTTTTTTTGAAAAAATTTCGATACTCACCCCCTATTTCGAGGTCCTAGAACACAATTCTGGCCTTGATTTTTCACTATTCCCGGAAAAATCAAAAAAAGAAAAGCGTCACTTCACAAAGCACTTTCTTTTCAGTTAAAAACCGAATTTACGTATTTATTTTCAATGGAACTAGTTAAAAAATATTATACGTAATATATTTCAATTATTTTTGCGCAAATTTTAGCAAACCAATTTAGAAAAATTTATATTTTCAGTGAAAAATCAAAAACACGTCTCGAAAACGTCATCAAAGGTCAGACTATCTAAACTGGCCGTCGAATCACGTAAAAAAGTGCAACATTGCCAGATGTAAAATTTCTCCATAATATAAACTATAAGATTTGTCCTTCTCAGTCAACAACATAGTTTAATTTTTTTTAATATTCAGAACAGTTTCTATGTAAAAATAATCTTAACCCTTCAAAATTATTGGTTGGTTTTGGTTAAGATAGGTTGGTTCAGGCTTAGTTTGATTTTGGTTAATTTGAAAAACAGAAACTAACCTGAACTAATCTAAATTAACCTAGACTTAGAGTTTCCTGGTATAAACTTTATTTTACCCATTACAGTTAACAACATAGTTTAATGTTTGTAACGTATAAAAAGGGATACAATGAATCTTAACTTTCCAAAATTTTTGGTTAGTTCTCGTAAGTACAGATTAACATTAGTCTTGGTTACTTTAAAAAACTGAAATTAACCTGAACTAATCTAAACTAACCTGAACTAACCTGAACTAACCTGAACTAACCTAAACTAACCTGAACTAACCTAAATTGACCTAGATTTATTAATTAAAAAATGTCATTGTCCAGCAGAAACGTGGAGGCGGGACAAGCTCTGTCACTCGACACTTTCTGCTAACGGACATAAGCAATATGATCAATTCATATTATCCGTTTAAAACTACTGGTGTTTGGAGGGAAACAAACAAAAGCAACTATAATCCTTAAAACCTTTAATATTTAGAGTCAAAATCGCACATCAAAGTACTGGTATTTGGAGGGAGACAAACAAAAGCAACTATAATCCTTAAAACCTTTATTATTTAGAGTCAAAATCGCACATCGACGGCATAGACATAAGAGTAATTAATAGTACTTCAATAATCAAAGGAAAGGAAAACATTCTTTTTGGAACCTTTTCTTTCCAATTCAAACAGAAAGAGAAGAATATTTAAAGAAAACTATTATTTTTTGGTGCCGGCCGTTTTCTTTTGATTTTGTTGGAATTTTTGTCGTGGTAATTTTTCGGATTTTTTCGACAAAAAAAAGTGCATATTTTTGAATTTTTGTATAATGCAGAAGCTTCTATCACTGTGGAATTCGTTGTTATAACAAAAGTTTAACGATTCAGTGAAAAAAATTGAATCTAAAGTGAAAAGTTATTTTCCCTCTTTTCCGCAAAATTGAGGAAAAATTATGGAAAACCGAGGTCAGAATCGTGTTCTACGACCTCGAAATAGGGGGTATGAATCAAAATTTTTTCAAAAAAACGTCATTTTCCTATCATTTCACTCTTTACGAATTTTTGCCCTCATTTTTATTGCTTAATATGATAAAATTATAAAAATAGGTGCTTTCTATTTGAAAAAAATAGACTTTTGACGATTTTTTAAATATAATTTTTATTCTCCATTTTTGACCACTTTGTACTAATAATTTTCAAAACATCATAAGAAGATTACTTCGTCTACAAGAAAATTAACTCAAATTAAATAATAAGGACTTTCTTATAGGAAAAATTCATAGTTAAGTCTTGGTCCACAAACGTGATTTTTGACATAAATTTAAATATGTCCAAAACGGTGAGACTTAAGTATAGAACATTATACTTGAAATATGTCTAGAATGTTACGTAGAAATTAAAAATGCAATAATATGTAGGATGTTGTAATGGGAAGTGCCGCTATCTTGAAATATTTTAGCCGGCTGTCCCCATGCAGATTAGTATACTGTCAAATTTTCAAATTCTTCCTAATTATAGTTTTACCACAATCGATCGACAAATTTCTCGGAGAATTACCCTGTATGTATTCAGCAAATTGCTGTTAACATGTTCATCTTCATATTTATTAAGGCGATGCAGAGATTAATTTTCAGGGGGCATAAACCGCCCCCAAAAGACAGCTTTTTAAAATATCTCTAATTTTAGTTAAGACATCCTTACAAAACAAAAGGGAAATTACTTGTATTTGAGACGAAATAAAACTAGGGTGGTTTTACTCCACGTATATTATCCTCTATTTTTTTATAAGGGTAAATCTGCCCTTTGTTCACGTATTTTAATTCATCCCTTTAAAATGAATTCAAGCTAATACAAAACGTGTACAACATACTAAATTTTTTTCAAAATCAGAGCCGGGCTCTTCCGGTACCTTCCTTGTTAGTAACTCCTCCAGAGTCCACACCTATGTAGCTGTTTGATCTCCTTCGAGGAGAGCCAGTGCTCTAGTCCTGTTGCCAGGATCAGTAAATTACATATTACAGAGTCGAAATGCCGAGAGCATAGAAAAAATGTTCTAACGTATTTCCTCCACTCTTTCCTCTTCGAGACCTTTATTTTAGTACCTCACTTAACCCGACGATTGTATATCTTATTTCCTTTAAAATGCTCCCTAATTTTGTTAGAAAATCCATTAAATTAGTTCACTGTGTGGCACAGACTTCAAAAATTTGCTAAGAAAATAACGAATTCTACAATTATACAATAAATTTTTCTAATTTATATTTTAATGCCATTTTTTCAAAGTCGCCTTGGTTTAAAATATATTTCTTTATACACCACTGGTTTTTTTTTCTTGTTAAGAAAAGAAGTTCTTTTATTAAAAAAATAATAAGTTCGCACTTTTACTCAATTTCCTGCCATTTAGAAGACAAATTTTTCCTTCTTGTACCGGAACTAAGTGAAAATAAAAATCTTTACTGTCATGATTTTCGTCGTTTGTGGAAAATGGTGTTTCTGAAATGACAAAGTCGCGGGTGTACTCAATTTCCTGCTGCCTCTAACGTATTTCTTCCCAAACTTAATAAAAAATTATAAATCAGTACAAAAAGAAAATCGTAAAAGTGTCAGATATTTTAGTACAAAATAGAATGAACTTAAATATATGCTGTTACAAGTTCAGTGTTCCGTAGTTAATACTCTTTAATTACAAATCTTATTACGTCTATTAATGTTTTAAAAGAGCTACAAAAAGTTCCGCAATAAATCTGGCTACGAATTGCCGCAAAATTTTCTCAGATGTAAATTATTTTGATATAAATCACAAACTTTCTATTGTCTAAGTCGACGTGATTATAGTCACTCTAGTTTTATGCTCACTCTATTCAAAATATTGAGTCCTTATAATGCAGCGTCTCCCTTTTTACAGGGTACGGCAACGGATGCGTACGGCAGCACAATATGTCGGAGGCTAGGTTCGTATCTCTTTTAGAGATAGTTGTGCTCTGCTTTGATTACCCAATAGGCGCCACCTGTTTTATATTATCTGTGTTACTTACTTAGTGATTAAACAGGAAAACACATAGGTATGAGGAATGATTTTAATTTATTGACTGCTGGTGTATAGCGCCATAATGAAACGACTTAATTAAAACAAAATAACAATTTCATTTTATTCCAAAAAAAATTATTATGCACATAAATCAGAATGGTACCTACAATTTTTTTATATACTCTGATAACTATTGGTGTTACATCGTTTAAAATGTTATAAAAAATTTGGCCGCAAACGTTCTAGAACCTTCAATTGCCAAAAAAGTAATTTTCATAAAGAAATTTATCAAAAAGGTTTTTACATTTTATTATGTCAAATGAAAATATATTTATATTGTTTTATTTGCATGTAAAAAAATTGATGTAGTTCCAAGTCTCCTACCTGGTCTATGCTATGGTACCTCTCACTTCTATTTATTTGATCCAGCGCTGTTGTTATGATTCTTGTTGTGGTTTGTGGATGACTGGGGGTTTCAGAAGGCCAATCCCAACTCACCAACCAAACGCAGGGTGAGGGTTACAATCGTTGTGGTAACACGGACAGGAAAAATAGGGCCGGAACCATCAGAAAGCCTTAACAGCCGGGAAAATTAAAATGGAAATCACAGTAAAAGGAATGAGATGAAGCCAAAGATGAAAAAGACTTGCTTCAGATAGCCCTTCTTGATTAGTGGACTTTAACAAACAAAATATTAGACCGTCTGGCCTTTCAAATCTAATGGCAGGATTGGTCTACTGCCTTCGACGGTTCAACAGTAAAAGGAACGAAAATGAAAATCTCTCTCCAATCAGACGTGACAAATCTTAGGGATATTTGTTGTTACTTTTGTCAACCTTATTCTCAACCTGGAGCACTCTAACCTAGTTCCGACCTTACACTGATTACCAGGTAATACATCAAATATTGGCAAGACATGGAAAATTATCAAAAAGAAAATTATGATCAAACAGTCCAAAGTTACTAATTGTGATTAAAACAAACTTCAAAAAATTGCTACAAATTCCATATTGTATGCTCAACCCCAAATGATAAGTCTCTACATGCCGTGCTCGTGTCAAACGAATCAGGTATACATCCACTACAAATGCTAACTCAACTATATTACTGACTATAACCTTATATTTTTAATACTGAAATGGAATGTAGATAAATGAGAATTAATTAAAAATAAAATATTTTACGACTTTTAAATTCAAACCAAATAATGTCATATATAAACTATAGCAATTTACAAACTCTGTTAAGAAGAAAGAGTGATAAGTTACAAGACCAAAAGAGTTGTGAACCAAAAAAACAAATTCCATGTTTACCATTTTAAATTACAGGATAAATAATTAAATATAATCAGGTAAAAATATACAAATTATGTCATATTACTAAAAACATGTAGCATTGATGTAAACTGGTAAATTTAAATGCTACAATAAAATAGAAGTTTTACAGAAAATTTCATTTAAAAAAAAATTTTTTTTCACTTTTTGGTGCATTTTTAGAAGTTATTTCAAATTTTATCTTTTTTAGTTTCCTCGAAATGACATTAGCAGTTTAAACCAAATTTGAAACATAAACAGTTAAGATACCACTTATTTAGCATATTTGTATTACTTCTCAATTAATGAGGTACAATTTTAAAAACTTGCATCATCTATTTTTTTAGTATATTAACTTACCCGCATTTCAAAAGTTACAGTCGTGATTTTTCAAAGAATATTGTGCAACCATAAAATTAAGATATTTTTATATTCTCGTATATAAAAAAATAAAATATTCAAACTAGCTACTTTATCATCATTAAAATCTATATGGCGGATCCAACATGGCGCACAAAAAAAAATCAATTTTGTCCAATTTTCTCCAAAATTGGTACGGAGGATTTATCGGAGTTGCACATAACGAATCTGAAATTATTTTTAAAAAATTCAATATAGGATATCCAATACGGCGGATAAAAATCAATTTTATCCGATTTTTTTCAAAATTGATAATTGGGGAATTTTTGGGATCTCAGATTACAAATCTGAAATTATTTAAAAAGAAATTAAATATGGCGGATTCAAGATAGCGGATTAAAGTTTCTATATCTCTCGATTCTGTCTAAAATCAGTATTTAGGTATTTTTGTTCGCGTTAATTACGAATTTAAAATATTTTTTGAAAAACTCTATCCGGCAAATTTAATATGGCGTCCTAAAAATTTTACATTTTTCGATTTTCTCCAAAACTGATATAGGGGTTCTTGAGGGTGTAAATTATGAATTTAAAAGAATTTTTTCAGGATTCAATATGGCGAATTCAATATAACGGACTAAAATTTTTACATTTTTCGATTTTGTTCAAAGGTGGGACTAAATCGTTTTTAAGGATATAAATAATGAATATAAAATTATTTTAAGAAAAACTAATATGTCAGATACAATATGACGGTCTAGAAAAATTGGTACTGGGGGGCTTTGAAGGGCTTAGATTTAGATTAGATTAAGATGTTAAAATTATTTTTTTTGATTTTGTCTAAAATTGATACTGTGGAGCTCTTGGGACGTACACAAACTCAATATGCAGTTTTAAATATATCGGGATGAGAAATTTAAGTCTCAAGTTGTTTAAATATCGAAATTGGAAGGCTTTGGGATCTATATTACCAATCTAAAATTAATTTGAAGACAGTGAATTTACTATGACAAATTAAATATTTGTTTTACACAATTTCACTGGTATTTGGACAACTCTAAGAATTTTTAGTGGTTCATTTTAGGGTGATTTACAACTTTGGATAAAATGGGTACTTTTTTGCCACCTTGGAGTCATTGCGAGGTACACTAATCTCGATTAGCACTTAGTTCAAATAATTTATGGATATCATAATGAATTCAAAACTAAAAATCGAAAAATAAAATTTTTATAAAAAGAATGAACCGACTTCTAAAAGTGCACTAAAAAGTGAAAAATAACTATACCTTTTTATATGAAATGGAAATTTTGTAAGTCGGTGCCAAATTATTTCTAAAAGAAATAAATAAATACTAGTATATACAAATTATGGTAAGAAAGCACTTACAAACAAAATATTTTTAATCTGTTCATGCGAATTCCATTTTGTTAGGTATTAGTTTGGCGCTGACTTCAAAATTTTCAATTTCATATAAAAATTTATATTTATTTTTCACTTCTTAGCGCACTTCTAGAAGCCGGTTCAGTTTATTTATAAAAATTCTATTTAACTTAACTTTATTTTGATCAGAGATATAAAAATAAATAACCTAACTTAAATAATATGAAAAATGCGTCGAGGTTAGTATTATCATCAAATTATAATATTCATTTTGCAAACGTTTATTAAATGCGGATTTATTTTACTACTGTTTCAAACTTTTCGCATAAAAATAACCATAAATTCTTTATAATGCGATTAAAACGAATTATATTATTAGCTAGTCATTTTTTTCAGATAAAAATAAATTTTTTGGTAAAAAAAATCGGGGAAATGCAAAACTGAAGTAGTAATCGGGCAGCCCAGTGGGTTTTCGTAGCCGATAAGGAGATATGCCTTCAGTGGCGTAACTAAGATTATGTGATATTTAAATAATCACGAAGCTCTATATGATTCCATGTGGTGTATATAGTTTAAAATTTCCTTTGTACGAGGTTTTCTCGCAATTAACATTTTTATTTTTGAAGATTGCCAATTGTCACGGGTTGACACTACCCTTCTGATGAGTCAAGAAGGAGGAAACTAATAATTTACTATGTCTAATCCAGCTTCTGTTATGCGAAAGTGAGCCAAAACAAAATCTAGCTAAGTTGCAAGGCATGCGCCGACAATTATTTGTAAGGAGATATTAGGTCAATCGATGTTACGCGGGAGTATTTGTCTTTCCTCGATGTTAGGTCTGGAGTTCAATTTTCACTCACAAAGCTCACATTTCTCATATCGCATCTCTCAACTAATGAAATTGAGCGCATACACTTGATGGAAGTTCATTATCTTCCTCCAAATATGCGATATGTCACATATCTGGCCTCGCATTCATTCGGCGAAAACGCGGAATGTAAATTCCGAATTGATTTTGTTCGGCGTAGGAGCAACAGAAGTTAGACTGAAGCAGTATTTGGGTTTATCCCTTTCCGTTTAATTGCTGAGGTGAAGAGCAATAACTCGATACCTCCGAATATTTTCGTCTTCAATTCGGCTCTTCAGACGGGAAAGTCAACCACATTACTAGACAGAAAGAGTGCTTCATGCACCTAAGTAGGCCTGTGTATGATTTAGAGTAGTCAGCCACCACTCTGATTGCCTGTTGGAGGAGCAAGTATCTGCTGCTTACCACCACAAGGTCGGTTACTGATAATGACTTGGAAGATTGTCACGAGTTGACATTACCCGTCTAGTAAGTCCAGAAGGACGAAATAATTAACTCACATTTGAAAAAACAGTTTTTTCGAGTTCTAGGAGAAGATATTGTTTTTTATTAAAAAAATTTCAAGCAAAAGTTGTGCGCATTGACAATACCTACAAAATGAACTAAAGCCCATCCAAATCGGATAATTCGTTCGTTAGTTATTGCAAAAAAAACCTTCTAAAATGACTGTTTTTTCAATTGTTTATATACTATAGTAGTGCAATATATATGTATATATATATATATATATATATATATATATATATATATATATATATATATATATATATATATATATTGCATTAACTTTATACTGCAAGTAGAGGAGCCTCTTGTTGCATACAACAAATATGCAAAATTTCAAGTAAAATATTCAATAGTTTTTTGCACAGTGAATTTGTTTATATCTTTTTATGTTTTCTTATTGTTTATTCTCAGCAATCTAGAGGTCGTAAAGCCATCTATAGGTACGCAAATGAAAGTTGCAGAATTATACTAATAATAACAAAAAATAACGATACGAATTATTGATTTTAAATTGTTGAAACAGATAAACAAAATTGGGGTTCATTTTTTCGTTATAAACAAATAGACAATTGCTTATATCAAAATGCCGAAAAGTGGACGCACTAGCTGAGATTTTTGACGCACATTTTGAAAAAAAAATTGTGTACGACCACTAGAAGCTGATGTACTGTTTTTATTTTCAAAAAATCGCTGCGGACTTGTTTGTTAATATTAAGGGATTACTTAAGTAGACACTCATGAGGAGATGGTTAAACTATTGTATGCAGCAGTTTCCAACTCGATTATTTCAAAATTGTTGATGTGGCAATAGTTTGAAGTTGCACCTACTCCGAGAGTCAGAAAGTGAGTAGCGGAGGAGGCGTTCTTTCAGCCTGCGGCGTGATTCGAATGCTTCAAATTCGAACAAGAGATGATATGTTTTTGTAACCAAATTATTGTTAAATATAGCAATAAACAAATTGTTGACCACTTTGACGATTATATTGTAAGCGATCATCCAATCGAGAATTATCGTAATATTACTTTCAAAGACGATGGAAGTAATAGGGGAGAAAATAATTATGATTATGATATTAATAGTTGTTGATGATGATGATAATTACATAAATAATGAGAATAATAATAATGATGACGATGACAAACCTGGCTACAGAAGCCACTTCATGGACGGTATCCAAATGAGGTCAATGAGGACAACGTCGACAACTCAGCGTCGAACTATTGGTTGATTTCAGGACAGATGTTTCCGGAAATGGAGGGCTTCTTGTTAGCTATCCAAGACCAGGTTATTCCGACGAAGAACTATCGGAAGTTCATCATTAAAAATCCCTCAATAGAAAATGACCAATGCAGATATGGTTGTCGAACATCAGAGACAATCCAGCCCATAACTGGAGGATGCCAAGCATTTGCCGCAACCGAGTATAAGGAAAGATACGACTCAGCCGCTAAGATACTCCACCAAGAGTTAGCAGAAAAGTTAAACCTATTACAGGTAGGAAAAGTGGCTTATTATAAATACAATCCGGAGCTTATTCTTGAGAACAACCACTTCAAGGTATACTGGGACCGAACGGTTCTGACGGATCAGACAGTTGCTCATAATAGACCAGATATTATACTAATAGATAAAATTTCTAGGCGAACTACATTAATCGACATCGCTGTACCTAACAACAACACGATTCCCATAGTACTGTCAACAATTGGAGTAATACCAAAGAACCTCCTGCAGAACATCAAGGGACTGGGCCTTAGTGAGCATCTGTATAAACCGATGCAGAAAGCAATTCTCCTAGAAACCGCGCGAACCGTTCGAAAGTTCGTAGGAAATATAGCAGACCACGTCACCTAGGACCCGATAACATGGAAAGGGTTCCCACAGAGCTTCATAATTTTGGAATCTTTGTATACCTGGTATGAGTCAATATTCCCTGGAGGGAGTGCGAAGCAGTGTGACGCAATGCGAAGCCTTTTGGCTTGGAAATCTTATGATGACGATGGGAGTGAAATTGATGATGATAATTGTAATAATAATAATGAAACCGATAAGGGTTTCGAAAATGAGTGTCCATCGATGTCTAAGCAACGGGGAACGGATTAAATATTTTTTTTAGATTTAAGTAAAAAATATGTATGGGAGCAAAAAATCTTGTGAGTGAAAAATGTTTGTCCAATAAAATAAACAAAATAGTTAACATGCGTTTTTCTTATACAACCAATAATTTGGCGGCAAATGACAGTTGCAATTTGTTTCATGCTATTACTCCATAAATTTTAATAGTACATTAAAAATCAATTTGATTTTTAATATTCGTAATTAGTAGTATACTGTTGACCAATATAACATTTTTTTTTGCAATTTGGAAAGCATATGCAACAATTTGTTTATTGCTATGTCTAACAATAATTTGATTACAAAAATATGTCATCCGTTGTTCATATCTCGTCGAGAAACTACAAATTAAAAAAAGTAAAGACTCTACTAATAATATTCGCCGCGATAATCCAAATTTTTCCGGCGAAACGAATGTGAAGCGTCCGAGTCACGTTTTTTTTCAGCGTGCGGCAAGCTTAAATAACGCCCCCCTCGCTCCTCTTATGCTCACTTTCAAACTCTTGGAGTAGGTGCAACTTCAAACTATTGCAATATAAACAATTTTGAAATAATTGAGCTTAAAACTTCTGCATACAATTCTATTTCAGCTTCTAGTGGTCATACAGAATTTATTATTTTTCAAAATATGCGCCAAAATTTCACCTATCTCGACCACTTATCGGCATTTCGATATCGACAATTGTCGAAGAGCTATTCGACTTGTTTATAACGAAAAAACCAACCACTTTGTTTATGTTTCAACAATTTAAAATCAACAATAAATTCGATTCTTTTTTGTTATTGTTAGTAAAGAATGTTTTTTATAGAGGTATAAAACTTTAAGTTGGCAACACTTTTTTAACTGGCGACCATTTTGTCAGCTGTCAAGTGATTTATGTTTAGTTTGGTTTGGCACTTCAACATGAATAGACTGACGCCTGAACAACACTTCCAAATTGTGCAAATTTATTTTGAAAATCATGGTTCTGTTCGAAATACGTATCGCGCACTACGTCCATTTTACGGTCAACATCATCGTCCATCAGAACAATTAATTCGATTAACTATGGAACGTTTTCGCACCATGTTTACTCTAATTGATAATACGCATCCACAGAGACGTCGTACAGTGCGTACAGAAGAAGTCATTGCCGCTATAGAGCGTAGCGTAGAGGAAGACCCGAATCAGTCTATCCGTCATCGTGCACAGGAATTGGATATGTGTCCATTCACTTTATGGAAGATTTTGCGGAAAGATCTTGGTGTGCGTGCTTACATAAGCCAACTTGTGCAAGAATTGATGCCACACGATCACCTAGCAAGGCGTAGATTCGGTGAATGGGCCCAAAACAAGATTGCCGTTGATCCCGATTTTCATAAGCGAATTTTGTTTAGCGATGAATCTCACTTTTGTTTGAATGGATACGTCAATAAACAAAACTGCCGTATTTGGAGTGATGATAATCCTCAAGTGTATGTTGAGACACCGTTACATCCAGAAAAACTGACTGTTTGGTGTGCTTTATGGGCTGGTGGAATCATTGGTCCGTACTTCTTTAAAAACGATGCTGGTCAGAACGTTACAGTCAATGGTGACCGCTATAAAGCCATGATTACTGTCTTTTTCGTTCATCAATTGAACAACCATGATGTGCAGGAGTTGTGATTTTAACAAGACGGCGCAACATGTCACACAGCTCGTGCCACAATTGATTTATTGAAGGAAACGTTTTGTAACCGCATAGTTTCACGTTTCGGACCCGTGAATTGGCCTCCAAGATTGTGCGACTTAACGCCGCTACACTATTTTCTGTGGGGATATGTGAAGTCGCTAGTCTACGCCTATAAACCCGAAACGATTGATCACTTGGAGGACAACATTCGCCGCGTTACTGCCGATATACGGCCAAAAATGTTGTAAAAAGTCGTCGAAAATTGGACCTCCAAATTAGACTAGGTCCGAGCCAGCCGTGGCGGTCATATGCCAGAAGTCATATTTAAATTATAATGCCAGTTATCTTTCGAATAAAGTAAATTTCATGTCAATTTAAAAAATTCATCTTTGTTTTATTCCATTTGAAAGTTCTATACCTCTATAAAAAAACACCCTTTATAAGTCTCGAACCTCCGCACCCACAGATCACTATACGACTTCTAGATCGCTGAAAATAAATAACTGAAAAAAACAATGTTATAAACAAATTCACTGTGCAAAAAACTATTGAATATTTTTACTTGAAATGTTGCACACTTATTGTATGCAACAAAAGGCTCCTTTCGGTTTGGTATAAAGTTAATGCAATATACTTTTCTATTGTTTATTAACAATTGAAAAAAACAGCCATTTTAGCAGGTTTTTTTCCAATAACTAACAAATAAATTATCCGATCTGGATGAGCTTTAGCTCATTTTGTAGGTATTTTCAAGGCGCATAATTTTTATTCAAAACGTTTTTACCGAGAAGCAATAGCTTTTCCTAGAACTCGAAAAAACTGTTTTTCACATCTTAATTGTTAAATAAAAAATTTTCCCCAAAAAAGAAAATAAGACATAAGATATTACATAATGACTACTATCATTCGGAAAGTTTCTACGTAGTCAGAAGTCTACTAACAATAAATTTTTCGGTGGCCTTTAAGGTTGCGTTTGAATTCTTTAAGAAGGTTTATTTTTGACCTACATTAACCAGGGGCGGATCCAGCCTCTCTCTTTGGGGGGGGGGGCGGTGATATGACAAAAGTACAATATGGCAACTGAAAGCAAGTGGTCGACGGGGGGGGGGACACCAGCAACAATCCCATTTCTAGTGTAAAAGGCAGGTTAGGGTCTATTTTTCTGAATTTAAAGCTCTTGGAGAGGGGGGGGGCGATCACAAGAAGAAACGAGTTGCCGACAGGGGGGAGAATGCGAGAAGCATACACACTCCTAGTATAAGAGGCAGAATCGGGTCTATTTTCCTAAACTCTAAGCTCTTGGGGGGATCTATCGCAAGAAAAACAAGTTGTCAACGGGATGGGAGTGCTAGCAGTATACACATTCCTAATATAAAAGTCAGAATAGGTTCTATTTTCCTGAACTCAAAGCTGTTGGGAAGGAGAGGGACGATCGCAAGCATACACATTCCTATACTCTATTCAAGAACTAGAGAGAGTTATAAAACTGTTACTGAAACCTCCAACGTATCTGCTCTTGTACCGCAGGTAACTGAGGACTGCCGTAAATCTAATTATATTTAAATATTAAAAGCTTTTATAAATTTACTGCAACAATAAAATTTCTGATAGTCCAACTTAATTTTTGTCACTGAGCAAAGTACACCTAACAGTTTGTCCTTAGTGATTTATCTTGTTTGTGCTTGTTTTTATATATTATTTGAGATTAGTGAGATACCCAAAAGATATGGCATCTACATCTATATTTATTCCAATATCTTTAAACCAAGGCATTTTTTCCTCAACGAAAAACTTTGAATGTTTATGATGCCTTAAGATATCAATATCTAGAAAATAATATTAAAAGCTGTGTTGAGATGTATTCCAATATGACAGGAGTTGGAAAATCTAATATGTTCCGAATACTAAAGGAGAAAAAAAACGACTGGAATTGTTAGTACTCCCAAGCCACATTCGATCACAGGCAGGCGAAAAATCTCGTTGGAAGAAGAGATGAAAACTGCAATAAAAGGAGTTGTACATACATTTTATTATTAGAAGCAAATCTCAACCGTCGACAAAATTCTAACTAAAATCAATGAAGATCGGATTTACCTGAAATTAAAAGAACTGAGCTCTGGAAATTGCTCAGAGAACTTAATTTTTGCTGAGAAAAAGCAGATAGGAAATCTGTTCATATAGATCGTCCAGAAAATGTCCGTTGGAGAAGGAAATATCTCTCTCAACTAAAAGGTAGAGTTGCTAGAAATAACACAACTTACAAAATTAGTTTTTCAACTGAACTTTTAAAAGATTTTTTTGAATAAAGTTGGTGCAGAATATTGGGAAAAATCCATATAATAAAATAATAAAAGCAAATGTGGAAACTCGATCTCATGATTGGTGAGATACAGAAACCAATTATAATTAATTTGAGGGAAGATGGCTTCACTGACTTTGATTTCGAATTAGATACGTAAGTTTACCAGCGTAAACACAATTTATTACTTAAATTTTCTGTAACATATAAAAATTAATTACATTTCAATCCCTTTTTAGTATTTAATTGTAATTCTGCGGATGATTTAAGAAATAAATAAACTGAAACGTCCAATGTCCTAAAAATATTTTTAATTAATAATAAAATGACCGATGGCTCCAAAAAAATTTTAATATCATATGGACGAATTTATTATTTTGTATATCTTTAATTTCTTGTATTTTTGATAATGGGTATTTTGTAAGTATTTAAATTATAACTTAGAATTTTTTGAGAGAAAAAAGCTACATTTTAGTCTGAATGTACCTAAAACGATTTCTATGCCAAAATTAAAAATAATAAAAATACAGTTGAAATTTGTGTTAAATATGTCAAAATTATCTATATTTTCTAATGTATGTGAATAATTAAGAAATCATAAGAAATAAAATAATATTATAAAAACTTATTATTTTGAGTGTATTACCGAAATAATATTCTATGCCATAAATACTTAGTGAAAAAATAAACCTCCTTCTGACGCCTACAACAAGAATTAAAATCCTTTTTAACACTTCACACATCCAAATATCTATTGTTATCCAAACCAAATATTCAATTATTATAGACCGGTATTTTTGATTATAAAATTTCTAACCCATTCCTATGAAAAATATATGTGTCTAACAGATTTTACCAAAAACACCGGGCTAAAGAACACAGGTAGTTTGGGAAGAAAAAAAAGGGTAAAAAATGATTTATTACTCTCTCTAGTTCTTGAATATACTATAGTTTAAGAGGCAAAATCGGGTCTATTTTTCTGAACTCAAGGCTCTTGGGGAGGGCGATCGCCCCCACCGCCCGCCCCCTTGGATCCGCGCCTGACATTAACGCCTTATGGAAGTATCATAGCAATACATCCCTTTGCATTAACAAAATGTAGAGAGAATAAAACTTACTTTCGCATAGTATGACGACAACTCTGTAATTTTTCATGATTATATTTTAATTGAATTTATTCCACTTTATTTTGTTTTTCGTTGGAGAAATAACTACTATATATAAAATCCACAGAAAATTTATTTTAACATCATAATTTAATGATCCTTGTTAAACCCAGTGGAAACCGCTCGATACGCAGGGAGAGGCCAATTTACCTTGTTCAACCATAGAAGAGAAAGCTAGATCGGCTTTTTATGAGTTTTATTGATGAGATGTTTGTATATGCCTCATTGATTCTGTGACGTAGTTAAAATAGTATAGCACAACGGACGAGGTTTATTTGATATGTTTGGTAAACAAATGGAGTAAATACATTTTATTGTTGAAAAAAATTCATTTCGCCACGTGACCTTCATTCAGGGTCATATAAAGAATGACGATATGGCACGAGTTATCGGGAATGATATTTTATTTTTTATTTTGCATTAATCTAGCAATAGCACAGATTATTTCATTTTATAGATGCGGCAAAAGACATTCCCGCCAAAAGCAAATTTCGTGTGCCGTATAACCTTGTACAGGGTGAGTCAACGATTGGATGAAGTAGGTTTGTGCCTTTTCGGTGAAATTAACAAAGAAACTATATTTATTGTTTGATACAGTTTATTTTTACGCAGATTTTAAAAATATTTAGGACTCTACAGGGTGAGCCAAAAAACTAGGACAGCATAAAGTTGTATTTTTTTAAATAGAACACCCTATATACGAATCGTATTTTCGATTCAGCTTATAATTTTAAATCTTTTTTATTAAGGGTTTACTATAACAAAACTTTATAGTTTCTGAGATAATTAAGTTTAAAGAAAAAAAGTCACATTTTCAAGCATCAATTCAATCCTAAATAACGTTTTCAATTTTGGACAAATATATTCAAATTTGGAATTTAGCAAGGCCAAGGACAAGTTAACATAATTTTGACCTAATATTTGCAATAAAAGCTACAGGGTGTTAAACACATCGGCTCAAATTTGAACAAGTTTAAATGAATAAATATCTTTTTTTTTAAATGGTACACCCTGTATATTTTCATGTTATTTAATAGAGTAATAAAAACCCTAAAAGTTTTGTTCAATATATCCTATACCTATTTATAATAGTTTTTGAGATATTTCAGTTTTTCTTATTTTCCATACTTTTTTACAGAAATAGTCTTCATTATCATAGTAGCCATGGCAAAAAAAATGTAAAAGAACATTTTTCTGTGTGTCAAATTTATAACCGCAATCGCTTCTTTTGGTTTTTATGTAGTGTAGTTTGGTTTTTTTGCATTCATCTTATATTCTAAAATGAATTTTCCAAAGAATGAGTTAATAGATATGATTTATACAATAGGAGAGGCTCAAAAAAATTGCCTTCTTGCTCAAAGAATTTACAAAATGAAGTATCCTGATCGACGCCAGCCTAATACCCATACTTTTCAAAACTTAATGCAAAAATTTGATTCTTCTGGTACTGTTGATTATCCAAAACGTAAAGTGGTCAACAAACCAGTAACTAATGAAGAAAAAGAACTTCAAGTATTGTTAAATGTTCAGGAAAATCCTTATATTGGTAGCCGTCAGTTAGCAGCATTATGTGAAACATCACAATCCACCGCTAATCGTACTACCAAGAAATATAGGTATCATCCATATCACATGGAATTACACCAAGAATTGCATGGACAGGATTTTGAAAGTCGTGTAAACTTTTGTTGTACAATAAATGCGGAGATTCAATTAAATCCAAATTTGTTATGCAAGGTAATGTTTAGTGATGAAGCTACTTTTAGAAGTAACGGTGCCGTAAATAGACGCAACATGAATTATTATACCACAGAAAACCCATTTTGGATTAGAGAGGTGCAACATCAAAACCACTGGTCATTAAATGTTTGGTGTGGTATTCATCATAATCGGATTATTGGACCCCACTTTTTTAATGAACCACTAAATGGCCATAGTTACCTGAACTTTCTACAAGAAGAACTACCACAACTGCTTCAAGGTCTCGATAGGGATGAGCTCGACAGTATGTGGTTCCAGCACGATGGTGTGCCTCCGCATTACTATCGTGAAGTTCGTGCGTTTTTGGACCAACGGTATTCGCAAAAATGGATCACCCCATTAGATTTCTTCCTATGGGGTTATATTAAAAATAAGGTGTATGTTAATCCACCAACAACAGTGGAAGATATGCGAAACAGGATTAGGGATACCTGTAGAACAATAACGCCACTAATTTTGTCCAGGGTCCGAGAAAATCTGCAAAAAAGACTAAATTTGTGCATTGCACAAGAGGGTCGTTTATTCGAACACTTATTAAAAAGAAATAATTAATCTCAGTATTTAATAGGTAATTTTTTTTTTCAATTTAGTATAAAAGTAAATATGTATTTGCCTTGTCGTTATTGTTGTGTTAATTTTTTCACATTATGTTTAATTAAACTATTGCCGTTGTAATATAACGAATAATGTATTTCATCATATTTAACCACATTCTGTTTGTTTCTGTAGTTTCTTTTTATTATTTTACATGGCTACTATGATAATGAAGACTATTTCTGTAAAAAAGTATGGAAAATAAGAAAAACTGAAATATCTCAAAAACTATTATAAATAGGTATAGGATATATTGAACAAAACTTTTAGGGTTTTTATTACTCTATTAAATAACATGAAAATATACAGGGTGTACCATTTAAAAAAAAGATATCTATTCATTTAAACTTGTTCAAATTTGAGCCAATGTGTTCAACACCCTGTAGCTTTTATTGCAAATATTAGGTAAAAATTATGTTAACTTATCCTTGGCCTTGCTAAACTCCAAACTTGAATATATTTGTCACAAAATTGAAAACGTTATTTAGGATTGAATTGATGCTTGAAAATGTGACTTTTTTTTTTAAACTTAATTATCTCAGAAACTATAAAGTTTTGTTATAGTAAACCCTTAATAAAAAAGATTTAAAATTATAAGATAAATCGAAAATACGATTCGTATATAGGGTGTTCTATTTAAAAAAATACAACTTTATGCTGTCCTAGTCTTTTGGCTCACCCTGTAGAGTCCTAAATATTTTTAAAATCTGCGTAAAAATAAACTGTATCAAACAATAAATGTAGTTTCTTTGTTAATTTCACCGAAAAGGCACAAACCTACTTCATCCAATCGTTGACTCACCCTGTATATCCCTTTTCATGGATCGGTGTTAAATATCCTATTTTCCACTATTGAAGTAGGGTATCTCAGAATGTTTTTTGTTTTGATTCTTAAAAAATAAAACATCAGAAATAATTCGGGCTTGTTTAATTTCTGTTAAATTACAGAGTAGTTTTTGAATTTTTATTTATGAAAACAACTATTTATAAATGCTTACCATCCGCTTTTTCACAATCGTTAAGCCTGAGAATTGAAATTTTCAGTTACTTGCTGGAAATGATGCTGAAGCTACCAGCGGCCAAATCGAGATACAGCGCGCCAAGTATAGATTAAAATTATATATTTAAAACATCATAAAATCCACATTTATTAATATTTTTCTGTGATTTTTGGTATTAACTTTTACTATCGCTTCCTCTAAGTATCTAAAAGGAAAAAATTTGTTCTCCAGAAACAACCCAACTGACCAGGATTAATTAATTATATTTAATTATATCATAAAATTCATATTTATTAAAATTTTTCAACAATTTTTGGTAATTAAGCTTCTAATCATGTCCTCTAAATGTCCTATATGGGTTTCTTAATTTATTCCCCCAAGACAACCTTAGCGGACGGGGTTCAACCCTTAATTTAAAAGGATAATAAAATCCTTGTTTTTCAAAATGAGGTGTTTAAAGGCCTTTTTTATACGCTTATTTACCAAAAATGACCGAATATGTTTTGAAAAATGTGGAAATTAGGCACCTTGGCCGTTGGTGTTTTCTTAAGGGAACAAATTATCAGATCTATATAGGTGTTTAGAGAGCTTTATTATAAGCTTAATTACCTAAAGTCCCAGAAAAATTTTGAAAAATGAGGAAATTATGAAAATTTTATAATAAGGATTGAACCTTGGCCGCTGGGATTGTCTTAGGGGAACAAATGATGAGACCTATATAGGTATTTAAAGGATATTATTATAAGATTAATTACTAAAAATCGCCGAAAAATTTTGAAAAATGGAGAAATTATAACAATTTGAAAATAAGGGTTGAACCTTGGCCGCTGAGGTTGTCTTAAGGCAACAAATTATCAAACCTGCATAGGTGTTTAGAGGACATCATTATAATAAAACAAATGATGAGACCTATATAGATATTTAAAGGATATTATTGTAAGATTAATAACTAAAAATCACCGAAAAATTTTGAAAAATGTAGAAATTATAACAATTTTAAAATAAGGGTTGAACCTTGGCCGCTGAGGTTGTCTCAAGGGAACCAATTATCAAACCTACATAGGTGTTTAGAAGGACATCATTATAATAAAACAAATGATGAAATCTATATAGATGTTTAAAGGATATTATTATAAGATTAATTACTAAAAATCACCGAAAAATTTTGAAAAATGTAGAAATTATAACAATTTTAAAATAAGGGTTGAACCTTGGCCGCTGAGGTTGTCTCAAGGGAACAAATTATCAAACCTACATAGGTGTTTAGAGGACATCATTATAATATTAACTGCCAAAAACCACTGAAAAATTTTAAAAAAATTTCAATTTATGACCGTTTCAAAATAAGGGCTGAACTCTGACCGCTGGGGTTGTCTTAGGAGAATAAATTATGTAACCCATATAGGTGTTTAGAGGACCTTATTATAAGCTTAATTACCAAAAACCACCGGAAAATGTTGAAAAATAAGGAAATTATGACAATTTTATAATAAGGATTAAACCTTGGGTGCTGAGGTTGTTTAAGAGGAACAAATTATCAAACCTACATAGACATTTAGACGATATTATTATAATATTAACTTCCAAAAATCACCGAAAAATTTTAAAAAACGTGAAATTTATGACCCTTTAAAAATAAGGTCTGAACCCTGGCGGCTGGGTTTGTCTTAGGGGAACAAACACTCACATAAATGTTTAGAGGACATTATTATAGGATTAATTACCAAAAATCACCGAAAATTTGAAGAATGAGAAAATTATGACAATTTTATAATAAGGATTGAACCTTAGCCACAGAGGTTATTTTAAGAGAACAAATTATCAAACCTACATAGGCATTTAAAGGACATTATTATAATATTAACTGCCAAAAATCACTGAAAAAATTTGAAAAAATTTCAATTTATGACCGTTTCAAAATAAGGGCTGAACTCTGGCCGCTGGGGTTGTCTTAAGAGAACAATATGTAACCCATATAGGTGTTTAGGAGACATTACTAATTACCAAAAATCACCGAAAAATTTTGAAAAATGAGGTAATTATGACAATTTTATAATAAGGATTGAACCTTGGCCGCTGGGGTTGTCTTCGGGGAACAAATTATGAGATCTATATAGGTATTTAAAGGATATTGTTATAATAATAATTATCAAAAAAGCCAGAAAATTTTAATAAATATGAATTGTATCATATAATTACATATAATTAATTAACCCTGATCAATGAGATGGTTTTTGGAGAACAAATAATCGTTTTATGTACTTAAAGAAAGTTGTAATACACATAAAAACCAAAAATCACAGAAAAATATTGATAAATGTGGATTTTATGATGTTTTAAATATACAATTTTAATCTATACTTAACGCGCTGTATCTCGATTTGGCCGCTAGATTCAGCCTCCCCTCTTGGAATTCCATGGATTTCGTTTGTGACTCTTTGCTTTGAAACATTAAAGTTTGAGTGGTAATGGGTTGGAAACCTTACTTTTTAAGTAGCTCCATAGAAAAAAACCAGCAGGTGTTAAATCTGGACTCCGCGGTAGTCAGTTGGTGTCCCCTCGACGAATTCAGGGAATAAATGATAAGCTTTAAATATGATAAAAAAAAAACAGTCTACGAAAAAGCAGAAACAATATAAAATAAATATATTTACAACTTTTTTAAAAAATAAAAAAAAAACTAGCTTTATAGATAGATAAGATAATTTTTTTTTGTTAATAAAATTTTCATAAAACTTTTTTCTCATTTAGTTATTTTGGTAATAATTTAGTTTCCAAAATGTTAATATATATATTAGCAAAATAGGCCACATTACAGCTCCATTGTCTAGGATATCAATTTGTCGCAAGCAACAAATTTCCTACTCTCCTAAGCCAAATTCTTAAGTGCAGGACTAAATTATTTATATTATACTATGAGCTTACCTTAAGCCATAAAAGAGAGTTAGTCGGGACTATATCTGGTAACATTAAGTATGCTACCGAATAGAATTTAAACATAAGATATTCCAAGACCAGATGTACTTGTTATTTCAAAAACTATTTTGCACCTATGGCATTGTATGAACTAGAGGTGGATTAAACTTGAAAGATCCGTTCTTTGTACCCAAATCAGTTTACAGTCCGAAGGATCCGGTTTAGTTGAACCGGACGGTGTTCAGTGTGCCTTCTTCGAGTCTTTATCACCTACTGAATACGATCACGTTTAATATAATTTCCCACATAATACGACGTTTTACTTAGGTTCTTGCACGGTTTCATACATTTTGTCAAGCTTAATATGATTCCGCTTGCGTGTTATCTCACGCGGTAGTAGGCAAGATGACCATGTCCATATAAAATGTAAACGGATAATATTGTTCATTCATAACTGCCCTGCTCATCCCAAAAATGTTGAGTTAAGGAATATCAAGCTTAGCAAGAAACTACACAAATTGTGGACGCAGAACTCTCGATATTGCCGAATTTTCCTGGATATTCTTCGATCTATGATAATGTTGCACCCTACAAAGTCCATTCAATCTAACATCTTATTAAAGATGCGAATAGTACCCAAACAGTGATTATAACTGACCAGTTGATGAAGAGGAGTCAGCTCCAACTTTGTCAAACGCTCAAGCTTTGTTAGCAGTTGAAAATATAAGGCCTTATATATATTTTTTTGCACTTCAAAAGTTAAATTATATCGAAGGACTTATAATTACTAATGTATCAAAATCTCTTTGTCACACCAAACTAAATGATTAAGTAATATGGATATAATTCAACTATATGTGTAGTGAATTGCTTTAAAAATATGATCTTTATAACATAATTTTATAAATACACAAACTAATTGCACATTTATGTGTGTATGTATCTTATTTTTAAGCGACTTTTAAAAGAAGGAGGTTCTCAATTCGTCGACTATGTATCTTTTTTATGTATATACACCGATTACTCCGGAACTGCGGCACCGATTTGAATGAAATTTTTTATGTTATGTTCAGGAAGTTGCTGCAGTGATCCCATACTTTTTTGGACAAAATTGGTTTAGTAAAATCCAAGATGGCGTTGACAAAATGGCGGTCAAAAAAATTTAATTTTGTTCCACTTTCTCCAAAATTGGTATGGGGGAGTTTTCGGGGTCGCACATAAAGAATCTAAAATATTTTTTAAAAAATCAATATGGCAGATCCAATAAGGAGGGAAAAAAATCAGTTTTGTCCGATTTTCTCCAAAACTGGTTCGAGGGAGTTTTCGGGGTCGCACATAACGAATTCTTCTTCTTCAAGTGCCATATCAGGTCCCCTTGACGTTGGCAATTACATTGCCAAGTCTTTCACGGTCCTGCGCTAGCTGGAACAATTCCCCCGCGCTACTTATCCCTGTCCATTCACGAATATTCCTCAACCAGGAAGGCTGTCTCCTTCCTACCCCTCTACGTCCCTCTACTTTACCCATCATGATTAGTTGAATAATTCTATGTCGCTCTCCTCTGAATATATGTCCAAGATATGAGATTTTTCTACGCTTCACAGTGTTTAATAGTAGACGAGTTGTGTCGGCCCTATTGAGTACCAATTCGTTGGTCTGCCAAGCTGTCCAAGGTATTCTCAGCATTCGCCGGGGTAACCACATTTCGAGAGCATCCAACCGATTAATCGTGGCAGCCTTATTTGTCCAGATCTCTGCCCCATATAGTAACACTGGCCAGACGTATAATCTTATCATTCTCTGTCGTAGTTTTAGGTTGAGGTTATCATTGCAGAAAAGTGGTTTCATTTTTTGAAAAGTTGCTCTAGCAGTCTCTATTCTACACCTTGTCTCTTTATCTGGGTTTAGATTTCGAATATAAAATTATTTAAAAAAGAATCAATATGGCCGATCCATTATAGCGGACGAAAAAATCAATTTTGTCCGATTTTCTCCAAAATTGGCATGGGAGAGTCTTCGGGTTCGCCCATAACGAATCTGAAATTATTTTTAAAAAATCCAGTGTGGCATATCCAATTACGGCGGATAAAAAATTAATTTTGTCCGATTTTTTTCATAATTCATATGAAAGGGTTTTTGGAATCGAACATTACGAACCTGAAATTATTTTTAAAAAATTAAATATGGCGGATTAAAAATTCTACATTGGGGAATTTTTCTTACTGTCAATTACGAATTTAAAATATTTTTTGAAAAAGTGAATCTGGCGGATTCAATATGGCGTCCTGAAAATTTTACATTTTTGGATTTCCTCCAAAACTCGTATAGGTTCTTCAGGGTGTGTCTAATCTAAGATTATATATATTTTTTAATCTTACATAAAATACAAAAATATTACGACCCAGTATTCCAACACATGCCGCTAAATCAGCACGTTTGCAAACTGGATCAATAATTGCTAAAATAATCATTTTAATTGTTTTACTTGTTCGACAGTTTTATTGTAAATATTATTACGGTAGGGAAATAGGTTAGACATTTAATTTGAATATATACACAGTAAATTTGTATAATAAATCAGTATTAAACCAAAAGGGTTTTACTCACCACATTAGCTAGTTCAACCTATGGACTATCAATTATAAGGGGTTATAAATCTAACAGGGCGTAAATTATGAATTTAAAAGGACTTTTTCGGGATTCAATATGGCGAATCTAATATAGCGGACTAAAACTTTTACATTTTCCGATTTTGTTCAAATGTGGGACTGAGTCGTTTTTTTGGAGGGTAATAGAGAATTTAAAATTATTTTAAGAAAATCTGATATGTCAAATGTAATATGATGGTCTAGAAATTCTAAATTTCCGGATTTCATCCAAAATTGATATTAGGAGGCTTTGAAGGGTTTAGATTTAGATTAGATTAAGACGTTAAAATTGTTTTTTTGTAATTCAGTATGGCGGATCCAATATGATGGGTTAAAAATTCACCTTATTCGCATTTTTTCAGATTTGGTATTAGGGGGTTTTTGGGGTCGTGTATTACGAATATGAAGTTAATTTTTTGCATTTATTAGATTGATAAGATACAATATGAGGAATTTAAAATTTTACATTTTCCGATTTTGTCTAAAATTGATATTGGGCTATATACAAACTCAATATGCTGTATATACAAACTCAATATGCAGTATAAAATATATCGGGCTAAGAACTTTGGGTCTTAGGTTCTTTAAATATCCACATTGGAAGGTTTTGGAGCCTATATTACCAATCTAAAATAAATTTGAAATTTAAGATAATAGATTTACTATGACTAAATATTTGTTTGACACAATTTCACTGGTATTTGAAAAACTCTAAGAATCAAAGAATTTTTAGTGGTTCATTTTAATATGATTTACAACTTTGGATAAAATAAGTACTTTTGTGCTACCTTGGAGTCATTGCGAGGTGCACTAATCTCGATTAGTACTTGGTTCAATTAATTTATGGATGTCATAATGAATTCAAAACTAAAAATCGAAAAATAAAATTTTTATAAAAAAAATTGAACCGACTTCTAAAAGTGCGCTAAAAAGTGAAAAATAACTATAAATTTTTATATGAAATTGAAATTTTTGAAGTCGGAGCCAAATTATTTGTAAATGAAATAAATAACTACTAATATATACAAATTATGGTAAGAAAGCAATTACAAATAAAGTATTTTTAATCTGTTTATGCGAATCACATTTTGTCAGGTATTAGTTTGGCGCCGACTTCAAAAATTTCAATTTCATATAAAAATTTATAGTTATTTTTCACTTTTTATTGCACTTTTAGAAGTCGGTTCAATTTTTTTAATAAAAATTTTATTTTCCTTTCCGCTTTATATACTTTCCTCGTTAAAACGTTTTTTTTTTGTTCGGTGTCTTCAGAATCATTTTAAGTGGATTTTACTGTGTATGATTTGGCATGGTGTGACAGATCATTGTTATTCTGATTTCACTGACAGAACAAAATTCATTAAATTAATACAATTGAAGGAAAAGTAAAAGTAATGCAACAAAGGCAATGACATTTGCAAGATAAGAGTAGACGATCATTTTAATTTAGATTGTGGTCCTTTAGGATGTGTTTAGGACATATGCCCTTATCATAGCAAATGACTCGACCTACAATTTGTTGTAGTTGGTATAGAACGTTTCAATAGCCTTGATAATATCTACTTTAAGTTATAAAATGCTCTTTAAAAATTATAATTTGTTTGAGACACTCGATGTGGCAAATACAATTTTTTAAATATATTTATCTAAAAAGAAAGACTTTTTGAATACGAAGCAGTTTTCGAAAAATTATGAAATGAATTTTTTTCATTAATTTTATCACATAGCACGACATATTTCAAAAATATTGACTCGTAAAATTTGGTGTTAAAGCTACAAAAAATTTACAAGACAAAGTTTTTTTCCCTGAAAGATCCGAAATATTAAATGTCATTTCCAGTCATATTAAATTTCGTGTAAGTTTATTGAAAGAGAAAAATATTTCGACGAGTTTACTCTTCTTACTTTTCCGTTTCTCAAAATTATTTGCTTTACCTTTACGTACTATCATCAAAATAAATAAAAGAACGTCTACTTCGTCGGGTTTATTTAAGGGGTCACTGTATGGGAAAAACGTCAACTTCGTTTAATTTTAAACATTTGAATGGAAATATCTGAGTATCCAATAAAATAAAACGATTTATGGGAAATATATCTACTAAAGTTGGGTACATATGAAAATCTTCTTTATTAATATACATTAAATAGAAAATGTTACTTTATGTAAACAATTATGCATGGTGGCTTATCATAGAACTAAGGTCTTCAAACTACTGCGGGCCAGTACCGGCACGCGAGCACCACTAGTCCGGCCAGCCTACATTGTAAAATTTGTAATTTAGTTAATTATACAAAATAATAAGTAAGTATTTTCATTTAACGACCAATTAAGAAACACAAGAATATCATGAATCTGATATGTTATTTTTAAATAAATTAGCTTATTATATATACATTTTTTCTACTGTTAGCTATATTTTGGCCCATAGAACTTACAAGCCGGACGCACTGCGGCCAGAGTAGGCCTATTGTGCTCACCCTAGACATTACAGCCACTCTGTCAACCCAACCCCCTGTCTCAATCTGTACAGTCCTGCTAAGGAGTGAGTGAGTATTTCTCCCGGTTTCAGACTTACTGACCTGAATGTTTGTTGTCTAAATCTCTCCAGTGACTCACAGTCACATATGATATGCTTCACCGTTTCCTCGGCTTGTCCACATAGTCTGCAGCCGAGGTTTCCGTTATATAGATTCATTCTATTCAGATGTACTTTGACAGCCATGTGTCCCGTCATTATACCCGTAATAGTCCTTAATTGGTTCCTTCTCATTTGGAGTAATTTCGTTGCCAGTTTCGGGTCAGGATTGCCTGGTCATCCAGTGGTTTTTATGCTCTCGACCTTGTCATCACCAATTTCGATGACACTTAAGAACCATACCGACTAAGGTCATTAAAGAAATCCCCAAAAGCGTAATTGCCGTCGCTCATTTGATTGTTGTGAAAATTTTTTTAAAGTAAAACGCGTTATACGCTGACAAATGCGATACTCTCCTAGAAGCTCTCTCACATCAGCCACCGTGGCGCTGTACCAGTGCTTCGAGAGCTGAGGGTTCGCTTCTCGATGCATAATCGGTTCTTCCAATTATTAATTATTCCATTTAATTTTTACACACATTCATTTAAATCATATATGTATATATATATATATATATATATATATATATATATATATATATATATATATATATATATATATATATATGTTATGTCGGATATTCTCACGGTGTGATATGTAATCGAAGGTTTTCGGGCATGTGCAGGAGTGCAAGGCAGCTGACGTTTCGGTGAAATCTCATTCACAATTTTCAAAGCTCACTGTATGGCGTCTACGGGCAAACTAACGCCTGCAACTCGGATTTTCCGAATTGTTCAGGCCAATCAGATTGCGAGACCTGCTGCGCGTCATCGGCGCTGTTGCCAGTGTTTGGGGTTGTGTTGTCAAATTGTAATCTGTTTCGTTATTAAGTGGTACTGTTTGATGTTTAGTAAGCAAATTTTTCCAAGTATTTGGCACTCGCTGACTATCATTTCTGATATTTAAGTTGTTGGGCCTCTTTGCAATTTCAATGGCTTCCCTTATATCTCTTGTGGACAGGTTTTCACATCACATCACATCTCGATAGCATTTTTGTTCCTGAGGAACTACCGTTTCTGGATATCCTACTGAAAAGAAAAGAGGATGGCTTGTTTTCGCACACTGTCTACAAAAAGCCCACTCACACCAACAGATACCTAAACGCCGATTCACATCACCACCCCGCCCAATTATTTGCAGTAGTGAAATCACTTGCGTTTCGATCGCAGTCCCTTACAGATAAAGAAAATTACCACAAAGAGATGAACATACTGCAAGACGCTCTTATAAAAAAGTACATATAGACGAAGCTCTAAAAAACAAACGCTTGACCCCAAAATATCGCGAAAACCAAGAGAATAGCTCCAAAGCTTTTGTTCCTTATGTAAGAGGCACCAAAGACAAGATCGCAAAAGATCTCAGGACATACAACATTGAAACCATTTTTACCACACACACGGTAAAGTAAAAGATCTCTTGCCAACACCCAAAGAAAGAATCCCTCTAGAAAACCAGGGAGTGTAAGAAATTCCATGCGGAGAATGCAGCTCATTTTATATATATATATATATATATATATATATATATATATATATATATATATATATAAAGTAAAACTCCTAAAATTAATAACTCTAATGTTGTGTATTCAATTCATTTCACCAATTGTCTAAAAAAATATATAAGAATGGCCACACAGTTACTTAAAAATAGATTAAATGGGCACATATTTACGAAGAATGCTACGACTGCAATAAATAAATATGTACGAGAAACAGGCCATTCGTTTACCTACAACAATACAACAACACTTGAACGTGACCACAATTATAACAAATTGAGTGTAAAGGAGATGATGGAAATTAAAAAAGAAAAAAACGCAGTTAACGACAGAACTGATATAAGTAACCTAAGTCACATTTACACAATTCTGATTAAAAATTAATATACCCTCTTAAAAGTTAATAAATGGGAATATCCTCTTAGAACATTTTTATATTATCAGTTTTAATATATAAAAAAAAACCAAAGACTTCATAAGTAATGATTTAAAAAATAATGTGATAAAAAAAGACTTGTTTTTCCAATATCAGTATCGAAATAGAAATAGCAAGCTCAAGGTGCGTACCAAAATATTTTTATTTCAAAATTTTTATACAAACTTTTTAATTGTAAAATAAGTTTTTAAAAAATTTTCATGAATTGTCTTTTAACCTCTTAACTTTTCCTGTTAATGTGTGGAATTTTAAACATCATTTGCGTATTTTAAATTTTAGATTGTTTGACCAAGAAAACAGTTATTGGTATTATTAAATTAAGGAAAATAATATTTAAAAAAAAACTTTTTGAAAATGCCTTAAACAAAAGGCGAAACGTTAAAACGCATTGTTTTTTTAACATCCACGTATGAACCTAACACCCAAAAAAAACATATTTATACATATAATGCTTCAAGAAAAACAGGAAATATATATATATATATATATATATATATATATATATATATATATATATATATATATATATATATATATATATATATATATATATATATAAAAACAGAAGAATTTTTTTATTAAGATGCAAGCATTTGGATCTATTTCCTACATTTTTAAATTTGAATGTGTCACATATTTGTTTTACAGGTACGTACCTTGAAAATAAATTTAATAACATCATCATGAAAGCCAAATACAATATTTTAAACCTATCACTTACAGAGGCAACCAAAACAATAACTTCTTTAAATACATCCATTAGAGAAAACATCAAAAAAACTGAGAGATACCTAACAAAAGATATATTGGATAGATTCTTATCGTTAGAAAATAAAAAATTTGAGGAATTACATAAAAAAATTAAAAAAAGACACCAAAAAAAATTAAACCAGTTATTTAAAAAGCGTGAAATCTGTAAAGAAACAAACAACGACAGGTCCAAATGGATCGAAAATATATCCGATACCCCGATACCGTGCGAAGTTAATGAAGTTTTATCATATGGTCCAAATTTCTCATTAGATGTTACAAAAGAAAAAGATATTCCAATAACCGAATATATAGCCTCTATTGAGTCTGTTATTAGCAATGAGTCAGACGACAAGAAGGACACAATTAGAGCTGAAGTAACAAATGTTTTAATTAATCATAAAATCAAAATAAGACATCAAACAATAAAAAGTAACAGTCTCCAAAAAAAGTTAAAAAAGAAATTAAATCGAACAAAAAAATTTATCAAAGACAATCCTCAAATCATTATTCTAAGGCCTGATAAAAGCAATAAAACAGTAGTTATGAACAAGGCAGATTACGAGACAAAAATGAACAACTTACTAAAGGACGAAAATACATATAAAAATATTAAAAGTGATCCAACGAACTTATATCAAAAGAAAATAATACCTTCATAAAAAAATTGCTCAATGTAAAAGAACTAACTGAAAAAGATGCAAAAAGGCTAACCATTCACAATGCTATTCCACCAAAAATATACGGCCTACCAAAATTACATAAACAAAATATACCACTAAGACCTATTGTTTATTGTATACAATCGCCATTCTATAGTTTATTAAAATTCTTATCAGATTGCATTTCAAATATTACAGGCAAAAACGATTTTTTTATTAAAGATTCATTCGCCTTTAAAAAATTTATTGATAAAGTAAACCTACCTGAAAATTACAGACTCATTTCGCTAGATGTTATATCTTTGTATACAAACATACCAAATCAACTTGTCCACACTATTTTAGCAGAAAAATGGGAAATTTTAAAAAAACATACAACGCTATCAAAAAATAATTTTATGGATGCTGTTGACCTCGTTCTTAATACAAATTATTTTCAGTAAATACCTTTTACAAACAACTCGATGGATGTGCTATGGGATCACCAATTTCATCTACCATTGCTCAGCTAGTAATGGAATATTTAGAGGAAAAAGTCTTGGAAAAATTAAATTTTAATATAATATTTTTCAAACGTTTTGTCGATGATTGCATAGCAGCCGTACCACAAAATAAAATAAATGAAATTCTCCAAGAGTTTAACAGTTTCAACGAAAAATTACAGTTCACATCCGAAACAGAGAATAATGATAAAATAAATTTTCTAGATATGACACTTATACGCAGAAAAAACAAAATTTTAACTGAATGGTACACCAAACCAACTTGGTCAGGTAGATATCTAAACTATTTCTCTAATCATTCAAAAACTCAAAAAAACAGCGTTATAATCGGTCTATCTGATTGTGCTATCTCCTTAACATCTCCAGAATTCCGACCAAAAATACTTCAAAAAGTAAAAGAGACACTAATAAATAATAATTTCAACGAAAAGACTATCACCAAAATAATTGATAAACGAACATATAAGTTTTATAACAACGTAAAAACAAAAAACATAGAACATAAACAGCAGAAATATGTGGCATTACCTTACACTAGTGAGCTGTCAGAAAAAATAAAATACATTTTAAAAAAGCATGATATTATCGTATGCCACAGGTCACATAATAAATTAAATACATTATTCACAAATTTAAAAAGTAAAACTCCTCTAATGAATAAATCAAATATAATATATTCGATCCCTTGCACAAATTGTCCCAAAAAATATATAGGCATGACGAGCCAATTACTGAAGAACAGATTAAATGGCCATAAATATACAAAAAACGCCTCAACAGCGTTAAACAAACACACACAGGACGAAAAACACACTTTTGATTATAACAGTACCATTATAAAAAACAAAGATATGAATTACCAAAAATTACAGATAAAGGAAATGATTGAAATTAAAAAAGATAAAAATACTGTTAATGACAGAACAGATATAGGAAATTTGAGCTACATTTACGCAAACCTAATTTAAACAAAACTATTAAGTATTCGATCCGGTTAAATAAGAATCAAAAATAGAATATCCTCTTAAACATAAAACTAAACATATACCTTTTTTGTTTTTTTTTATATACATTGTAAAATATAAAAAATATTTAAAAAAATAAAACACATCGCATTCCACGTATCCTCAGTAAACGATGAAAATTTAAAGTTTATTTAGAAACAGAACAGCAAAATGTCAAGGTATGTACTGGTGAAATTAAATATTTTTAAAATGTTTTAAAGTTTTTGACTACTGTTTTTAAGTGTCTTGTTTGTTTTCCAAAATGTAAAATATGTTTTTTATATTGATGTATTTTAATTATATATTTTTTTAGGAATAAATTTTGAAAATGCCTTGAATAAAGGGCGAAACGTCAAATCGTTTTGTGTTTTATTAATTATAGAACCTAAACCCAAGAAAATAAAAAATTAAGAAAAATGATATATATATATATATATATATATATATATATATATATACCAGGTTTCCACACTATTGATAACCAGTTTTACTTTCTGAGAGAGAGCCTTCACATCGTCAGATTGCACAACTGCAGTCATATCATCTGCATACATAATCACAACACCGTATTTTCCAAATATTGCTTACGTAGAATCCTGGCTAAAATATATCAGAATTTTTTTTCGTTAAAACCTCTCAAATAACACATGTCTTTTTCAGTGATAATACATTTAGTACAAGAAAACATTTCAGTTTACTCTTTTTATTTTTTTTGTTTCCCAAAATCAATAAGTTTTAACGTTACCTCGTATTGACAAAGCAAATAAAGGCACCCCTTCTTCGTCGCTTATGTTGTTAATGGCAAAAATTGGCGTCTGCTTGTGAATCCAATACTTGTCCCATGTTTAACATGGATTGTCGGTATGAGGTGGAATCATAAATATGTTGCCACTTCAGTTTTACGACGTCTAGACAAGAGTGGATTTCTATTGTGACAAGAATTTAAAATAATACATGTATAATGAAGATGATACCTTTCCAAAATATTATTTTCACAACAAACTTAAAATCGATTGTGTTAATAGGCTGCAGGAATAGATGAACAATTGAAGTAATACTCTTATTGAAAGGGCAACAGTGGAATTAGACATGATGAGTCGTGACGTAATGTTACGAAGTATGCCGAATGCAGCTATAAAAAGAAAAGTACAGATAATGGATTATGTAAAACAAGATATAAAAATTAATGAAAATATAGTTAAAAAAATTAAAAAAGGAAGACTTAAGTGGTTTGAGTAGTTACTGCAAATGAATGACCTACGATGGTCTCATTAAGTATGCCCATGGAGATCGAGGTGATACGCAGAATAGGAGAAGATATTGTTTAGGTGCAAAATTGCTTCTTAAATCGATAAATATATAAGACTTAATATTAAAAAAGAAAGAAATAAACTTATTAAACTGCAACGTTTTCCGATATCGGAGGAATTAAAACAAAATAAAGATATATATCAGGAGAATATCAAAAAAAAATTTACACTATTGGATAAACTTAATACATTGACAATAAACGAACTGGAAAATAAAATCCAAAAAGATATCCAAACTGCAGTAAAGAAAATCTGCACTATTAGAAGACAAACAAACAATAAATGACCCCAAAAGATTAGAGACCTGATAAATAAACGGAGAAATATGGAATAGGCACAGCAGGCTACGCACAGGGTGAGTCAACGATTGGATGAAGTAGGTTTGTGCCTTTTCGGTGAAATTAACAAAGAAACTATATTTATTGTTTGATACAGTTTATTTTTACGCAGGTTTTAAAAATATTTAGGACTCTACAGGGTGAGCCAAAAAACTAGGACAGCATAAACTTGTATTTTTTAAAATAGAACACCCTATATACGAACCGTATTTTCGATTTAGCTTATAATTTTAAATCTTTTTTATTAAGGGTTTACTATAACAAAACTTTATAGTTTCTGAGATAATTAAGTTTAAAGAAAAAAAGTCACATTTTCAAGCATCAATTCAATCCTAAATAACGTTTTCAATTTTGTGACAAATATATTCAAATTTGGAATTTAGCAAGGCCAAGGACAAGTTAACATAATTTTTACCTAATATTTGCAATAAAAGCTGAACACATCGGCTCAAATTTGAACAAGTTTAAATGAATAAATATCTTTTTTTTAAATGGTACACCTTGTATATTTTCATGTTATTTAATAGAGTAATAAAAACCTTAAAACTTTTGTTCAATATATCCTATACCTTTTTATAATAGTTTTTGAGATATTTCAGTTTTTCTTATTTTCCATACTTTTTTACAGAAATAGTCTTCATTATCATAGTAGCCATGGCAAAAACAATGTAAAAGAACATTTTTCTGTGTGTCAAATTTATAACCGCAATCGCTTCTTTTGGTTTTTATGTAGTGTAGTTTGGTTTTTTTTTGCATTCATCTTATATTGTAAAATGAATTTTCCAAAGAATGAGTTAATAGATATGATTTATACACTAGGACAGGCTCAAAAAAATTGCCTTCTTGCTCAAAGAATTTACAAAATGAAGTATCCTGATCGACGCCAGCCTAATACCCATACTTTTCAAAACTTAATGCAAAGATTTGATTCTTCTGGTACTGTTGATTATCCAAAACGTAAAGTGGTCAACAAACCAGTAACTAATGAAGAAAAAGAACTACAAGTATTGTTAAATATTCAGGAAAATCCTTATATTGGTAGCCGTCAGTTAGCAGCATTATGTGAAACATCACAATCCACCGCTATTCATACTACCAAGAAATATAGGTATCATCCATATCACATGGAATTACACCAAGAATTGCATGGACAGGATTTTGAAAGTCGTGTAAACTTTTGTCGTACAATAAATGCGGAGATTCAATTAAATCCAAATTTATTATGCAAGGTAATGTTTAGTGATGAAGCTACTTTTAGAAGTAACGGTGCCGTAAATAGACGCAACATGCATTATTATGCCACAGAAAACCCATTTTGGATTAGAGAGGTGCAACATCAAAACCACTGGTCATTAAATGTTTGGTGTGGTATTCATCATAATCGAATTATTGGACCCCACTTTTTTAATGAACCACTAAATGGCCATAGTTACCTGAACTTTCTACAAGAAGAACTACCCCAACTGCTTCAAGGTCTCTATAGGGATGAGCTCGACAGTATGTGGTTCCAGCACGATGGTGCGCCTCCGCATTACCATCGTGAAGTTCGTGCGTTTTTGGACCAACGATATCCGCAAAAATGGATTGGACGTGGGGGTTTCATTGAGTGGCCACCAAGGTCTTGCGACATCACCCCATTAGATTTCTTCCTATGGGCTTATATTAAAAATAAGGTGTATGTTAATCCACCAACAACAGTGGAAGATATGCGAAACAGGATTAGGGATACCTGTAGAACAATAACGCCACTAATTTTGTCCAGGGTCCGAGAAAATCTGCAAAAAAGACTAAATTTGTGCATTGCACAAGAGGGTCGTTTATTCGAACACTTATTAAAAAGAAATAATTAATCTCAGTATTTAATAGGTAATTTTTTTGTTTCAGTTTAGTATAAAAGTAAATATGTATTTGCCTTGTCGTTATTGTTGTGTTAATTTTTTCACATTATGTTTAATTAAACTATTGCCGTTGTAATATAACGAATAATGTATTTTATCATATTTAACCACATTCTGTTTGTTTCTGTAGTTTCTTTTTATTATTTTACATGGCTACTATGATAATGAAGACTATTTCTGTAAAAAAGTATGGAAAATAAGAAAAACTGAAATATCTCAAAAACTATTATAAATAGGTATAGGATATATTGGACAAAACTTTTAGGGTTTTTATTACTCTATGAAATAACATGAAAATATACAGGGTGTACCATTTATAAAAAAAAGATATTTATTCATTTAAACTTGTTCAAATTTGAGCCGATGTGTTCAACACCCTGTAGCTTTTATTGCAAATATTAGGTAAAAATTATGTTAACTTGTCCTTGGCCTTGCTAAATTCCAAATTTGAGTATATTTGTCACAAAATTGAAAACGTTATTTAGGATTGAATTGATGCTTAAAAATGTGACTTTTTTCTTTAAACTTAATTATATCAGAAACTATAAAGTTTTGTTATAGTAAACCCTTAATAAAAAAGATTTAAAATTATAAGCTAAATCGAAAATACGATTCGTATATAGGGTGTTCTATTTAAAAAAAAATACAACTTTATGCTGTCCTAGTTTTTTGGCTCACCCTGTAGAGTCCTAAATATTTTTAAAATCTGCGTAAAAATGAACTGTATCAAACAATAAATATAGTTTCTTTGTAAATTTCACCGAAAAGGCACAAACTTACTTCATCCAATCATTGACTCACCCTGTCCAACAAACAAACAAATCAGAAAAAGTATTAGACACGATATTAGGAAGCATTACACGAAAAGTATTAGAACGATAATAGAAAACTACAAAAATATGAAGGTATTAAAATTCATAAACTCAATTGGTAAACGAAATATAAACGAACTTCAGGATAAAGACGGAGAAACAAAAAAATGGACGAAGGTAAGTGGCTAACATCTGTGGCTAAAAGTTGTGTTCAAATTTGTACACTTTAGTGAACCCAAAACCAGATATCAAGCTCCCAAATATTACAAATGTTGGTTCAGAAGAAATACCTGACATCACAATCGAAGAGTTGAAACATGCTTTGCCACAAATGAATTCTGATCGTGCTCCAGGTGAAGATGCTATATCTAAGGAAATGTTGGAGCTTGGAGGGTCTGTCACGCTACATTCAATGTGTATTCTTTTGAATAAATGTCGTCAAATCCCTGATAACTGGCAAAACGCCCAAGCATTCTTCTGTACAAAAAATGCGACAAATAAGACATCGAAAAATTATCATTTCATAAGTCTTCTGCCATATCCATTCAACTTGCTGACAAAGATTATAACTAATCGACTAACAAACAAATTTGACACTTATCAACCTCCAGGACAAGCTTTAGTACAACAGAGCAGGTACAGAACAGCAAATTACTAGTTGAAAAATGTAGAAGCATTTGTTGATTATAGCAAGGCTTTTGACTCTGTCGAGCTATAGGCCATATTTCAAGCAATGGACAATGCAAGGATTGACTCCAGATACAGAAATCTTCTGAAATATATTTACAATAAGGCCACACTGCAAGTAAAGATAACAAAGGACCTAGAAACACAGAAGATAAATATTGGTCGAGGGGTGCGACAAAGAGATACGATTTCCTCTAAACTCTTTACTTTAACACTGGAAGATGTCTTTAAACAACTAAACTGGGAACATAAGGGCATTAGCTTCGATGGTAGTTATCTCAGCCATTTATGTTTCGCAGATGACGTGGTGTTAATAAATAAAGACTTAGACAAGTTACAGGAAATGCTGTCTAAGTTGAAAAATGCTTCAGAGAGATGTCTGTAGAAGATACTCTACTTATGTAGAAAACAATGAAATACAAAGAGTCGAGGAATATGTGTATTTAGGCCATCTAATTAGACTTGGGAAAGAAAACCAAGAAGCGGAAATAAATAGAAGAATTAGAATGTTATGGGCAGCCCTTGGAAGATTGGGATACGCTCTGAAAAACCCCGATATTCCCATTAATTTGAAAAGAAGAATATTTGACTCATTCGTTCTCCCAGTAATGACCTATGGAATGGAGACAACTACATTAACAGTTAAAACAGCTAATAAACCGGGTATTACACAATGATAAATAGAAAAAATCATCCTGGATGTCCGAATAAGGAATGAACAAGTAAGAAGACGCACGAAAGTGGAAGATGTGAAAAAACGCATTGCTACTTTGAAATTGACCTTGGTGGGACACGTCGCTAGACAAGACTATACAAGGTAGACAAAACATATATTGCAATGGAGATCTAGATCGTCGAAAAGAAGTATCGGAAGACCCCCAAAGAAAGATGGATAGACGACATAAAAAGGAAAGTAGGTAGAAACTGGCACCGGATTGCAGAAAACAGGTTGGAATGGAAGAGACTAGAGGAGGCCTATGTCCAGGAGTGGACTAAATTGGTCTGCTAGAAAGAAAGAAAGATACGACTAGTTATACTTACAAGACCGCCTTTACGTAAGTCATATTTTAAAGACCCTTATTTCAACGTAATAAGTTATGTCCATATTTTATAATTGCAAATACAGTATTAGAGATCAAATAAAGAACTTTATTTCTTGTCTTGATTTGCTCTGATGTTAAACCTTTGTTAGTTCAAAATCGCAGCCCAATATTCAATATTAAAATTATCACGTTTTTCTAGTCTTGACCATGAGTTTACAGTTTGCACGGTGTATATTAAAAAAATTTGAACTTTTTCAGGCAAGTTTTGAATTTATTAAATTTCAGCTGAATCTTTCGAATAATTTCTTCCTTTCGTTCATATTGAAGAAAAATTCTGTACGAAATGCAAGTCACAGGATCAACTTAAATCAATGCTAATATTTAATTAGATAACTTAATAGAAGATATTTCAAACAGTATTGTCTTCTTTGTCATTCGTCATAACTAGAATAAGATAATATTTATTAAACATCTAAGAAAATTACCATGAACAGTTTTAATGTTAGAAAAAAAGGTACAAAAAAAGTATCTAGGAATTACTTTGTATGCACAGTAGGTTTTGCTTATACTAGAGAACTTGTAAAGGCAGAAAAACGTTAAAAAGCAATTTGTATAGCAAGCAAAGAAAAGACTTTTTTAGCGGCACCTTTTCGATTTTTTAGATGTTCTTTTTTTTTTATTTACAATCGTGACTTACATCAAATCAGGAATATTAAGTTAGAGTTTTCCTAAAATTATGAAGTTTTTTTTTTCGCACGTCAAATAGACTTAAGAATCAATCTTGTCCTCACCTGTTCTAAATGAACAACTGCCTGGCAATTGTCAAACTTAAGTTTGTATGCTGTCTCGAACTAATGTGATTTATTTATTGTAGTTAGTTGTGTTCTTCTAGACTATCTTCTGTTGGTTTGGTCTATGCATGTCTTGCTCCTTAATTTACCAGGCCAATTTTGTTTTTTGGGTTTCTAATAGATAAAAGCAAGCAAAAGGAGATCAAACGTGCAGCTAACAAGAAGAGGATGAGAGACAGATGCAGAGAAATGGAGGAACTAGGTAGAAAACATTATACGTTCAACATGTACAAGACGGTTAGAAAAATTTCTGGATTATTCAACGAGAAAGTTCTTTATGATGCAGTACTGATATCGGAAGACGAAGACAACCTCCAACGGCTCCTGTACAAGTTTGAAAAGACCGCTGAAAAATTTAACATGATAATCTCCATAGGAAAAACCCAATCTCTCACGATCAGTAAAGAACCAAGAAGATGTAAGCTCGCTGTACACAATCAAAGCATCGAACAGGTCATGTCATTTAAATACCTGGGAGCAAACATCACCAGCAATAGAAACTTAAAAGCAGAAGTTCAAGAACAAACAACCAAAGCTGCCGTAATGTCAGGATACCTACGTGATATTATATGGAGAAATAAACATATGACGACACAAAGTAAGATCAGAATATATAAGACCTGCATACGACCCATAATGACTTATGTCATCGAAATAAGAGCAGACACATCAGCAACCAAAAGACTACTCCGGACAACTGAGATGAGGACGCTAAGAAGTATCACGGGTCATACATTACGCGACAGACTAAGAAACGATGAAATCAGAAAAAGATGTGAAATACAGGACGTCGTAAGATGGGGCAGAGGAAGAAGGAGAGCATGGAGGGATCATGTCGACAGGATGACCGACGACCGAGTGGCAAAAATTGCAAAAGAAGGAATACCAAACTCCTCAAGGCTTCCTGGTCGACCGCCTAAAAGATGGAAAGAGAGCTGGACATCGGTGTCACAGGAACAAGAATAAACGAGATGCATTGACAGTCAATACAGGACAAAGTCCTATACTAAAAATAAGAAGAAGACGAAGAAGAAAGTTTTTTATATACTAGTAGTCACAGCAGGCAAACCTCTTATTGATGAACAGGTAATCCTTAATGCCTGAATTGTATGAAGACTAAAGACCAAACATATCAGACGCTGTGCATGGTGCTGAAGGCCCCTTAATTGTGAAGTCAGAAGTTTCTCACGGCATAAGACGTGCAGACTCCAGAAAAGCAAAAAGTCCAGACAACATCCGAGTGGAAATTCTGCAATTGATTCATTAAGATAATATCGATATATTGGATGTTTTTTAATTATGTTCACAACATTGAAGAAATACCAGAAGAATGGTTGAAATCTGTTTTTATAACACTGCTAAAAAAAACAACATACCATAAGATGTTGCGAATACAGGTTAATAAATCTCATGAATCACACCTTGAAGATTTTTCTGCTGCAAGAATTGAGACAAGCGACGATACTTCTGGGGAACTACTACCAGAAGAGATTTAAAGTATACATAAGTTTAAGTAAAAATCAACTCAGAGTTCTGATAAGGTTCCTGACGGGGCATAGCCTGAACCTGAACTAACCTGAAGGGACACCTCAAGGAACTCGGACTGGTAGAAAGAGAAAAGTGCAGATTCTGTGAGGAGGAAGACGAAACCTTTATTCATATCCTTTCAGAATACAGCGCTCTAAAAAATCCTAGAATGTGGTTCTTGGAAACACACCAAATCAAAGAAGAGGAGCTATCCACCGTCCAGTTTCACCTACATACACTTTACCACAAGAGCAAGCTATCTTATAAACGCCTTCTGCTTGAAATGGAATGGTGTCCTTTGGAGACTTCAAACATTGTCCAACTTTCTTAAAAGTGTTGAAAATTGTCCAAATGTTTGATTTTCGGAGCAATCAGGCAATCTTGTCGGTGATTCCGTGTATGTAAGGTGACACAACACTGTCCACAGGAGATACATTTATTGGGTTTTATATTTATTAATAGAACGTCTTGTATCTTCAGCGCAATATCCGGTGCCTCTCAGAGCATTAGTCAGTTTTTCTGTTTCTGATTTCAGTGATTTCGTCACATATTGAAAGTGCTCTATGCACCAAAGAGTTTATGACGGATTGTTTTTGAGAAGGATGATGATGTGACGTTGCATGGAGATATCGATTTGAATATGTTGGTTTTCTGTACGCAGAATTTCCTAATTTGCTATTCTTTTCCCTTTGTACTACTACATAAAGAAAGGGAAGGGCATCATTTGATTCCGTTTTCATAGTGAATTTTATGCTAAGGTGTTGTTGATTTAGATGATCCAGGAAAATAGTGAGATCATCTGCGCCATGCGGCCAAACTACGAACATATCATCTTCATATCTGCACCAAAATTAGGTTTTAGAGGGGTAGAAGACAAGGCCTTTTCTTCGAAAGCTTTTATGAAGATGTTAGTTACCACAGGTGATAGTGGAGATCCTATGGCCGCTCCCGAATGCTTTAATTAATTCTAGTAGGGTGGAGTCCATGTTGCCATTTCGTAATATTTCCGATATTGTAGAGACTGAATCATCTATAGGAACATTTGTGTACAGGGATTCTACATCAGAACTGACCAATATGTCTCCGGGCTCGAATTGGATGGTTTTTAATCTTTGGACAAAGAGTTCTTAATAAAGGATTAGGTTTTTCCTTTAAAAGGGTGTAAAAGTTTAACCAGATATTTACCTGGTGTGTAGGTTGGTGAGTCTATTGCGCTGACGATTAGATGTAAAGAGGTACATTTTCTTCATGCATTTTAGGTAGTCCGTAAACGCGTGAAATCTTGAAACTGCTTGGTTTAACGGCTTTCTTCTCTTCTGGAGTGAAACTGGAAACGTTAATTAGAGATTAGTGATGTTTTCTTTCGATTTTGTTTGTTGGATCCGTCCGATTGACTTTGTAAGTGTTGTCGTCCAAGAGCTGGTTTATTTTTTCAGTATATTTGTTCTTATCCATTACAACAGTTGCTTTCCTGTGTCAGCTGAGAGGACTGGTACTGTTCTCGTTCAGTTTTTTAATAGCCTTCCTTTTCGTTGATGTATATGGAGGTAAGTCCAAAATTATGCCTTAATACGAAAAATTCATCTCAAAGCATTATTTTTTATTATTTAAATAATTATTTTTTATTTTTTTAAAGACTTGAGAAGCTAGCTGTAAAATTGTTAATTTTAAGACTTCGCGTTTAGTAATAGAATTCTAAAACAATAAAACCCTTTGTAATAAAATTATGTTATAGTGTTTACTCGGTGCTTTATTCTTGTCTGAAATTTTATTACATGTCTTTTATGGAAACTAAAATTTACCGACCACTCGGACAATTTATACTGGTGTAAATACAATTTTAATACCAGAAAAATACAGCCAATTGAATAAATGGAAATTCATTTCTGTAATAAAATCTTTATTTTCTCTTTTAACACTACTATCCGTTCTATAATAACAAAAACTGCAAGTCGCGTAACAAAAATATAGAAAACAAAGTGAAATCTAATAAAAGTTATTTATATTCTATATTTCGAATAGAATGGATAGATGGATACCAAAAATAGAGAAATTCAGACTCCATTTTCAATGAATTATTGTGAAGGTTTCTGCGGAATTTTTACTTCTTAGTACATTTTTTTTTTGTAAAAAATGCCTTTTTAAAATGCAATCCTATGATAAAGTTCTTTTAAGGATACTCTACTTCCGAAATAAATTTAAAACTTTCTTTATTCTCCTTTAGCCGTTCTCGGTCCATCTTTGGGCATTTCCCTGTTCTAATTCTTGTCATCAATCTCTATTTTGTGCAGCTCGTTTCTAGTTTAATCCACTTATTCTCTCTAGGTAGTGTTGCGTTACTTTAAATTTATAATTTTTAATAATGAAGTTGTTATTAATGTAGGTTTAGGAAGAAACAGTGTGTGTGTGCAAAATTTAAGTCAAAAAGAATGATAAAAAATTATTAATAATAAATTTATATGATTGTAAACAAATAGTAAAACACTCGAAGGTTAATAATACCCCAATTGTGCAAAACATTCAAAATAAAATTCTATTAAACATTATCAATAAACAAAAATTCTTAAAACTAAAAGTTGGTGTGCATTTTTAAAATTAGCAAAGATATTCAGATACTAATAATTACAGTAATAAAGTAAGATAAGAAAGTTGGTTGGTTAGACATTGGCTGAATACAAAGATGTATGTTTTAATAGGTAAAACTAGGTCTGTCCTTATACTAGTTATATCAGAAATATATCCGAAGATAAAAAGAAATTATTGATATGTTTGGGTAATTAAGAAAACGACTGTTGGTTTAAGATAATATGTTGCTAAAGGTACTTTAAGATAGGCCACCTTCTACTAAGATACGATAAGATAAGAATAATCGAGCTCCTTAAACGTAGAACGGGCTAGCAAGGGGGGGGGGGTCAAAATTCTACAGATAAGCTTCTAATAATCCGAAGATAAAAAATACAGAATTAAAACTCACCTCACAGTCTTTCTGACGAAGAGTATTTTCCAGCTAAGCTCCCTGAGATTAGCATTTTATCAGCCTGGGAATTTTTAGATTACACAATGGCAAATACCTTTTAGATACGTCTTACTCTGGTGATAGTGCTAAAAGCATAAAACTAGGCAGTACAACTTTTAACAAAGCATTTAATTGCTACCACGCTTTAACAACAGGTAGTTTAAATAAGGAAAATAGGCATTAAGAAAAAATGACATCGTTAAAAGCCTAATAAATTTATGCTCTGTAGACAAATTTAAACATGCTTAAGCAAAAATTAAAATAAAATTTTTATCTCACAGAAAACAATATGCTAAATTTTGAAAAAAAAAATCAAGAGAATGAAGAAATATATCTTGGTAACTCGCAGTTGATAACAAAAGACTCCTAAATTCATAATTTCGCTCTCCCACCACCAAAAAACCTTGAAATAAAAGATTTTTGACAGTTTGTTAAATTTGAAGAAACGAACGAACCGAATAAAAAAGATGACTTAAACTAACAAAAATAATTCAAAATTCTTTTAAACTAAATTGGGTTTAAAAAAAATAATAAACTTTTTTTTTTACTAAAATACTATTTTGAATAGAATAAAAACATATCGATATAAAAAAAAATGGTTCTTTGCTTGCGATCGTATTCATCAGCTGATTGTGGAACACTGGAACTACTGGAAATGATTATTTTCCTTCGTACAGGTTAATGACAGGTATTAATAAGATAGAGTGACGGAATTGCAAAAAATTCCGTTCCCAGGGTTACTCTATTTCTCCATCATGTCAGGATTCAGAGGTACTCTAACATAAAAGTGCAAAAAACAGAATTTTTTGCATTTTTTGAGGTTATTTAACATTGTTGATTAAATTTTCTTCGCAAAACTCATTGCGGCAACTTAAAGTATTACTATTTCTCTTAAAGCACATTTTGAATCATTCAGATATCTGTATTCGTCTCTGAGTAACTATCCACTGAAATTTAATAGTTTAGCTTTTCCCTCTATATTCGTAATATGAGTTTCATCATGAACTAAAGCATTTCAATTTCTATTATGGAAGATCAATGGAAATTTTTGAATTAACTAAGTAGCGTTGCTTCCTTCAAATGGAGGTTACTCCATTTTTTTTTTTGATACTTGTAATTCGATCAGGAATATTTTTTTGGTTTCTCAACTTCTTAATAATTATTTAGTATTTTATATTCTCCTGTATTTTTAATCAGTAATCCCTCTGTCGACTTCAATTTGTACTGTTTTAGCTAAATATACTTTTTCAGTCTTATCCTGATTAGGTTTCTATATTTTACAAAAATATGATCAGGAGAATAATAAAAATCATCAATATCCATGATTTTTGTATTTACTTTGTTTCTTCCTTCTTTTATAGCCAAAACAATGCTGGAAAAATAAATTTTACCTTTTTTTTTTCTCATGAAGAGTTCAATTTGATGGTGAAATAGAACCGCTGACATAAATGTATATCCAGATTTGAAATAATTAATTTCAATTAAATGGGCATTTATCAAAAAAGAATCTACAATATAGGGGAGATAAGAAATAAAAGGCCAATATTTATTTTGGGCACAGCTGAATTATTTTCTCATAATCTTTATGTTGTAAAAAAAAAATGGGTTATACGTCGAAGTGATCTCTTCTTTACTCTTCTCTGGCATTTATTCGTGCCATATATCCGAAGCTAAAGTCAATGACTTGATTTTTATTAACAGGAACGAAAGTTTCATCATATATTGTAGGCGTGTTTGTGAATATAACTGATTTAAAACATTCAAGACCTAACATTAACATAATTATTTTTTGTAAATAAAATGGATTTAGCTATCGTCTTTTTGGCACATTCTTGGTAATATTTTCTAGTTTGAAACTTTTTATTTATTTATTTAATTATTTATTTATTTAAACCCATTTCACAGTTACAAAAAAACCAATTAACAATGACAAAACAAAAAAAAATAAGAAAAAATAAGCATACACAAATTACTAGAAATAAAACTACAAAATATTTCATACTTAATTATTTTTTCTGTGCCAATCCGCAGCTAAATATGTCGAATTTATTTTGATTTTCGTTGTAGATTCTGCACATCCTATATAAAGAAGAGTAGTTACATACATTTGTACGAGGTGTAGGACAATATAATGTGGCAGATTAGCGAGCCCAAGTCCTAGGTACAAGAAAACTTATTTTTCCCAGTATGTCACTACATTGCACTCTGTTATGCAAAACAAAAGAAATTTGAGGTCTGTGACGATACGTCTATGTTCTAAAGAACAAAAAGAATAACGCTGAAATCAGATTTCATGCGGAAACCTTGTTTCAGGATAATGTCCATCAATCTGAAAGCTTAGGTATTTCAAGAAACGTTGCTGAACTCTCTCAAGGTCATTAATATGGTTTTGATAATAAGGAGACCATATTATGGAAGCATATTCCAATTTAGATCTTACAAAAGCGTAATAAAGTAAAATGAGCGTACTTTAATTAGAAAATGTTTTTGAGTTTCTAATAATAAAGCCTAATGATTTAAACACACCTGTATAAGATCATTAATATGAGGAACGAATGAAAGTCTGCTATCAAATGTCACACCCAGATCCCTAAAGCATTCCACTCGTGGAACTGATGTTCCATCAATTTTATAATCATACACCAGCACGTTTTTCTTTAATGTGAAAGTCATGACTTTGCATTTACCAACGTTTAGAGGCAGTCTGTTTTCGCTACACCAATCGGTAACGATATTTATTGCTATTTGTAGTCTTTGACAATCAGCATCATTTTTTACAGCAGTAAAAATTTTAGCGTCATCTGCATAGAGTAGCATTGTACAGTCACCCACAATTCCATTAATAAATATATTAAATAATAAAGGACCAAGTATTGATCCTTGAGGAACTCCCGAAGTCACACACAGTAGTTCCGAGGACTGACAACAGCATTCTACTATTTGCTGCCTATTGCAGAGATATGATTTAAAAAATAGAATTAATTTTTGCTAAAGTTCAAAACAATTCAGTTTATCAAGCAAAATGCCGTAATCAAGCCTATCAAACACCTTTGAAAAGTCTGCGTATATTGTATCTACTTGACCTCCCTTGTCCAAGACATCACCCACAAACTGAGTAAAACAGGAAAGATTGGACGCTGTAGACCTACCGTTTATTAAACCATGTTGGGAACCACTAAATAGGTGTTTCAGCTTGAAAAATAGATAGTTTATGCAGAAATATTTCAAAACATTAGAAAAATTATTTATTATACAGACTGGTCTGTAGTTTTCTATATTTTGTTTGTCTCCTTTTTTAAACACTGGAGAAACTCTGGAAATTTTCCATTTATCAGAAAACTGTGAATTATTTAGGCAGAGATTAATGATAATGGAAAGAGGTTTTGCTAATACGCATGCACAGTCACGCAGGAAAAAGGATGGAATTTTATCCGGACCTACTGTTCTCTTTGGTTTCATTTCTTTTAAGCAAGATAGTACTTCATTTTCACTAACCTTACAAATTTGAATAGTTTGAGTGACAGAACTTTAAATATCTTTATTAAAAGCATTGTTTTTATAAGTATTTTCCCCAAAAATCATATTTTCAGGTAATTCTTTATTATTTCTTTTACTGTTTATAAATTGCCTGAAGTTTGATGGGTTAAAAGCAATGCACTTTTCCACACTTTCACAATATTTTTTATATGTATCATTTATGTCATACTTAATTTGTCTTCTCTGTGAATGTTTATCAGAAGTATCAACATGTTTATCTAAATGATCAGGTTAATGCATCTTTTTAATTTTACAAAGTTCACATTTTTCGTAACCACATTTCGAAAAATCTATGATTTCCTCTGTAATCAGGAAATTTTACTTTCAAAAATTTGTATATCAAAGAAATTGTTCGATCATAACAGATCACAAAGAGGAGAAAAGCAATACATACATTTTACAATGGATAAATGCAACTGCTCCTTTTTTACTTTGAAAAAGAAATTTACTGCTTTTATTTTCAGGAAATTTAACCAATTCGAAATATTTGACTAACTTAATGAAATAACGTTCTTAATCATTAACTTTATATTTTATATGTAGAAAATCATCATAAGAATCTTTCAGCATAATATTTAATAAAAGCCAGTAACTGAAGTTTATTATCTTTTATCTAAGGAGGGCAGTGTAGTCTAGTTTGTGGTACAAAATTTTGTCGGCCAGTGTAATTATTCAAGAAAATTTTGTGCTCTGTTTTCTAAAGATTAAATTTTTTAATTGCTTTATTATTCAATTTTAAAATACCTCAATTAATGACCTTTTTCGGTCCAAAAACTGTAAATCAATTAAAAAGCTTAATTGGGAAATTTGATGCACGCCCTTTGCTAATGGATAAATAAAATTTCAGCAATAAAAATCAGCCCTTTTCCAAATAACGAATATTAAATTTGATTCTTTTCCGATGGAACAATACCAGCAAAAAAGATGTTGATTTAGGTTTTGCTGAAAATCAAATCTCTTACGGGCGGTTAACTTTTTTAATGGCTATTTTTTAAATTTTTAATGTACTCAGTTGGTTACTTATCTTTTTTCCGCTTAATAGATTAAGAGAGTAAATTTCGTAAAACATGCAAAAAGTGTTTTTATTTAGGTTTTGCTGGTATTAACTAAACCGGATGCATAAAAATTCATTTGATATTTCAAGCACATTTTTCATGGTATTATATTATGCAATGTTTTATGGTTCGGGTTGGAAATATTACGGGTATCAGTGATTTAAAAAAGTCATTTCTACAGCAAACAAATTGATTTATTTTTTTCGGAACCTTAAATTTTTACATTATTATTATTGTTCCCTCGTAAACACAACATTTCTTGAACGTTCCTATATTTTTCATTTCTTTTCACCAATTATATCCCTTTTTCAATTATAAGCTGTTAAATGCTTATTACATAAGTTTAATCGGAAAATTTGATGAAGACCCTTAACGGGCCGATAAACAAATATTTATAATTACCTACAGATCCTTTTCTAAAAATAGAAAATCATTTAAATTCGTAAAAGAGATGGTACACGTGGATTTGGATAAGCTAATATTTATAATTGCGTAATTACTTCGGGAATGTTTAATTGTACTCGAGTAGGTGAATGCCATATTTGAACGCACTGAGGTATTCGGCTTTTGTCTTCTGCTAACTCTTAGTTTAGTAATTACGTAGAGGAGAGGCAGCTAAAATAGAAAAGTATTTCACGGATGAAAACATGTGACTCAATATTAATCCCAAAACACATCTGTTCATTCGTTTGGTTTCTTATATAAACTTGCGGATATTTTACCAAAAATACGTTGATACCAAATGAGATTTTGGCGTGACGTCTACAAATTTCTACAAGAAATCAAGCGAACAAACGTGTGAATTTGTTTTTTATATCGATCAGTTATAGAACTACTTGTTATAGAATTTTCAAGCTTGAAAACTTTATCTTTTTTAACCGACTTCTAGAAGAAGGAGGTTCTCAATTCTTCGACTATGTATTTTTTTATGTATGTACATCGATTACTCCGGAACGGCAGCACCGATTTGAATGAAATTTTTTACGTTATATTCAGGACGTTGTTGCGGTGGTTCCATATTTTTTTTGGACGAATTTGGACGAAATTGGTGCAGTAAAATCCAAGATGTCGAGGACAATGTGGCGGCCAAAAAAATTAATTTTGTCCGATTTTCGGGGATATTTTCGGGGTTGTACACAACGAATAAGAAATTATTTTTAAAAAATTCAATATGGCGGATCCAATATGGCGGACAAAAAAATTTATTTTTGTTCGATTTGCTCCAAGTTTTAAGTGGAAAAGTTTTCGGGGTCGCACATACCGAAACCAAAATATTTTTAAATAATTCAAAATGGCCAATCCAATATGGCGGACAAGAGAACCTATTTTCTCTGGTTTTCTCTAAATTGGTACAGGGGAGTTTTCAAGGTCCACATAATGAATCTAAAATTATTTTTAAAAAATCAATATGACGGATCTAATATGGCGGACGAAAAAATAACTTTCTTTTTCTCCAAAATTGGTAAGGAGGAGTTTCGGGGTCGCACATAATGAATCTGAAATTATTTCTAAAAAATTCAATATGGCGTATTCAATATGGCGGATAAAAATTAATTTTGTCCGATTTTTTTCAAAATTGATATGTGGAAGTTTTTGGGATCGCACATTACGAATCTGAAATTATTTTAAAATAATTAAATATGGCGGATCTAAGATGGCGGATTAAAATTTCCAGATCTCTCGATTTTGTTTAAAATCAGTATTGGGAGATTTTTGTTAGTGTTAATTACGAATTTAAATTTTTTTTTGTAAAATTTAATCTGTAGGGTTCAATATGGTGTCCTAAAAATTTTACATTTTCTATTTTCTCCAAAATTGATAGGGGGAGTTCTTGAGGGTGTAAATTATGAATTTAATAGTACTTATTCAGGATTCAATATGGCGAATCCAATATAGCGGCCTAAAAATTTTACATTTTTCGATTTTGTTCAAAGGAGGGACTGAACCGTTTTTGAGGATATAAATAGCGAATATAAAATTATTTTAAGAAAATCTAATATGTCAGATGCAATATGATGGTCTAGAAATTTTAAATTTCCGTATTTCATCCAAAACTGGTACTAAGGGACTTTGAAGGGTTTAGATTTAGATTAGATTAAGACGTTAAAATTATTTTTTTGAAATTCAATATGGCGGATCCAATATGGTGGGTTGAAAATTTTACTTTATTCGCATTTTTTTAGATTTTGTATGGGAGCTTTTCGGGATCGTATATTATGAATATGAAGTTAATTTTTTACAACTATGAGGTTGATAAGATACAATATGAAAGACTGACAATCAAAGAATTTTTAGTGGTTCATTTTAGGGTGATTTACAACGTTGGATAAAATGGGTACTTTCTTGCCACCTTGGAATCATTGAGAGATACACTAACTTCGATTAGTGTCTAGTTCAAATAATTTATGAATATCAATGAATTTAAAACTAAAAATCGAAAAATGAAATTTTTATAAAAAAAAATTGAACCGACTTCTAAAAGTATGCTAAAAAGCAAAAAATAACTATTGAAATTTTTGAAGTCGACGCCAAAATATTTCTAAATGAAATAAATAACTAATATATATAAATTATGGTAGGAAAACAATTACAAATAAAGTATTTTTAATCTGTTTATGCGAATCACATTTTGTCAAGTATTAGTTTGGCGCTGATGTCAAAAATTTCAATTTCATATAAGAAGTTATAGTGATTTTTTAATTTTTGGTGCACTTTTAGAAGTCGGTTTAACTTTTTTTATAAAAATTTTATTTCTAATTCAGTTTAATACATATCATCATCATACCTATTGATAGTATTATTTAAAAAAATCAGATTGGAAACGTGACAATTCCAATTTTTTATCTTTCCGAATTTTTTTATATTCCATCTATATCGTCAACCTACCGGAATTGAAAATAAAAGTTGGTAAATAAAGAAACGTAGGTGATGTTATTATTGATAAGACTTTTAAGATGTCACGTAGCAGATAAGATTTTCTGATAAGAAGTGTAATCTATTTTTTCAGTGGATATGGAATGACGGCGGCTTGCGAATATAAATTATGAATCTGTAGATATTTCAATGATTTTATGCATATCAAATGTCAAGGATATCATGCTTTTTGAATATCTTAAAATATATGTACGTTTATTTCCACTGTGTATTTCGACAAAGCGTCTTAGTTTATTATTTTTAGGGAGTTACGAGGAGCATTATAAATCTTTCGCCTTATAATGAAACAAAAGACGATATTTTTTGGTAATTTTGTTTTTAACACAATCACCCTTAAGTATATCGTACTGGTGCCTTTATCTTGCAACGGCTTTATTTCAGCGGTAGTGTAGGCGAGATAAAAATTTTCATGGAAAAATGAACGAGTGTAATTTTTTGTTGGAATATATCTTAAACATCATGTTGGATATGAATATATTCTTCATATTTTCGAAAAAGTTGTGTTAAACAGCCTGAAAATCATAGAAAAACAATACGGTCATCTGTAAAGAACCCAAAAAGTAAAACCGATCTAGAAAATCCAGGATCGCATGAAGCACCTGCAGCAAAACACATAAGCCAGACCAACGAAAGAATAACGGTAAAGATAACACCAACTCGGAACCGGACACAAAATTGATTTTAACAACCGCCAGCAAATCGATAACATGGAACAATACAAGGCAAGACTAAACGACACTCTGAATAAGAGAGACTAAATCTGCCTCCTATCTGGAAACCTAGAAAACTCTCTTTAAGCGAGTAGCATCACTGTATCGGTATGATGCTTGAATCTAGACTGACACCAACAACAGCCCTCAAAAAGAGAGTGGAGCCGACACCAAACAATAGGTAAGATTTACGGCTGCATATAATATACATTAAAATTTTCTCAGTTGATCTTCAATCAGTGAAGACAGAGGATGCCAAATAAAATTTTGCCGAAACATCAAGTTTAAGTTCAAGGTGGCAACACTGCCGCAGCCACCTTACAACCCCGACCTAGCACCCAAATCAAGAGAGACCTTAAAAGAAAGCGATTTGATACGATTCCAGCGGTCCAGGCAGCTTTGAAGAAGGCTCTTGACAACCTTCTGCGCAAAAAGTTCCATAATGGAAAAAATGCTGACAGCGGTGTATTGATGCCTAAGGGTTATATTTCAAAAACTTTTAGTTTGCTATACAAAAATGTTTAATACATTTTTTGTTCTGAGACCATTCTTGAAACTTTTTTTACACACCCTGTATATATATATATATATATATATATATATATATATATATATATATATATATACCTCTAACACGGAAAGGATATGATGGAACGAAGTTTGCATTTACTGTTCGCATTTTACTTCACTTATACACGGAGTTGCATATAGTTGTATGTTTGCTGAATGTGATTTCAGCATTACAACGGCATAATGTGGATGTATCCACTGCTATTGCAACTCACACGGGAGGAATCCGCGAAAGCCGCGTAAACATATATATATATATATATATATATATATATATATATATATATATATATATATATATATATATATATATATATATATACAAACATATATCCTATTTCTTTATTTTGTCTTTTCTAAGGTTTAGGTTCTTTATTTAATAAAAACTCCAAGAAATTACGTTTCGCCCTCTAGAGCAATTTCAAAATTGTTTTTTTATTTATTTATTTTCCTAAAGAAAAGATTGTATATTTAAAACATTTATATATAGAACATATATAAAATTTAAGAAACAAACAACACTTTAAAACACTATCCTAATTTATGAAATATAATTAATTTTACTAGTACGCACCTTGCAAATTCGACTTTGTCATCTATTCAGGTATTGAGGATACGTGAAATGCCAATTTATTTTATTTTTTGTATTTTACAATGCATCAAAAAACCCTCACATTAAATTTATGTTTAAGAGGATATTCAATTTTTGTTGTTTATTAACAGGATCGAATATTTAATATTTTCGTTTAAATTAGGCTAGTATAAATATGGCTCATTATTCTGCAGATAGAATAAAATCAATAACATTATCCAAGAATTTAACTGTTTTAATGAAAAGTTATAATACTTGTCCGAAACAGAAAATAATAATATAATAAACTTTCTAGATGTGACACTTATACGCAGAAAGAAAAAAATTTTGAGTGAATGCTACACCAAACCTACTTGATCGGATATATATCTAAACTCTTTCTAATCATTCAAAAACTAAAAAAAAAAAAATGCTATAATCGATCCAGCTGATTGTGCTATGTCTCAAACTTTTCCATAATTCCGATCAAGAACACTACAAAAAATAAAGAAGAAATAATTATTAAACGGACATATAACTTTTATAATAATCTAATAACAAGAAACATAGAACATAAACAGCAATAATATGTAGCATTAACTACTACTAGTTAGCTGTCAGCAAAAATATAACACATTTTAAAAAGGCATGAAAATATTGTATTTCACAGGTTTCACAATGAATTAAATACACTATTCACCAACTCCTCTCATGAATAAATCAAATGTTGTATACTCGATCCCTTGTACAAATTGTCCCAAAAAATATATATGCATGACGAGCCAATTAAAAAAGGACAGATTGAATGGCCATAAATATGCAAAAAAAAACGCCTCAACAGCGCTAAACAAACACACACAAGACGAAAAACATACCTTTCATTACAACAGTACCATAAGTAAGAATATAGATATGAATTACCAAAAATTGCTGATAAAGGACATTATAGAAATTAAAAAAGATAAAAATACTGTTAACGACAGAACGGATATAGGAAATTTGAGACACATTTACACCAACCTAATTTAAACAAAAATGTTAAGTATTCGATCCTGTTAACAAACACCAAAAATTGAATACCCCCTTAAACATAAATTTAACGTGGGCGTTTTGTGGTGCATTGGTGCAGGAAAAAATCAGTCTGAAAACTTTGTAAACGCATTATACATAATACATAATACATATATATATATATATATATATATATATATATATATATATATATATATATATATATATATACAAGAGATTTGTTTTTTTTTAATATAACTTACGGCAATTAAGTTTTAAACAATATTGCTTTGTTACTTTTCAAGTTTGAAACAGATAAATTAAAAAAAAAAACCTCTAATGTGCATAACAATCTATCTGCGAAATTTTACTGTATTTTATGATTTTATTTTAAAGTTGATAAGTTGGAATAGTTTTCTTTCACTTCATGTATCTTGAAAGTTAAGTTATGTAAGTAAGTTTTAATGGAAATTCAATAACTGGAAACAACGCTACTTAATTGTTTTACAGCCATATACATATCCTGCGTGAATCTGAAGAATTAGCAAAATAAATAATATACTCGGATGCAATATAAATTCCATTTTACGTTGTTATGATAAAAATTAAACTAAATTTTAAATAGTTTTGTTTAGCATGGTTTTTATCTGAATCTTTTTTTACAGGTTATGAGGACATTGTGAACCGCAAAACCCAACAGTCTAGTAAGTAAACTTAGTTTTTGCTCTTATGTCTAGACCAAAATTTTTGTCGCCTATAACGATTTTAGTTATTGGCTGAAAACCCCTTTTTAGAAAACTTTTTGATGAATTCAAAAAGTTTCAAATGGGCCAGATTACGCAATGTAAATCACATTGTGTTGATTTTAAAACTTTTGCGTGGAAAACAAAAGCGATAAGTAAATTCGAGCTGAAATTTTATCGAGATACCAACAAAGCAAAAAGTAGTTGGCGGTAAAAGCTAATACAGATATACTTTCTTAACACAAACAAAAGAAGATAAATAATTTAGTTTTTTAAAATAAGTTCTTTTTTAATTAAAAAGTATTTTAAATACAATTCTATGCAGGATATTAATTCACGTGCTTTGTAGGAACCTCCGATGCATCGTCAGTGACAGTTGTAATGAAAATATGATTACTTTTTTCAAATTTTAAGACGTGAAGATGTCAATGAAGTTTTAACTGAGACATCTCCAAATGAGGCTGTTACAGATTCATTTCAAAAATTAATATTGGAGGTTTTTCAAGGTGTAGATTATGAATTTAAAGATATTTTTCAAAAATTCAATATGGTGGATCCAATATGGCGGATCATAAATTTAACATCTCTCGATTTTGTTTAAAATTTGTACCGAGAGGTTTTCTGAGAGTGTAATTTACGAATTTAAAATTGTTTTCAAAAAAATTCATTACGGTGGTATAAAAATTTTATTATTTCCGAATTAGATCGAAAATTGGTACTGGGAAGTTTTCAAGGGTGTAGATTAAGATTAAATTAAGAGTAACACTTTTTTTCCAAAATTCAATGGGGTGGATTTAAAATAGGGAATTAAAAATTTTAAATTATTTACTTTTTTTCAAAGTTGGTATTGGGTGGTTTTAGGAATCGTATATTTTGAATCCAAAGTTAATTTTTTACAATTCAATATGGCATATGCAATATGGGGGACGAAAAATTTTACATTTTTCCCCTTCTGTAAAAATTGATATAAGTGAGTTCTTGGGGCGTATATTACGGGTTTTAAATTAATTTCTTAAAACTTAATATATAGAATAAAATATTTGTACTTCTCAAGTTCTATCAATATCGGTATTGAGAGGTTTTGGAGGTTTAGAACACCAATCTAAAATTAATCTTTTAAAATTCAAGATAGTGGATTTATTATAGCAGATTAAAAATTTGTTTGGTACAATTTCATTCAAAATTGGTATTTGGAGAATTCTCGGAATCAAAGAATTTGCTGTTGTTTGGTTTAGTATGGTCTATAACTATGGATAAAACAGGTACTTTTTGCTACCGAAAATTTTATTTTTCGATTCTTGATTTTGAATTGAGTTGGGTTTTAACTCACTTCAAAACCAAGAATCGAGAAATGAAATTTTTATAAAAAAAATTCTTCTAAATCCGTTACCAAAAAATTGAATCAGATCACAGAAAAGTAGCCTTAGGTGTGCCGCAAGGATCAAGTTTGGGGCCTATCCTATTTATGGTGTATGTTAATGATCTATCTAGATTTCTAAGTAAGGGAAATTGATTTTATTTGCTGATGATATCACGACAGCTATGTCTGTAGATATCCAGAGTTGTGTGCGGCAGAAAGTGTGTGTTGTGAAGAGTTGGAAATTTGGTATCAGCCTAATCACTTGATATTGAACCCGACAAAGAATATTGATTCTTTGTCGGTTACTGACAAAATATTTAGCGACGAGAACTTATTATTATAAAATAACGAAACTATTACTGTAAAACATTTTTTTCAAGTTTATACATATTTAGTTATGAGCACCTTCAGTGGCGAAGCGAAGGTTCCGCAGGGCTCACCCTGCGAGGTGTCCACGCTCACTCAAAAAAATCTTTTGAATTCAATTTAATCAATCTCCATTTAAAAAGTGGGATAAAATTTTCCCCATTTAAAAAGCATTGTAAATGAAGTAAAAGCGATTACTCACAATTCAATTGTTGTAGAACTGCGAGTTTTGGAAACTTTTGGATGCTTAAAAGGAGGAATTACGCGTCTTTTGAAGACGCTGTTTCTGTTGTCCAGCCGTTCAGAAAACTCCAAAACTCGATCTCGCAGATAAAGTTGCGAAAAATTTTGAAAAATTGAGTTCATTTCAAATTTATATGTTTGTCAAATCTCGATCTTCAATCATCTTCAGAATCGCAAGTTTTAGAGCTTTTAAGACGTTAAAAAAATTGCTCGTCTCTTGAAGATGCTGCTTTCAATTTTTTAAACGTCCGAAAAGATCTAGTATAAATAAAGTGTAAAAAATCTAAAATTTATTGCGTTTATTTTAACGTTAAATGATTGTCAAATGTCGAGATTTAGCGCTTTTTAGACGTCCAAAAAAAAAGAAATTTTGCTTATTTTTAAAACGCGTAATTCCTTTTTTTAACGTCTAAAAAATTTGACAAAAATTAAAAGAAGCATCTTTAAGAGACGCGCAATTTTCTTAACGTCTAAAAAGCTCTAAAACTTGCAATTCTAAAGGTGATTGTAGTTAGAGTAGTTGCTCGCCCTTTCATTACAATGCTTTTTAAATGGAGAAAGCAGCACAATGGCTAAATGTAATGGATATCGGTCTAATTGCGTGTATGGTATGTGCTTTTGAGAGCTTGGGTTTTGGCTTAAAATCTTGCTTCGCTCACCTGTCTGCTGTGTAAGGATTATAGATCTTGTTGTTCGAGGAGTATGTGGATTTAGGAACTTGGGTTTTGGCTATACAGTTTTAAAAACTCGCTCCGCTTGCCTGTCTGGTCTGTAGCGGACTTTGATTTTGCCACGCGTAGGGTGTGTGGGATTGGAAGCTTGATATTTAAACCGATATTATGATTAATGAATGTCAAAAACAATCTGTATTACAGTTTATTTAGCATTTGAACTAAATTATATTACTAAATTAAAACGGGCACTCTATTGAGGTTTCGCGTGGGGGGAGGGGGCACCTGAACTTTTAGCTACACCACTGATCACCTTCAATATACACTCCTCGATCCCTAGAATGCTCCACGTGAATTTTCGAGAAAGTTCTGGAAGTCTTATTCTGTGAGCTGCTGCATGACCCTTACAATTTTTTGTTTCACAGCTTTAACAGACTGAAATTTTGTTCCTATTAATGCAGATTTGACCTTACCATGGTCAGACCTATTTGTCGAAAGAACAGGCTTCGCGCTACTTAGCTGCACTTCCTCTGTAGAAGCATGTATCGTTATTTTATAGCCACACCTCGTACCTTGTCAGTTTGTACTACTGACCGTTTTAGCGGGATTATTTAGTTGTGTCATATTTTTAGGATAATAAAGGATATAAAACCCACCGGCCTCTTTAATACTGATAAATATTTTACACATATGACTAGAAAGCTCCCCATTTTTTTGTCATAAAAGCGACGCCGTCGGTTCAATTCCTTTGCAGTTAAAATTTATGTCAAAAAAGAGGTTTCATTTTATGACTTCTTTTATATTGGCTTTTGTGTGTAGAATTTGGAATTACCGTCTACCGACGACGTGAAATATTCAAATTTTAAACTATAACTTTTATTGAAAGCAAACTATTTGAAGCAAAATTTCATATAAAATAAATTTCGGAATATTGATGGTGTGACGTAAAATTATATAAGCTAAAGGTTTTATATCTAATAAAATAGAATCGAAAGAATATAAACGGGAAACTATATAAAACCCAAAAATTGTAATAATTGTGTTGATTTTAATTACCCGGAAGTACATATGTTTAAAAATCGCTCGGATAAATCGATTGTTGAATTTTTTCCCTTATTTCCGAACAACTTTTTCCCAATTTGAAACAAAATTTTATTGCGGCACATTGCTCCTTAGCAAAAATTGTGACGCAGTGACAAAAACACACTTCAAACAAACACAGCTGATCAATAAATGAAGTTACAGCGCTCACATCTCCACTGTGAGTAACTAAGGCATGATATTACATAGTTCTGCCGTCGAGTAATAGATAGCGCTAGTTGTAAATTTTATGTAAAATTAGTCTCGGAGGTTTTTGAATGCACTGTGTATGTAGCGATCATAGAATGGTACGAGGTAAAATAGAAATATGTTTAAAAAAGGAGAGGTATAGGATGATCAAGAATAAGAACAAAAGGAGACCGTGGATGAAACCATCAGATGTAGATGGTTTTCAGCAGTGTATTGCCGACCTAATTAGTAGCTCTGGAGCAGAAACTGACGCTAACGATCTAAATAATAAATTAACAACTGCCTTACTAGAAAGTCAGAACAAATTTTGTTCTAAAACCCAAAAGAAGAGAAGCTCAGTCAAAATTCCAGACAACTAATGCAGAAAGGAAAATGAATGAGAAGCGAAACGGGCACTAAAGCTGACAAACTACAAAAAATAAATAAAGAAATATCCAAAGCTGTTAGACAAGACACTCGAAAATACAGTCAAGAACAGATCGAACATACCATTAAGAACAATAAAAGTATGAAAGTATTGAGAAGAAAACTAAGAACGGGAACAAGACAAATAATCAAAGTGAAAGATAAGAATGACCAGTTTTCAACAGACAGAGAGGAAATCCTTAAAGTAGTCGAAGATTTTTACAAATTACTATACCGAAGCCCAAATAAAGAGAATAGCAAAGATCAAGTACCAGAAATATTTACAAGGAAAAAGAGCATTGTCATCCAGGGATCAGAACAAATGCCGGAAATCACAATAGACGAAATAAAACTAGCCCTAAGAAAAACTAAGAATAATAAATCTCCAGGCGAAGATGGTGTAATTACTGATGTAATCAAAATCGGAGGTGTTAATTTACTTAAAAAAATAAAAGACCTTTTTAATATGTGCCTTTTGGACAGTACAATACCCGACAAGTGGCACAATGCTGAGGTAATTTTGATATCCAAAAAAGGAGATCCACATGATTTGAAAAACTACAGACCAATAAGCCTTCTTAGTCACCTATATAAACTCCTAATAAGAATAATAACGAATCGACTTGAGAAAAAACTTGATTTCTACCAACAAATAGAGCAAGCGGGGTTTCGTACTGGGTTTGGAACAAACGATCACCTACAGAGCATCAAAACGGTAATAGAAAAAACTATCGAATACAATCGACCACTCGTTCTGGCTTTTGTGGATTTCTATAAGGCCTTTGATACGGTAGAGCTTGACAAAATTATGGAAGCATTACAAGCTTGTCGCATTGACTATCGATATACAAAGTTAATTTACAATATATACAGAAATGCAACTATGTCGGTGAAACTACACAGAAACACGGATCATATCCCAATTGGCAGAGGAGTCCGATAGGGTGATACCTTACCGCTTAAACTGTTTACTGTAGTACTAGAATACGCCTGTAAAAAACTTAACTGGGAAAAAAGAGGCGTGAATGTAGACGGCCAAAGATTAACAAATTTGAAGTTCACGGACGACATAGTTTTGTTTTCCGATAATCTCAAGGAGATATGTACAATGTTACATAAACTTTAGCAAGTATGCGCCAATCTGGATCTTAAAATAAACATATCAAAAACGAAATTTATAACCAATCTGGTACCTAGTGGAAATATCAATATTGGAGACAACGAAGTGGAGCTTGTGGAAAAATACATATACCTTGGACACGAAATAAAGATCACAAGAGATAATCAAACATACGAGGTACGGAGAAGAGTAAATCTTACATGAGCAGCTTATGGAAAACTTAAAGACATCTTTAAAAGCGATATACCAATTTTTTTAAAACGTAAAGCATTTGACCAATGTGTGTTACCGGTTATGACGTACGGTGCAGAAACTTTGACATTAACAACAACAACTTCTAAAACGCTGTAAATAGCTGAGAGAAAGATGGAAAGATCAATGCTAAGTATATCGCTGCGTGACCGAGTTAAAAATGAAGACCTGAGACGAAAGACAGGAGTTACCGACCTAATTTCTCGAATTGCCATACTCAAATGGAACTGGGCCGGACGTGTCGCCCGAATCAGTGATGGAAGGTGGACGAAGAGATTACTCGAGTGGAGGTCGAGATTAGACAAAAAAAGTAGAGAAAGACGTTGGACTGACGATCTCAAGAGTGTTGCAGCAAATTGGATGCAAATCTCTCAAGATAGAGCACAATGGACAAGAATGAGGGAGACCTATGTTCAGCAGTGGACGCAAAGGGCTGGAAGAAGAAGAAAGAAGGAGAAGAAGTGTATATAGAGGTGCAAGGTTTAGGATTACTTCCATAGTGGCCGTTGGGCAGACTTTCATTGTTCCAGTTGTGCATGCATACATTTTAGATGTTTTGTTGACTAAAATGTGGTTGTCGGACTTGCGTTGTCTTTATTTTTACGACGTTTCGATTAGGTTGTATCTCTAATCGTTATCAAGTATAAAAAAAAGTTTATACTTATTTTCTATAATATTTAATTAATCCTGCATTTTCAAGAAATGCAAGTATATTGAGTTTTCCAATTTTAAAGAAGTATGAAAAATGTAAGATTTCATGCAAAAAAATTCTATTTATCTTAGAGATCTATTCATATTTCCCTAAAAAATGGCTTTTGGAGCGTAAGATAAAAAGAACGACCCATTTAGTCAATAGTTTAGGGTAAATTAAGCTCAAATTGGAACAAAAAGTCTAAATTCTATGATTTCTTCGTATATTGTATCGTAATCTCCTTGTAATCCATTTTTAAGGGAAATACGAAAATATCTCCAAGAATATTTGATTTATTAAGAGTAGTATTCTAAAAAATCCCCATTTTCGATTCTTTCGTTATAACATCACTAGGAAAATATGGAAATACGAAATAATCATTGAATTTAGCCGTTTGGCTCAAATTTAAACTTAACTTACTAGCATTTCTTGGATTTATATGAGAAGTACAAGATTCCAAACTTAGATTGGAGAATGAAATTCGAAAATTGGCTAATTGTGATAATTTACATCCGGAAACTAATTTTTCAGGAAAATACGGAAAGATCTCTGTAATTACAGGTCTAATTTTGTAAAATAATTTACGAAATAATAATTGAATTTAGATGTTTGGCTCTAATTTAAACTCCACTTACTAGCAATTCTTGGATTTTTATGAGAAGTAAAAGATTCCAAACTTAGATTGGAGAATTAAAGCCGAAAATGGGCCATGTGTGATAATTTACATCCGGAAACTTATTTTTCAGGGAAATACGAAAATATCTCTAAAACCACTGGAAATATCGATTGTGCAAGATTCTTAAATTTCTTATAAAACTAAACCAATAATCTCCGAGATAATATCGTATTTTCCTGAAAAATAAATTTTGGGAAGTTGATTTACATAAATGGTCCATTTTTGATTTGATCTTCAATATTGTCTACAACCTTCAAATAAAACATTTGTATTAATTGATTTGAATTGATTATCTCATCCTCATCGCTTTTTTCCTTTCTAAAGCATTTTTTGGGGGTGCTCTGCAGGTCAAAAGATGATTTTATCAATTGAAACCTAGTGGCTGTGCGATATATTGTTTTAGGATTCAATTTCTGCAAGATCCATTACCAACTTTAGAAAACATATACATCTAAATTTTAATATTGTAAAGAAGACGAAAAGTACGTGCTAAACGGCGCGAGCTGTTTATCATTATGGAAAATGTTCGGGAATTATTATAAGAACAACAGCAAAAACTAAACTCAAAAATACTCGTATGGGAATATTTTCACCTCGAGTGGCATTATGTACTGAATATTTTATGACAGTGACTTTTTGATGTAAAACACAACGGACATAAAATAAAACCAGGAATATATATGTAGTGGGTTTTTATTTATACCTAGGATTTATTATTTTATGCGAATTGGTGCGTGAGTACAACATATGTGCTTATATAATTTATTGGGAAATAAAATACTGCCGTGAATTTTTTTAAAAAACTTTATTACGAAATTGGAATTTTTTGAAGCTGAATTGTTATGAATAAAAGGTAAAAATGATTAAGTAAATAGCAATAGAGGTTTGAAATTAGGAATATGTTTACAGGTTAATCTTTAGATTAGGAACGAAAGAGGGTGCCGTGCTGTGGAGATGAGATTACTACTTGCCATGTATCCTGAAGACCTGAAAAAGATACAATAATTTAATTCATATAAACTCCTTAAAATAGAATAATAACTATGTCGAAAAAAAGAGAGGTAGAAGGAGTTAAAAGGTTAAAGTGTTTTCATTGTTTCATACTTTTAATTGAACTCCAGATATGACAAAATCACAAAGTGCTACCAAATTAAAGGGTGTGTTTTTGATGTTAAGCTAGATTTTCCCCCTTTTCAGTTTTTTGAGATTTTTTGTGAAAACTATACATTTTTCGTAAGTACATATCAACAGAAAAGTTGTAGGTAATGAAACTTCCAACCGAAATGATACCTCCTAAGGTCCAAAAAAATCATTTTTCAAAAAAATACTCCTCATGAACAATAAAAAAAGCAAAAAAATGCAATTTTTTTTTTAAATTTTTTGTTCATAATTTTTTCAAGTGAAGTTAGCTATAGGCATTGCTTCATAGAAAAAGAAAGCTAACATTACACCTGTTAAAATGAGCTTCTACCAAGATCCGTACAATGAAAAGTAATCGAGATATGGCGTCTCATACTTTGCTTTTTTTCTCGATATTAGCAAATTTTTTTTTCAGATTTCGTCCTTCAAGTTTTGTCCCCTTCAAAAGAAAGCTGATATCACACCCATTAAGATTATTCCCAATAGAAGTTTGTACCATTAATAGTAGCTGAGAAATGGCCTCTCAAAATTTTTATGTTTTTGGGATAATTATAACTTTTTCCATACATTACGTAATTTTATATTTTTGCCTGAAAATTTTTCTTTATTCAATGAAATTTTTGTTGGATTAAGCGACGCTTTGATAGCCTTAAAATATCCATGGTTTATCAGAATTGTAACTCAAGAGCTTATCAGTTATGAAAGGTAAAAGTTTTCAAAATTTGAAAAGCTCATTCAATTGCAATTTTTAAAATTGAATATCTTGAAGCAAAAAAAGATATTTCAGCGGCATTTGAAAGAGTAAGGCTTACAATTTAAGATGCTACATTTTTGAGAAAAAAAAGATGTCGCAGTGATACGTAACCTCAAATATAGACGTTTTCACTTTTAGGTTAGGATATTTAAAAAACCTGATGTGATAGAGCAATTAAGCGACCCAAAATCTCCAATAAATGACTATATTTTCAATCCTCAAACCCAAAATCCCCAAGAAATAACTATACTTCAATGTACAAATTTCACATCGTACTGTGTAATCTATGTCATACTATCGCGCAATTTCGATTAACTTTACCTTGTAAATTTTAGAGAACTCACTCTCAAATATGCAGAAATTTATACAGTTTTATTAGAAAGATTAGACAAGGTTGAAAAAAAATAAAAATGAGCTTTTTGAAACATATATTTCTTTTTGAAATAAATATTTGTAGGAGATAAATTGTTTGTATATATTCTTTAATTTTCTCTACTTGAAAAGACAATATATATAAACAATAAAATATTCAACCTATTGTTGGGTTTACTGAGATATCAATTAAAAGAAATTATATAAAATTTAAGATATACCTGCATTAAAATGAAGTTGAAATTTTTGGCAACGTTGCATGAGCGCGCATATCAGGTCTTTGAATCCATTAATTATGAAAACTTTGACCCATTATTATTCTGAATAACACAAATTAATTAATTTATTATATATACTACGAACGAAGTAGCACATACACGGAATGCCCGAAAACTTTCGATTACATCAAGTTCAAGGTGGCAACACTGCCGCAGCCACCTTACAACCCCGACCTAGCACCCAGCAATTTCTTTTTATTCACCCATATCAAGAGAGACCTTAAAGAAATGCGATTTGATACGATTCCAGTGGTTCAGGCAGCTTTGAAGAAGGCCCTTGACAGCCTTCTGCGCAAAAAGTTCCATAATGGAAAAAATGCTGACAGCGGTGTCTTGATGCCTAAGGATTAGGAAATGGGATATATATATATATATATATATATATATATATATATATATATATATATATATATATAGTTAGTTTTTCTTCTTTAGAATAAGGTTCTTTTTGTAAAAAAAACATATTTTTTTTATCTAAATCATATATTCGATGTTTCGATATGGTTAGTGTCTTTTTCAAGAAATCCTACAAATTATATTAAAATTAACAGGATACACATTTTGACGTCACAAGTTAAATTTTAGCCAATGAAACAATTTACAAATTAAAATAATTACTACTGTACAAAATCCATAAAGAAGGTATACCGATAAGACCCATAGTAAGTGCAGTAGATTCACCAACTCAACAACTGGAAAAATGCCTAATACAAAATATGAAACCGGCGACCAAAATTGCAGACTCGTACCTAAAAAATTCGAATCACCTGGTCAGCATACTTCAAGGATTAAAACTGCAAAGAGAAGACATTCTTGCTAGCCTGGCCATTAAATCCCTGTATCCAAGCATAGCGATTGATGAAGCTCTAGACCAGATTGTTATGAATGAGGAGTGACCACATCACTTCATCGACCTTTCCGAACACTGTCTTAAAAACACATATTTTTCCTATTAAAATAACTTCTACCCACAGACAGATGGTTCTCATATGGAATCTTCGCTATCACCAGTCATCGCAAACCTTTTTATAAAATATTTCAAAACAGAAGCCCTAAAAAAACCAAAACAAAACCATCCCTCTGGAAACGTTATGTGAATGACATATTTATGATATGACCACACGAAAGATCCAACCTAGACATATTTTTAGAAGAACTAAACAACATTCATCACCACATTGGAGATTGAAGTCAACAAGCAGCTACCTTTCCTTGACCTTCTAATCACCAAAAAAGGCGACCTAAGCATCGATTATACGGTCTACAGAAAACCGACATACATAAACAGATACTTGAATACCTAATCTCACCACCACCATCACAGTTACAATCAGTCGCCAACACACTCATTTCCAGATTCTTGCGACCATGGACGTCTGGACATGGAATGTTTACAAAAACAAAACGCCACGAATGGGTCACAATCAGTAGTAATTTGCCAACTGTTTTGGAAAAAAATAAGGGAAAACAATATAATTCGTTAATACTCAATTTTTATGAAAAAAAAAATATTATTATGATAATATATTTCATATAATATTTATAAACAATTTATTGCTACAATAGTAAACTATTATCTTTAAAATAGTATGCTTTATAATCTTCGAACATACCCCTGTAGAAGTAGCATAACGTCAGAACTAGGGCCCGGTTGTTTGAACGCTGAATAACGTAATAATATATTTATTTATATTTGAAAAAGTGTTGATAAACAATAGATATTTAATTTCTTGGTACAGACATGCCGATTTTATGCTATCCTTTTCTAATTGCATTATTTAAACGAGTATCATCGGTACGTCCTTCGAACATACCCCTGGGTACGTCAATTCTGAAAACAAAGTATGAATATATGGTTGCCTAAATTTTTATTATTGTTATTTTCAATATGTAAACAATCTAACAATATTTACCGATAAAAATAAGTTTTTAAATCCTCTTTTTGTTAATATTAGTTGTAAACTTCGCATTTATAGTAATTTCTAACACTTAAAAACACCGAAAAAACTCACGACAAGCAATTAAACTGAAAGACAAGATATGTAAATATGTTTATGTCTGTCAAACATCAAAAAAGCGTCTCCCCCACCGACCATAAATAGCCTTCAGACAAATCTATTGTTGTTTATATCTAGAGTATGATCGAAGTTTATAATGCGTCAGTTTAACTCCCAGAAAATTCAAGATTTCTAAGTAGTGTGATAAACAATGAAATCTGGCAACCTCGCAAATTTCTTTTACGCTATCGTACGATCAAGGTTGAATCCGGTTCATTCATAAAAATTTTGGCATATGACATTTTTGTGGTTGACGTTGTGTGTCTTGGATCGTTTTTTAATTTTTTGTGATTCCAAAAGTGTTTTTGTAAGTGACTAATTATTCATTAGTGACAAAATGGTCTATCATTGCCAAGTTTGCCGAAAATTGGATTATTTATTTCCAAATTTAACTTTTCACAGGTAGGTTAGGTTAAGTTTGGTATCAGAGGCGGGTAACTTGGGATTTTAGATCTTGTTATCAGTGATTTTTTATAGGTTTCCCAGTGATTCTAACCGCCGAGACCTTTGGATTAATATATTAGGACTACAAGATAAAATCTTGCCCAAGTCACTTCGTATCTGTAGTGAACATTTTGGCCCAAACGATTTCTATTATCGATTTGATGGTGTTCGTGTTTTAAAGTGAGACCAACATAACAGAAGCCCACCATTTTCTATTATTTTTCATTAACATTTCCCTTGTAATATTACACCAAATAGTACCGCTTTTCCTATCTTTTTACAATTTTCTCCTTAATTTTTGTTTTCCCTATTACTTGTAAAAGTGTAAAATTTTCATTTAACCAAGATATTACAAAATCTGCAAAAAAAACTCATAAACGTTATAAATAAATATATGACTTGCATAATAACTGTCATGTGTGAAAAGTCCAGAAATAAAACTTCAATTTCTGCAATTTTTATTTATTTTTATTCGATGTCCGATAGATACATAGTCTCAGATTTACTTTACACAAATTAGATAGTCAGTAAGTAAGAAAAAAAGTATATTTTATTGTAAGTTATTCTATTATATATATATATATATATATATATATATATATATATATATATATATATATATTTATATATATATATATATATATATATATATATATATATATATATAATATATATATATATATATATATATATATATATATAATATATATATATATATATATATATAATTGTAATATGACCAACAAGTAATATATTTAATAATAGCATATACTTATTTTTATCTCACACATTTCCTTATCGGTATATTTTGTCATAAATATTTTAGGATACTAGAAACAGTGAAAATCAAGAAATACACTAATCATATTAAAATAAATAATTTCCGTTAGAAACACATGACAGATTGTCGATTCGAAATATTAAAAATTTTCACCAATAGTACTGCCAAAACTTAATGGGCAAACAAATTTAATAGTTATTTTTATTAATTTGTTTTATTATATTTCTTTATATACCAATTTCTTATGATTGGAGTTTGGGGACTGTTCAGTAAAACAGGTTTAACTGTAACAAGTCTTTCAGATTAATACCTAAATTGAAACAGTCTATCATATATATTCCAAATCATAATTGAAATTATATACAAATATTAACAGGTTATTTCTTGAAAATGAAGTTGTAAATACTCTATTTTCTCCTGAACACATACACCGTCGAATATATATTTTTTAAATATTTCCATTTTTAATTTGCTTCATTTATTAACTTACAAAAAATATCTCCATTTTCTCGTTTTAGGAATTTTGTACAAGTGTTATTATTTTTACAAATAATTGGTATACTAACCAAACGTCAAAGTAGTCATTTGCATACCGCGACGTCGTTACATTTATTCAGTATTGCACTTCAATATTTGAGACATTAGAACTTTGGTAAGACTACTTTTTTACGATGTTCATGGCTGACGTTAAATTTCATATGCGAGTGTCTGTACGGCATAGACACGTTGTTAGGAATAATAAAAATAGACAGCGAGTCCAAACAATTTAGAAAAAAAATTTCAATCACAGTAATGTTCAAGAAACAAAGTTTTTGTCGGTTTTAGAATTGTGGGCATTAATTAGCCACTTAACTAAAATCCGGCAAAATATTACGCAATTTTTTACTTTGGACTTGGATAATTCTTACATGGTACTCTGTTTTAAATAATAACTAGTGCCTTGGATAAAAAAAAGATTATTTCAAGTCATTAATGTCGTAAAAGATAAATGATATGAATATTACGATTATTTGTATATTGAATACTGACTTATGTTCAAGTACAACAACTTCCGTATCACGACATATTGATAGAGTAATTAACTATTTCTTATGAAAAAATATTTATTTCAATTCTGTAAATAAAAGCATCATAGAATATTAATTGATATTTTTATTCGTTTTAAAATTGTTACGCCGCTGGCGTATGATAGATTGTGAGCTATGACACCCCTCTAACCCCTGGTCTACAAACATGTTGGCGCTTATAAATTTCATATTCATGAATGACTAGCCTGGTCCATTCTCTACTATGTCTATGCTTGCGACTAATCAAACACACGAACCGCAAAGTAGAACTCAACAATATCACAACGGCTCTAAAACAAAACAACTACAAAGCACACAACATCAAAAAGGCCACAAAATACAACACAAATGCGATAGCAGCGAAAAAAGATGAAGATGACTATTTCGTAAACTTATTTATTTTGAAAAAGTACGGTATGACTACTATTTTTGAGTTAAAGATAAACAGTCAAAATACAACGTTGTCCAATCGCACACTAGTTACAACGAACTCTTTTAAATTAATCAAATGAACTCTCGTATTTAATTATTTTTTTTTATAATTTTTTCTATTACAACGATAGATTCCTTGTAAACTATTGATTTTTTAAATTATACTATTTTTTATTAACATATTAATTTAATTTATCAAATATTGGTTATTACATTTCATTGAACTCATTTCGTAATGAATGGACCTCTTTAAAAATGCTTTCATGTAAGGTCATATTGATATAAATTCTGTTCTGAAATATAGAATTTTGTCCTGGAGTAATAATCTGAAGGTCAATCCTATATTTGTTTGTTAAAAAAGGATACTCCGGGGTATGCGTAGCCCAAATCCTAGAAACTCCTAGAAACTATACTAGACAAATATTTAAATAAAATGGAATATCTACATTCTCCCATTTTCGTATACACAAAAGGTCCATTTAGTATTTCCTTGAGGATCCATAATTATCTGTCAGATCATTTAAAATGCCATATATATAAGGATAAATTTAAGTTTTATTATTTGACATATTGTGATTATATTGTTATACACAGGCGCGGATCCAAGGGGGGGGGGGCGATCGCCAACCCCCCCCAAGAGCTTTGAGTTCAGGAAAATAGACCCGATTTTGCATCTTATACTATAGTTTATTCAAGAACTAGAGAGAGTAATAAATCATCTGTGACACTTTTTTTCTTCGCAAACTGTGTTCTTTAGTCCGTTGTGGAAAAATGCGTTAGACACATATATTTTTCATAGAAATGGATTAGAAATTTTATAATCAAAAATACTGATCTCTAATAATGAACTATTTGGGTTGGATAACAATATATATTTGGAAGTGTAAAGCGTTAAAAAGGATTTTAATCCTTGTCATAGGCGCCGGAAGGAGGTATATTTTATCACTAAGTATTTATGGCATAGAATACTATTTCAGTAATAAACTTAAAATAAATTTTTTTTATTATTTTATTTCGTATGATTTCTTAATAATTCACATACATACAAAATATAAGTAATTTTGACATATTTAACACAAATCACAACTGTATTTTTATTATTTTTCATTTTGGCGTAAAAACTATCTAAGGCACATTCAGATTAAAACATACCCTTATTCTCTCAAAAAATTCTAAGTTATAATTTAAATACTTACAAAATACCCCTTGTCAAAAATAGGAAAAGTTAAACATATAAAAAAAAAATAAAAAACCGTCCATATAACATTAAAATATTTTTGGGGCTATCGGTCATTTTATTATTAATTAAAACCATTTTCAGGACATTTGACGTTTCAGTTTATTTTTTTTTAAATCATCTGCACAATTACAATTTAACACTAAAAAGGGATTCAAATGTAATTAATTTTTACATGTTACAGTTAAAATTAGACCTACTTATTTTTATTTCTATTGCACTGACATCTTAATTTAATTTACTTTATTATATGGAAAGCCCCAAAAAAAAAATAAAATAAACGTGTTAATTCTACACGCTTAAGAAAAAGACGCAAATACAATAATAAAAAATTACGGTTAATTGGAAATAAATATATATAAAATTAAAGAGTGCGACACACTAAAATAAAAATATGTAAAAAAATAAAAATATATATAAACAAATATTAAACAAAAAAATACAACAAAAACAAAAATTTTAATAATAAATTGTGTTTACACTGGTAAACATTACGTATCAAAGTCAGTGAAGCTATCTTCGCTCAAATTAATTAAAATTGGTTCCTATATTTCACTGATTATGAGATCGAGTTTCCACATTTTGATTTATTCTTTTATTATATGGATTTTTCCCAATTTTCCGCAGTAACTTTATTCAAAAAAATCTTTCAAAAATTTATTTAAATTACTAATTTTGTAAGTTGTGTTATTTCTAGCAACTCTACCTTTTACTTGAGAGAGATATTTCCTTCTCCAACGGACAGTTTCCGGACGATCTATAAGAACAGATTTCCTATTTGGTTTTTCCCAGCAAAAATTAAGTTCTCTGAGCAATTTCCAGAGCTCAGTTTTTTTAATTTCAGGTAAATCCCGATCTTCATTGATTTTAGTTAGAATTTTGTCGACGGTTGGGATCTGTTTCTCATAATAAAATGTATGTACAACTTCTTTTATTGCAGTTTTCATCTCTTCTTCAGAAGAGGTTTTTCGTCTACCTGTGATCGAATGTGACCTGGGAGTACTAACAATTCCTTTCTCCTTCAGTATTCGATACATAGTATTTTTTCCAACTCCTGTCATGTTGGAACACATCTCAACATTATTAAGATATTAATATCTTAAGGCATCACAATCATTCATCGTTTTTCGTTGAGGAAAAAATGACTTGGTTTAACGATTTTGGAGTAAATATAGAGGTGGAAACCATTTCTTTTGGGTATCTTACTAATCTCAAATAATATATAAAAACCAGCGCAAACAAGATAAATCACTAAGAACACACTGTAAGGTGTACTTTGCTCACTGACAAAAATTAAATTGAACTATCAGAAATTTTATTGTTTAAGTAAATTTATAAAAGCTCATAATATTTAAATACAATTAAATATAATTAGATTTACGGCAGTCCTCAGTTACCTGCGGCAATGGAGCAGGTACGTTGGAGGTTTTGGTAACAGTTTTATTACTCTCTTTAGTTCTCGAATAGATTATAAGAATGTGTATGCTTGCGATCGACCCCCCCCCCCTCCCCAAGAGCTCAGAGGAAGATTATGTCTTTTATATTAGGAATGTGTATGTTGTTGGCACTCCCCCCCCCCCCCCGTTGACAACTTGCTTTCGCTTGCCATACTGTACTTTTGAGATATCACCGCCCCCCCCCCCACAGAGGGAGGCTGGATCCGCCCCTGGTTATACATAAATCTTTATTTAATTATTTGATAATTTTATTTCTTTTACTTCTTATTTACATTATGTCACTTTCATTGTATTTACGGTATGTTTACTAAATTAGTATTAGTTTTATTTTGTTACATGATTTATAATTTCATATCTAGTAAAAGTAAACATTTTTCAAGCTATTTGTTAGCTACTTTTTAGCTACTACACAGGATGACTCAGATCTAATTGCTTAATTCGGTAATAATTTATCTACTATGAAAAATTTCTGTTGGCCTCTCATCTGTCATTATAAATGGTGTTTTTTTATAGAGGTATAGAACTTTTAAATGGAATAAAACAAAGATGAATTTTTTAAATTGACACGAAATTTACTTTATTCGAATGATAACCTTCTGGCATTATAATTTAAATATGACTTCTGGTATATGACCGCCACGGCTGGCTCGGACGTAGTCTAATCTGGAGGTCCAGTTTTCGATGACTTTTTCCAACATTTGTGGCCGTATATCGGCAATAACGCGGCGAATGTTGTCCTCCAAGTGATCAATCGTTTCGGGCTTATCGGCGTAGACTAACGACTTCACATATCCCCACAGAAAATAGTCTAGCGGCGTTAAGTCGCACGATCTTGGAAACCAATTCACGGGTCCGAAACGTGAAACTATGCGGTTACCAAACGTTTCCTTCAATAAATCAATTGCGGCACAAACTGTGTGACATGTTGCGCCGTCTTGTTGAAACCACATATCCTGCACATCATGGTTGTTCAATTAATGAACGAAAAAGTCAATAATCATGGCTCTATAGCGCTCACCATTGACCGTAACGTTCTGACCAGCATCGTTTTTAAAGAAGTACGGACCAATGATTCCACCAGCCCATAAAGCACACCAAACAGTCAGTGTTTCTGGATGTAACGGTGTCTCAACATACACGTGAGAATTATCATCACTCCAAATACGGCAGTTTTGTTTATTGACGTATCCATTCAAACAAAAGTGAACTTCATCGCTAAACAAAATTCGCTTATGAAAATCGGGATCAACGACAATCTTGTTTTGGGCCCATTCACCGAATCTACGCCTTGCTAGGTGATCGTGTGGCTTCAATTCTTGCACGAGTTGGATTTTGTAAGCATGCAAACCAAGATCTTTCCGCAAAATCTTGCATAAAGTGAATGGACACATATCCAATTCCTGTGCACGATGGCGGATAGACTGATTCGGGTCTTCCTCTACGCTACGCTCTACAGCAGCAATGACTTCTTCTGTACGCACTGTACGACGTCTCTGTGGATGCGTATTATCATTCAGAGTAAACGTGGTGCGAAAACGTTCCATAGTTAATCGAATTAATTGTTCTGATGGACGATTATTTTGACCGTAAAATGGACGTAGTGCGCGATACGTATTTCGAACAGAACCATGATTTTCAAAATAAATTTGCACAATTTGGAAGCGTTGTTCAGGCGTCAGTCTATTCATGTTGAAATGCCAAACCAAACTAAACATAAATCACTTGACAGCTGACAAAATGGCCGCCAGTTAAAAAAGTATTGCCAACTTAAAGTTCTATACCTCTATAAAAAACACCCTTTATTTATTTCGCAAAATAACCTCAAAGGACACTAAGACTTAGCAGATTTCCTAGTACGTTTCAAGGTTTATGAGAGAATAGAGGGAAAAGTTCTTGTCATTTTGGAAGGGAATTCAGATGTTATTTCGTATCCAAGCAATTCCAAATGAAAGTGTATTATCTGAAGAGGACAAGGATCATTCATTATTACATAGAGCTAGCCTCTCACTTAACCTAAAATATGGAAGCTTTAATAGAATTCTATAACGTTAACAGAAAATATGTAGAGTATCTATTTTAATTTATAAAACAAAAAAAAATAGTTACAACTACAATGGCTTTGAAACAAAAACAGTAAGAGACAGAGAAATGTATACCATCACACTTTGAGAGAGACGATCAGTTACCCAATAAGAGATTGTTATGTGCTCTCTTAATTCATTTTTTTGTTCTAATTGTTATCTAAGTCACGTGTTAACACGTTAATTATTTTTTTTAATTACTTTTTTTGTACATTTACTTTAAAATATATAAATGAGTTTTTTGATGAAGGATTTTGATTTTATTTGTATAGTGTAGTAATGTTGGTGCAAAATACGTTTATACATGATGATTTTACATATTTTATAACTTAAAACAAATTATATTAACGTAAACACATTATTTGGAAACTGGAGAGCGGAACAACGTTTACGGTTTATAATATTTGAAGTAAATATAGGTTTGTAAACACGTCGGTGTTATTTACCCGTTTCAGCGGATTTAACATGAATATTTTCAAATAAATGTTAATAAAACTAAACAGGCTGTTGGTGAAACTGAAACTCATGGTTGGTCGTACGATGGGAAATAAGTTTTCGTCTTTAACTTCTATGTACAAGGTGATTTTGTTGAATGTCACCTCCCCCTCTCCTCCTTAATTATGTTGTTTGGCATTATAATCAAAAATTGTTAAATACAATAGTTGTAGCATATAAAATGTTTTCTTGTAAAAACACCAGTGCATATATATATATATATATATATATATATATATATATATATATATATATATATATATATATATATATATATATATATATATATATATATATATATATATATATATATATATGTATATATATATATGCACTGGTGTTTTACCGGTTTTCAATCCGTTCGTCAATAGAAAAATCTTCACGACACTTCGCCAACATCTTAGCAGGCACTTTCAAGTGATGCTTCCTCGACGGCTGCTCCGCTTGAAAATTCCATTTCCTACACTACTCGATAGGTAGGTAAATTTTCTCATTAGGTAAAAGTATAGCCTTCTATTTAAATTAATTAAGTTATAGCCACTTAAAGTTCTTATTTGATTAGTTTTAATTTATGGACACCCTGTATAATATAGGAAGTTTATTATAATTGAGACATAAAATATGACTTATTGTTACCCCTCACTGAAAATTTCGAGTACATAACTGAAACACTTCTTAAGTATTTGAAATATGAAAATTAGGTTAGATTTAAATTATTTAAAAACCCTTAAGGTTTAGGTACTATTACCTTTATTAAAATAGACTTATTTTCATCGGAAAATCTAAAAATGCAATAATATACAGGGGGTTCCATTTAAAAAGCACAACTTTGATGCTTTCAGAGCTTTTGGAACATCCTGTATAATGTGAAAATAATTTTAAAATGTAACTATATTAGACTCCTGTATATCCCAAAAGTCAAACTTTTTAAAAGTCACGTATTGGCCGCAGTATATATATATATATATATATATATATATATATATATATATATATATATATATGCTTTGTTGTTTATCCGGGAGTTCATCCGTTCGTCATTGTTTCCTGTTGAAGGATCTTGCATTGCAGACGTTTCGCCAAGGTCGCACTTGGCATTTTCAATGCTTACTGATCGGAGTTTGGAAAGTGAACTGAGGTTCCTTAGATTGCGCAGGCTTTTTATACTTTTCGTGATCGTTCGTAATCGGTCGTGATCGTAGGTTGTACCAAGGATTGTTCGGTGGTGACTCCTCCTTCGTGCCGCGTGTGCTTGCCGACGTTGCCGGTTGTACTTGTTTTTCCGATGTTGATGTGGTGTTTTCTGTTCGTTTGATGACGGATTTCCATGTGACTGGCAAATTTAGTGCGTCGTCTCTTTTGTTTAGTTCGCCACTTTTTTCGATTTCTATTGCTTCGCGAACCAGTCTTGTTCTGAGGTTACTAACATTGGCAATTTCTTTGCATGACTCAAAATCAACTTTATGTCCTGTTTGGATATGGTGTTGAAAAAGTGCACTTTTTACATATACATATATATATATATATATATATATATATATATATATATATATATATATATATATATATATATTTGTGTGTGTGTGTTGATTTTCTTGAACCGTTAATATTTATTTTTATTTTTGATTTTTTTCTTGGGATTAGGTTCATATTTAAAATACAGTTATGACGTTTCGTTCTTTATTTAGAACATTTTCAAAAATAATCGTCTAAAGGAATTTGTTTTTGCTTTTAAGGTGATATAGACATTTTTGATGTTATTAAGGGAATATCTGTGTCTATATTATATTGTTGCAAATTTGACTTAGATTGTTTATGTCAGTTCTGTCATTTATTGTATGTGTTTCCTTTTTGATGGCTTAATTATTTCTTTTATTAATAATTTATGATAATTTTTGTCCCTATCGACCAAAAACAAGGATAATTATCAACAGGTAGTACAAAAACAATACATAGCATTACCTTATACAACAGACCTTTCAGAAAAATTAAAATATATTTAAAAAAACACAATATTGTAGCATGCCACAAGACTTACAATCAACTAAACTCAATCTTTACAAAATTGAAAAGCAAAACACCAACTATGAAAACTTCTAATGTTGTATATTCAGTTCCGTGTGCAAACTGCCCAAAACAATATATAGGAATGACAAGCCAATTACTAAAAAATCTACTAAATGGACATAAATATACCAAAAATGCTACTACAGCATTGACAAAACATGAAAAGAATGAAAAACAGTCTTTTAACTTTGAAAATACTAAAATAGTCGATAGGGACAAAAATGATCATAAATTAATAATAAAAAAAATGATAGCCATCAAAAAGGAAACACATACAGTAAATGACAGAACTGACATAAACAATCTAAGTCAAATTTACAACAATATAACTTAGACACAAATATTCCCTTAATAACATCAAAAATGTCTGTATCACCTTAAAAGCAAAAATTTCTTATTCTTCTTCTTGTTTCTAACACAGTTAACCAAGCTACTAGGCTATTGCCTGTTCATTGCCATCACGTCTTCCCCGGAAGATGAGGTCCAGCATTCTCGCCATCATTTTGGTGGTCTTCCCTGTGATCTTTTTCCTACTGGGTTTTTAATTTTTGCGCTTTTAACGAGTCTACCGTCATCCATTCTCCCTATATGTTTGTTCCAGAATCTTCGCCTTTGTCTAACCCATCTTCCTATGTTCTATATCCCGCATTGTTGTCTGATATCTTCATTCCGTATTCTGTCGTGTAGAGTTTTGCCTTGTATACTTCTTAATGTTTTCATTTCGACTGTTTTCATCATTTGTAGAGTTCTGTCTGTATCTGGTCTTGTTTCTGCCACGTATGTTATGATGGGTCTTAGAACCGTTTTATATATCTTAGTTTTGCTTTCGGTAAAGCAAAAACAAATTCCTTTAATTTTTGTATTTAGCATGTCCCCGAATATAAAATACAAATCCTTGGTGGTTTGTCGGTGTTAGCGATAGTTTTGACGAAATCTCAAGGTACGTAGAATTTTACTAAAAATAATCCTTTTAAATAATCATCATTTTAATTTCTGATAGTGTTTTAAATGTTATTGTCTTGAATGTTGAATTTTAAGTCTGTATTATAGGTGTGTTTACATTATATTCATAATTCGTTTTAAATCATAGACGATTATTTTTGAAAATGTTCTAAATAAAGAACGAAACGTCAGAGCAATGAAAACTGTATTTTAAATATGAACCTAAGCCCAAGAAAAAATCAACAATATATATATATATATATATATATATATATATATATATATATATATATATATATATATATATATATATATATATATATATATGTAGATAAGTTTTTGTCCGTGTAATTTAAAATAAAATAGAATAAAATATTGGCGAAGCGGACGTGAAAATTTGTCAATCTACATGATTCTCGTATGGCTTATACGATGCAAAGGCGAGATGATGGTTTGTACCGACTGCGGTGGCCTGACGAGTCCCATATTAGGACGAAACAGCGCTGTCGCCATCTGTCGGACCCGGAGTTATTCCATACTTTGGAGTGCTCCGCACTTTTTAATACGAGAATCATGTAGATTGACAAATTTTCACGTCCGCTTCGCCAATATTTTATTCTATTTTATATTATATATATATATATATATATATATATATATATATATATATATATATATATATGAGAGATCATAAGAAGAAGATAGGATAAAGAGTATATACTCTGTTAGTATGTACTATTTATCTTATTCCTGTTAGGTTCTCTAAATATTTTTTTTGGCTGTTACATTCAACGCATTACTGAACAATCCTGTATACAGAAAAATTAATTGTACAAAAACTAATTTTCAAACGCTAGACCTGGTGTATTTACCAATTTCTGCTAAAATTACACACAAAATAGTTAACATTATACAAAATCACGATATACCTTGTTACTATGCTAAAAAATTATTAATATAAATTATGTATTAAATTGCAATTTCTTATATAAGCAGGAAAAGTAATAATTTTCTAAGGCTTATATCTTCTAGACAGTTTGAGGTAGAGAGTTGATATTTTCGTGTTATCTTTCTAAAGCTAACATATATAACTTATAAAATATTCATATAACTAGTTGGATACAAAGTAAAGTAATGAAGTGACGCAAATGCTGTAACCTGGTTAGCATAAATATTTACGTTCTGTGTGCTTCCGGCAACAATCCGTTTTGATCATTTTCAGGAAGTTTTTGAAAACTATTAAAGTTTAAATAGTTCCAGCCAATTTAATTTTGCAAATACGTTACCAAACTTAATTAACTCTTATTTTATTGCATCATGCACGAGTAGTCTCGATACAGTATTTATATGTTAATTTAGCTGTTTATTTTCACAGCATAACGCTCTCATTTTAAAATAGCTCTTATTGTTTAAATTATAATAACTTAGTTTCTATATAAAATAAATGTAGATTGTATACTTTAAGTTTTGTTTAATTTAACAATTAAAAAATTGATTGAAACATCACTTTCAATATTCGTCTAAACAATTTGTAGGAAAATTACTTTTATTTTGTATAATAATAAAAATTATTGTAGTTGAAGAGCTAATCGAGAAAAAGATTGAAATTTGTGGAAACAAAAAGGAAAGGCAAAGATCAAAAAGAATACGGAAACTATATACTAATATATAGTGGAGTAAATAAAGAATAACGAGCCAAGGCGGGAGTAGGCATACTAATCCACAAGAAACATAAAAATAACATAGAAAGTTGCCAATATATATCAGAAAGAATAGTCTCTATAAAACTACTAATAGAACATAAAAAACTAAACATCTTGCCCGTTTACAGCCCAGAAGACGGAAAACCAAAACACGAGGTAGAAGCATTCTACGAGAACTTGCAAACCACCTTAGACTCAATACCTGGTGAGGAAGCTATTATTTTATTGGGAGACTTTAATGCCCGTATAGGAAACCAAATAATCCCCGGAATTAAACAACGCTTCAACGAACAGTATCACAACACCAACGGAGAACTAATGGTAAATTTCTGTGCCTACAACGAATTAAGGATAAACAATACTTTCTTTCAACACAAAGATAAATATAAATACACTTTTGAAAATACAAGAGGACACAAATCTATGATTGACTTTATAGTTAGTAACCGAGTTATACATCCCACCCAGATATGGGATATTAGAACATTGAACTCTGTTAATGCAGGAAACGATCATAAATTAGTTCTATCAAAAATTCGAATAAAGGTTACACAAAAGAAAAAGCAGCTGGAAAAGGTTAGGATACAAAAAAAGAACATAGACTCTCTGTGGCATACGTCAACGAAAGAATTATATCAAAAAAGATTGATGGAAAAAATTGAAAGAAAACCAATAAATGAAGAAGAAGATATAAATCATAGCTGGGAAAAAATTAAGGGAAACATAGAAGATGCTTCAAATGAGTCATTGGGCACACATACAATCACAATCAACAACAAAAATCCTAATAAAACTCCATGGTTCCGTAAAGAAGTTAAAGATAATTGTAACAAAAAAAGAAAAGCATATTTAGCATATAGAACGTCAAAAACGCCGGAAGCATACAATAGGTACAAACTAATACGTAACGAAACTAATCTACTAGTCAGGCAACTAAAAAGTGAACATTGGGAGCAGTTCCCTAAAAGAATGGAAGGAGACTTCTATAGTGTACAAAAACAAATGTGGCGACTGATAAGACAACAGCGCAAAGAAATATCTGAACTCTCCGAAACAAACAAAATATCAGAGGAGAAATGGATAGACTACCTAACAAAATTATTTGAGGGAGATGCTAACATTGGAAAAAACAACATACCAGCAATAAGGAATAATGTGGAAGTCACCATTCAAGAAGTAGAGAAAGCTATAAAATCCTTAAAAATAGAAAGTCTCCCGGACAAGACGGAATTCATAACGAATTGTTGAAATACGGAGGACAGCGACTAACACAGGAACTCACAAGCTTCATTCGAAAAATCCTGACACAATGCAAAGTACCAGATAGGTGGAGAACCAGCACAATAATGCTTATGTTCAAGAAAGGTGACAAACAAGAACCAGGGAACTACAGGGGTATTAATCTACTGGACACAACTTTGAAACTCTTTACGAAAGTAATCAAAAATAAAATTAATTCGGTTATAACACTGGAAGACGAACAGCAGGGATTTAGATCAGGAAGGTCTTGCGTGGATGCAGTATTTATTCTACGACAGATAGTCGAAAAATCTATAGAATACAATAAACCAACATTTTTATGCTTTATAGATCTAACAAAAGCATTCGATCGCATAAAGCTAGATGACGTAATCCACCTGTTATATAAGAGAAATATTCCTATCAATATCATTCAGACCATCGAAAACATATACGCAAACAATAAAGTTCAGATTCACACTAACGGTAAATTATCAACACCCATGCCAGTCAACAGCGGTATTAGACAGGGAGACTCGCTTAGTCCTTTATTGTTTAACATGATAATGGACGAAATAATAAAGGAGGTGCGACTTGGTAGAGGATATAAAATGGGTGATACAGAAATAAAAATTCTCTGTTACGCTGATGACGCTGTGATATGTGCCGAAAACGAAGACGACCTCCAGAGATTGTTAAATACCTTTAGTCTTACGGGAAGAAAATATAATATGATTATCTCAGCCGAAAAAACTAAATTTATGACAACCTCAAAAGAACCCCTCCGATGCAAACTAGAACTAGACGGTCGAATAATACAACAAGAAATGAGTTTCAAATATCTAGGAATCGACATAACTAGTTATGGCAACATCGAAGATGAAGTAAGAGGGCAGGTGGCCAAAGCAAATAAAGTGGCGGGTTGTCTCAACGACGTGATCTGGCGAAACAAACACTTACAACAAGAAACAAAGGTTTGGATCTACAAAGCCACAATTAGACCTATTATGACATATACCTCAGAAACACGGCCAGAGACGACAAAAACGAAACAACTATTGGAGACTACAGAAATGAGAATACTTCGACGAATAACAGGAAAAACGCTACTAGACAGTGAAAGAAGCGATAACATCAGGCAATCATGCAACACAGACTGCATTAATGAGTGGGTCCTACAACGTAAGACACAATGGAACAAACACATAAGCCGAATGACAGAGGATAGACTGGTAAGGATCGCACGAGATAAATCGCCTAGTGGTACACACAGTAGAGGTCGACCACGGAAAAGGTGGAGCGATAATTTAAGTCCAGAATGAGGAAAATCGAAGAAGGGACAGGTCGGGGACCTATTATAGAAGGTAGAAGAAGAAGAAGAAGAAGTTTCTAACTAAAAAAAATCAAAAAGTAAATAGAGATCATATTAAATTTAATAATTAAACATCTTGTTTACTACTAAATTATTTTTACATATTTCGTACATATAAAGTCAAAACAAAATAATTAAAAAAATATGTATGTGCAAAACCGCCGAACTCCAAACATTATGATGTCATTTATGTAGACTTGTTTCTTCCTTGAATTTTCGTAATGGAAACATTTTTTTTTAATTATAAATGATTGATGATATTGTTAATTAATTATTATTATGTGACTGTTCAAAGTTCTTCATCCCATGTGTTTCCAATATAAACAAAAAGATATAAATAATGTCAAAGTGAATAGAATATATCAAAATCAGTTACGTAAAAGATTCTATCGCCTACTTCTTTACGACATGTCAACAAATTATAAAGTTGCTAAGTAAAGCAAATAACATTATTCACTATAGACGAGCTTTACTGTGTTGACATCTAAAGCTATACTATTATATAAGGTGTCCGAAAATTCCGATTATATACTTTGAAGGGAGATTCTACATATGAAAACATGAAAAAGATTTCATATAAATATAGTACCGCAAATGAGTCGTAAGAGAGTTAAGCTATGGCCCTTTGAGAGTTTTTTAAATTGCAAAATTAAGTGTTCATGATTTTGTTTACAACAAAATATATCGTAATACCGATATATATGAATGTGAATGAAAAGATTTTGTATGTAATGAATAATCGAAAAACCTATTTAACCAATCTAAATCAAATTTTAATCGATGTTTCTTGGCAAAACTGGAAAGGGTTCAAACTAAATTTTACATCTTTGTCTTTCATGCACATTTGAAAAGCGCACCGGGGTAATATATAAAAAGTGGCACTAGAAAAATTTTTATTCTTTATATGAAAAGCCCCAAGTACGTGGGAATAAACTGACATCTCGCCATTATAGGTAGGTAGTAGGGCAGAACAACTTGCTTATTTGAATTTAGCGCAATGAAGCGACTGTTGCTCCGAAGTGGGTAGTAATAGGTACATTTAACGGAGCGAGACGTAGTTGAAGCTTCTCTTGGTTTAATTTAGTATCATAGAGCGGATAAAGGTAGAGCGCACGTTCGATGTTGAGCCATAATTTTCTAACGGTTGCTCAAACAAGTTCAGGCAAACTGGTGATGTGAAATAAACAAACCTAGCCTTCCACGAACAGCAAGGTCAGCCCAAAACATTGACACGGTAAAGTTTTCTGTTTTACGATCCTCTCAGCGCTCTGCCCTCGAACATGCAGCTGCTGTTAGTTTTCCTGCTCATTCTGTGAGGCGAATCCTTCATAAAGAACTAAAATGTCATCCAATCAAATACGTTGTGGTGCAGGAACTTAATCCACGCAATTTTGTTGTTCGAGAAAATGAATGTTAGCCGCTTCTTGGCATGCCTCATGACACATTTGTTTTCTTCAATGATAAGGCACTCTTTCATATTTCGGGCAGTTTCGGGGACTTTTGACCGTTATGTTCACATGAATTATATATTTTTCCTGCCAACACTTAATGAGATAAATGTGGGAGATGTATGATTTCATATTATCTCTGTTATAGCAACAGGCTTTGCAGACTAAACTGACAGATTAAATGAATTATCTGACGTTTCTAAATGCCATAGGCAGTTAGATACATTAGAGCATCTATTCAAAAAACACAAAATGGTGCAAAAAACGATTATTTTGGCGTATTTTGTGAAAACGCGAAGACTTAGCTATAGAACACCCTTATACCATTCGATAGGTAATTAAAAGATATATATGTTCTGGTAAGTTACAAAGTATAGCATTCTAATTAAAATAATCAATTTATAGCCACTTAAAGTTCTTATTTAACTAGTGTTAATTTTTGGACACCCTGTATAATATAGCAAGTTTATTATAATTGGGATATAAAATATGATTTATTGTTACACTTCACTGTAAATTTCGAGTACATAACTGAAACACTTCTTAAGTATTCGAAACATGAAAATTAGGTTAGATTTTGTCAAAATTCAGATTATTTAAAAATCTTTAAGGTTTAGGTAGTATAAACCTTATTAAAACAGGCACTTATTTTGATCAGAGAATCCAGAAATGCAATAATATACAGGGAGTTCCATTTAAAAAACTACAACTTTGATACTTTCAGAGCTTTTGGGACACCCTGTATAAAATGCAAATAACTTTAAAAAGTAACTATATTAGACCCCCATGTATACCAAAAGTAAAACTTTTTGAAAATCACGAATTATTTCGTGCCGTATAGGGTGAATAACTCTATAATATATCTGCATTAATTTTTTTTTAATTGAACTTTTAAATAAGCAAGATGCTCTAAATCACCCTGTATAAAAAAGAAACGCATGTTTGGAAAAATCTCAGAGACGAATAAACCAATCATCGCCAAATTTTAACTGTAAGCTTATGATGAATTTTGAAATATCATGAACTCAGCCAAATATGATGAGGAAAATTCAATTCAATTCAAATTTTGAACTATTTCATACAATCCTACATCCACTGCCACTCCTTTGCAAGACTTCCGCCCCGTCAATGGCGGGCCTTACCGCACCCATTGGGAACTTATGATTTAGATAAATTCTTTTACAACCCGGTCCATCAAAGTGAAAAGATTTGGGTTCAAATCCCATTTTAAAAATTTTTATTATGAAGTTACATCAAGAAACTTTTTCTTTCTGGTGATCTCCCCACCCATTCAGTACAAGCGACAAAATGGGAAGTTAAAATAAAATTTTTATAAAAAAAATTGAACCAACTTCTAAAGGTGCGCTAAAAAGTGAAAAATAACTATAAATTTTTATATGAAACTGAAATTTTTGAAATTGGCGCCACATGACAATGTGATTCGCATAAACAGATCGAAAATAATTTATTTGTAATTGCTTTCTTACCGTAATTTATATATATATATATATATATATATATATATATATATATATATATATATATATATATATATATATATATATATATATATATTTCATTTGACGCCGACTTAAAAAATTTCAATTTCATATAAAAATTTATAGTTATTTTCCACTTTCTAGCGCACTTTTAAAAGTTCAATTTTTTATAAAAATTATATTTTTCGATTTTTAGTTTTGAATCTATTATGATATCCATAAATTATTTGAACTAAGTAATAATCGAGATTAGCGTACCTCGCAATGACTCCAAGGTGGCAAAAAAGTACCCATTTTATCCAAAGATGTAAATCACCCTAAAATGAACCACTAAAAATCCTTTGATTCTTAGAGTTCTCCAAATACCAGTGAAATTGTGTCAAAGAAATATTTAGTCTGTCATACTATCTTAAATTTCAAATTAATTTTAAATTGATAATATAGGCCCCAAAACTGTCCAATATCAATATCTAAAGAACTTAAGACGTCAATTTCTTAGCCCGATACATTTTATACTGCATATTGAGTTTGTATACGCCCCAAGAACCTCCTGTATCAGTTTTAGACAAAATTGGAAGATGTAAAATTTCAGTCCTTCATATTGTATCTTATCAACTTAATAGTTCTAAAAAAATTAACTTCATTTTCATAATACACGACCCCGAAAAGCCCCTAATACCAAATCTGAAAAAATGCGAATGAGGTCAAATTTTCAACCCACCATATTGGATCCGCCATATTGAATTTCAAAAAAAAAATTTTGACGTCTTAATCTCATCTAAATCTAAACTCTTCAAGGCTCCCTCATACCAATTGTTGATAAAATCCGGAAATTTAAAGTTTTTAAACCGTCATATTGCATCTGACATATTAGATTGTCTTAAAATAATTTTATATTCGCTATTTACATCCTCAAAAACGATTCAGTCCCACCTTTCAACAAAATCGAAAAATGTATAATTTGTTGTCCACTATATTGAATTCGCCATATAGAATTCTGAAAAAATAGTTTTCAACTCATAATTTATACCCTCAAGAACCTCCTATATCACTTTTGGAAAAAATTGAAAAAGGTAAAATTTTTAGTACGCCATATTGAATCCGCCAGATTGAGATTTTCAAAAAATATTTTTTAAATTCGTATTTAACACTAACAAAAATCCCCCAATACTCATTTTTGACAAAATCGAGAGATGTGGAAGCTTTAATCCGCCATCTTGGATCCGCCATATTTAATTTTTTTTAAATAATTTCAGATTCGTATTGTGCGATCCCTAAAACTCGCCCATATCAATTTTTAAAAAAATCGGACGAAATTAATTTTTTATCCGCCATATTGGTTGCGCTATATTGAATTTTTTATAAATAATTTCAGATTCGTTATGTGCGACTCCGAAAACTCTCCCATATCAATTTTGGAGAAAATCAGACAAAATTGATTTTTTCGTCCGCCATATTGGACATTAGATCCGCCACATTGAGTTTTTTAAAAATAATTTTAGATTCGTTATGTGCAACCCCGAAAACCCCCTACACCAATTTTGGAAAAAATCAGACAAAGATGATTTTTTTTATCCGCCATATTGGATTCGCCATATTGAATTTTCTTAAAATAATTTCAAATTCGTTGTGTACGACCCCAAAAATTTTCCCATAACAATTTTGGAGAGAATCTGTTAAAATTAATTTTTTTGGCCGCCATATTGTGAGTATCATCTTGGATTTTACCAATTTTGTTCAACTTCCTGAACATAACGTAAAAAAATTCATTCATATCGGTGCCAGAGTAATCGGTGTACATACATAAAAAAAAATACATAGCGGATGAATTGAGAACCTCCTTTTAGAAGTCGGTTAATAAAACATGTCACAAAATAAGCTCATTTGTTGCGTGTTCTCTATGATACCTCGTGTAAAATAATTTTCATTAACCACTTCGGTAGGTAATTATTCTAATTGGAGAAAAGTAATTAATTTTCACCATTCGCAGGTTATTTGCGCAACACTTCAAGAATGATAATAAATCCATCATTCAGATAAAAATCCAATACATATACCTGTCTTATTTTATTTTTATACGCTCGAGTTGTTTTATTTCAGGAACAGGTTTAATTAAATACTAACATTTGTAGGAGTTATGAATGGAAAAATTCTCTTTTTGAAAAATATTTTTGTTTCGTGTAATTATTCCTTAAATAGAAAACTGATCAAGTGTGTGTCGGGCACGCAGTATGTTAGGGCCTCGTAGCAGTTATTAGCGTTCTTAGTTATTTTGCACTTTGGTTAAACGTCTTTCTTTGAGATATAGGCTGGCGAAGTTAGTCTCATATGAAGTGATTTTGAAATTTATTTTTAGTAGATTTCTGATTAAGGAGAAATCTTCAGAATGATAATAGTAATTATGTAGTATCTGATGTCTCATTTTCTTTTTTGGCAAAAATTTTTTGTTTAACAATTAAGATGTGAAAAAATAGTTTTTTCGAATTCTAGGAAAAACTATTGTTTTTCAGTAAAAAAGTTTTAAACAAAAGTTGTGCGTATTGAAAATACCTTCATACGTTAGGTGTTGCAAAAAAACTGCTAAAATGGCTGTTTTTTCAATTGTTTATAAACAGTAGAAAAATAAATTGCATTAACTTTATACTGCAACTAAAAGGGCCTCTTGTTGCATACAAGAAATGTTCAAAATTTCAAATAAAAATATTTAACAGTTTTTTGCACAGTGAATTTGTTTATAACTTTTTATGTTTTTTTTTTCTCGTTAATTCTCTGCGATCTAGAGATCGTACAGCGGTCTGCGGGTACGCAAATTATAGTAACAATAATAAAAAAGGACGAAATGAATTGTTGATCTTAAATTATTGAAACAGATAAACAAAATTGGGGTTCGTTTTTTCGTTATAAACAAATAGAACTCTTCGACAATTATTGATAACTAAATGCCGATAAGTGAACGCGATAGCTTAGATTTGGATGCACATTTAAAAAAAAAAATTGTGTACGACCACCAGAAGCTGATATAGAGTTTTTTTTTCAGAAAATCGCTGTGGCGTTGTTTATTAACACTAAGGGGTTATTTAAGTAGAAACTTTATAGTTAAATTATTGTATGCAGCAGTTTTCAACTCAATTATTTCAAAATTTTTGATGTAGCAATAGTTTGAGGTTGCATCTACTTCAAAAGTCAGAAAGTGAGCAGTCTACGGCGCGCGGAAAACTCGGACGCTTCAAACTCGAGCAATGTATGAGATGTTTTTGTAATCAAATTATTGTTATTAATATCAATAAACAAATTGTTGCACTTTTATACATTTTATGCATAATTATAATTTTACCGTACTTACGTGTTTTTCAAATTGCGAAAAAATTGTTACAGTGGTCAACAGTATACTATTAATTAGGAATATTAATAAAATTTTTATAAAAAAATTGAACTGACTTCCAAAAGGACGCTAAAAAGGAAAAAATAACTAGAAATTTTTAAATGAAATAGAAATTTTTGAAGTCAGCGCCGAACTAATACCTGACAAAATGTTAATGGCATAAACAGGATAAAAATACTTTATTAGCAATTGCTTTCTTACCATAATTTGTGTATATTTGTAGTTATTTATTTCATTTAGAAATAATTTGGCACCGACTTCAAAAATTTCAATTTCATATAAAAATGTATAGTTATTTTCATAAATTATTTGAACTACGTGCTAATCGAGATTAATGTACCTCGCAATGACTCGAAGGTGACAAAAAAGTACCCATTTTATCCAGAATTGTAAATCACCCTAAAATGAACCACTAAAAATTCTTTGATTCTTAAAGTTCTCTAAATATCAATAAAATTGTGTTAAACAAATATTTAGTCTTCATAGTAAATCCACTATCTTAAATATCAAATTAATTTCCAATATCGATATTTAAAGAATTTGAGACCTAAATTTCTTAGCCCGATATATTTTATATTGCATATTGAGTTTGTATACGCCCCAAAATCCCCACAATATTAATTTCATATTGTATCTTATTACCTAATAGTTGTAAAAAATTAGCTTCATATTCGTAATACACCACCCCCCACCCCCACCCCCTAATACCAAATCAGAAAAAATGCGAATAAGGTAAAATTTTCAACCCACCATATTGGATCCGCCATATTGAATTTCAAAAAAATAATTTTAACGTCTTAATCTAATCTAAATCTAAACCTTTTAAAGCCCCCTAGTACCAATTTTAGATGAAATCCAGATATGTAAAATTTCTAAACGGTCATATTGCATCTGACTTATTAGATTTTCTTAAAATAATTTTATATATATATATATATATATATATATATATATAAATATATATATATATATATATATATATATATATATATATATATATATATATATATATATATATATATAAATATTCGCTATTTTCATTCTCAAAAACGATTCAGTTCCACATTTGAACAAAATCGAAAAATGTAAAATTTTTAGTCAGCTATATTGGATTCGCCATATTGAATCCATAAAAAATACTATTAAATTCATAATTTGCGGCCTCAAGAACCCTCTATATTGATTTTGGAGAAAGTCGAAAAATGTAAAATTTTTAGGACACCATGTTGAATCCGCCAGATTGAGTTTTCTAAAAAATATTTCAATTTCGTAATTAAAACTAACAGAAATCCCTCAATACTGACTTTAGACAAAATCAAGAGATTTTCCTTTAATCCTCCATCTTAGATCCGCCATATTTATATATTTTTTAAATAATATCAAATTCGTAATTCATATCAATTTTGAAAAAAAATCTAACAAAATTAATTTTTTATCCACCATATTGGATACGCGATATTGAATTTTTTAAAAATAATTTTTGGATTCGTCATGTGTGACCCCGAAAATTCTCCCGTCCCAATTTTGGTGAAAATCGGCCAAAATAGATTTTTTTGTCCGCCATATTGATCCGCCATATTGAATTTTTTAAAAATTATTTTAGATTCGTCATGTGCGACCCCGAAAACTCCCCCGTATCAATTTTGGAGATCAGCTTATTTTGTCCGCCATATTGATTTTTTTCAAAATCTTTTGAAGTCATTATGTGCAACCTCGAAAATTCCCCCATACCAATTTTGGAGAACATCGGATAAAATTAAATTTTTTTGTCCTCCGTATTGGATCCGCCATTTTGAATTTTTTTAAAATAATTTCAGATTTGTTAGGTACAACCCCGAAAATTTCTCCATACCAATTTTGGAGAAAATCGGACAAAATTAATTTTTTTGGCCACCATATTGTAAGCGCCATCTAGGATTTTACTGCACCAATTTTATCTAAAAAAATATGGGACCACCGCAGCAACTTCCTGAACATAACGTAAAAAATTTCATTCAAATCGGTGCAGCCGTTCCGGAATAATCGGTGTACTTACATGAAAAAACATACATAGTCGACGAAGTGTGTACCTCCTTCTTTTAGAAGTCGGTTAAAAAAGAATTTTTTAGGGAATGGGAGTAATTCGAGGGGGTTGAAGACATGCTAAAATATATTTTTTCGACAACTCATCCCAAATAAAAAAAAAATAAGGCTCGTATGTTACTTTGAAGCCGATATATTGCAAATCTTTCAAACGCGCCCAAATTTCAAGGTACGTTTTGAGTTTTATTGGGCGAAAATTAGTTACCTATTCCCCCACCATGACTCCTAGCCGTGCTTCTTCCGCGTACCCTCGCTTTGGCCTACTCGTGTTAATTTTAACATTCTTTCTGCAATAACATTTTTGTTGATGAAGTGATTTTAACATTCAGAAAGTCTTTTTGACGCGCATTAAAGGTCTGTACATTATTTTTCTCCATATTCTGTAGTTTCTCCAGAATACCGAAAAATCGAGTTTTAGGCCTAATTGTTAAAAAAAATGCATAGTTTTTTTTTAAAGCACGAGATAAGAAGCCTTTTCTGTTCCCTTATCCAAGACATTCATGCAAAAAAATCACGAACATCTTTTCTTCTGTTATTTTAGGCCATTTAATAATTAAATTATAGCTTCCTTTCTCGGGCTAAATAGTTTTTTTCTATATTTTCACCTAATAAATCTGTTAATAAATGCTGTATGACACCATTTTGGTAAACAATCATTATAACTGAAAAAAATAATTAATTTTTACCATTCACGTTATGTTTGCGCAACACTTCAAGAATGATAATAAATCCATCATCCAGATAAAAATCCAATACATATACATGTCTTGTTTTGTTTTTATACACACGAGTTATTTTATTTCAGGAACCGGCTCTAATTAAATATTAGCATTTTCACGGTGGATTATCGGAAATTTTCTCTTCTGGAGAAATATTTTTATTTTCTATAAACATTTTTGTTAGAACAATAACCTCGATATTATATTTCCCATTGTTCTCTCTTTCTTTCTCTTTTCAGTCTTTTATCATTTCCGGTCTTCTAGACCAGACAAATATTATGGAATTTATCAGGGGTCATCACACTATTACTTTCTAACTTTGACGTGTCAAGGTTGTCATATTTTTTATTTCTGTTTTGCACCCGGATTAAGATTTACGTTTAGTAATTTGTGGGACATCGTTATGAAAAGATATACAGTCGCAAAATTTATAAAAATTATTACCAAATAATTCCAGAAGTTACAGAAGTATGTTGCTGATATGTGTTTAAAACCTTCGATCATACTCTAGATTTAAACAACAATTGATTTGTTTGAGGCTGTTTATGGTCGGTGGGAGAGACGCTTTTTTGATGTTTGACAGACATAAACATATTTACTTATCTTGTCTTTCAGTTTAATTGCTTGTCATGATTTTTTTAGGTGCTTTTAAGTGTTAGAAATTACTATAAATGTGACGTTTACAATTAATATTAACAAAAAAAGAATTTAAAAACTTATTTTTATCGGTAAATATTGTTAGATATTGTTTACAAATTGACAATAGTAATAATTTAGGCAACCATATATTCATACTTTGTTTTCAGAATTGACGTACCGATGATACTCGTTTAAATAATGCAATTAGAAAAGGATAGCATAAAATCGGTATGTCTGTACCAAAAAATTAAATATCTACTGTTTATCAACACTTTTTCAAATATAAATAAAAATATTATTACGTTATTCAGCGTCCAAACAACCGGGCCCTAGTTCTGACGTCATGCTACTTCTACAGGGGTATGTTCGAGGGTTAAAACTGTTAGAAATAACTTAAGAGTGTGATTCATAAGGCTTATAAATCTGTGGTCTTCACATTTGCGAGCGTGTCTGTTTTTCGAAAGAGGGATAAAAGCAGATCTCAGCCAACGCTTGGGAAATCGTCCGATATCTTATATGTTGTTAAATATTTTCCGTAGAAGCACGACGTTGTCATTATCAATTAGTTTTATAATTTCATATGGCAGTCTGTTCGATCTCGCAGCCTTGTTATTCTTAGCTTTTTTGATCTCATCCGTTGTTATTGGTGGTCCCGACAATGTTACTTCTGTAGAACACTGCTCGAGCTCCTGTCGTACAGTGGAAAGAGGTATATAGCGGCTTTGGTCATGCCAATATAATTAAACAAATAAGATGTGGAATATATAAGTATTTACACCAAAACCCATATACTTACGGTTTGAAGTTGCTAAACACGATTCTGCAATTAGAATTAGCAAATATAAATTTTGGCAAAAATTTCGTGCAAAAAATACCTTCTATAATCAAGTGATTTAAATGAAAACACCGACTGCAAATACAGTATTAATAATGTGTTAAACAATGCAAATTTTTAATAAAATTTATGACAAGGATTTTTTATGTTTGAATGAAAATGTTTAAAACGTATTCTTTTCCGAAATTTATGCAAAAAAATTAATTGTGCGTGAAAAATAAATGATTAGCTTTGTACTCGAATAACAAGTTTTATCAAGTAAATGTTAACATTGAGTATCACACCGTCTTGAAAAAAACAGATCTGAAAAATAAGTTTTTATTAAAAAGGGAATTACATATATATATATATATATATATATATATATATATATATATATATATATATATATATATATATATATACATATATATGATCGAAGATTTTTGGGCATCCCGTGTATGTGCTGAGTCTCTCTTAGGACTGTAAGGCAGCTGACGGTTCGGTGAAATCTCATTCACCATTTTCAAAGTTCATTGTACGGGTCTACGAGCTTTCTCGTACTCTAGACATGAATTATTTTCTAATAAATTGGTTTAAACCTGGCTAAAATGGCATGCGTATTAATTAACTCTATATAAAAATAAGAATAAAATAGTTATAATCAAAATAGGATCTAATAAATTAGTACATTACAATATGAAAAAACAGGATACGCGTTCAGAAATTAACTATTTCTAATTTCACTTAATAAGCCGGTCTGGAATACCTAAGCATTGCAGTGAACCACACAAAAAAAAGATTGCTGGCATCAAACTGAAAGTTAATGCGGACATGAACATATTACGATGCAAAAAAAACTTTAAATTTGTCAAAAATAAACCCAGAATGGGGCCCTAAGATTGCATGCAATACAAAATACTTCAATATAACTATTAATAAATTAATTTAACTGAAAATTGGGAACATCTTGATACGTCCAGGAGGCAAAAACAGCAAAATATAATACAAATTACAAATGATGTTAAAAGTATTCTCAAAATCAACTCTTACAGCATGGTAGCAAATATTAAAAACCCAAAAAAACTATTTTTAAAATTCAAGAACTATATATTGACCACAAAATAAGAAATCATCGGCGCCAAGATCCCAAAATGCATCTTAATAATGTTTTAAAGTGGTTAATTTTGGATCTAAACAAGTCTTAGAATAACATAACGGTTGGTTTTAAATTATGTTTTATTTCACTAGGTAAAAATCAATTTTGAGCTGATATCTTTTAATAAATAAAAAAAAAACTATATAGGATAATTTTAACAGTAATTATTTTAAAGTTCCTTACCCGAACTTCTGGGGTCAAAGTGATTCCTTCGTTGACCCGTGCAAACTCCCTGTCTCCAAGTTTATCCTGCTAAAAAAACATAACTGCCAACCTGGCAAAAGATACGGTACACCAAAATTCAAGAAAATTACCGGGATAATCTTCAACTTTCCCTCTCAGAATCCCAAAAATTTGGCAACTAAAAATTGAGATGAAAATCTGCAGCTGCTTTGGCTAAACAAACCAGGAAAAAAGTGAAAAATCAAGACAAGACGGCCTCCATTTATAACCATGGCCCTGCTTGCGTGCTAATGGACTTCTGTTAGGCGCGTTCAATTACCACGTGTTAAACAAATAACAGCTCAAAAAAAAAGACACCGGGCAACAACAGTCGGCTGAAATCCGTTTATTAGACTAATAAATCTAATAAGCATCCTAGTAGTATTTTTAAATACAAGAAATGTAAATTAATACATCAATAGAAATTTTCTGATTTCTGCCACCCAATATACATACAATCCCACCCAATGTAAAGGGGAAAGATCTATCTGAAGTACAAAAAAAAGGTAGTAGTTTGATACTGATAAGAAAATACCTAAGCACAGTGTAGTGAAATAGCAAAGTAGGACAAAATAATGGCAAATACAATTAATCGAAACTGTACTTAATGAAATGCTTGTCTTCAAAGAATCCCTGGGAAATACTTAAGGAAAATGATACTGTGCCCATAATGACAAAACAAGGTTAAATTAAATGAATTAGCCATAGTGAGCTTAAGCACAAAATTGAACCGTGACAAAATGAATTATAGAGACAGGTTTAAACTTGCATACTTACACACACATTAGGTGCTCAAACTATTCCTTTATCCATATATGAAAAGAAAGTCAAAATTCGGATACTTTATTTTGCACATAATGACTATACCCCCTCGGCAGGCCATTCCGATGTACATAGAGTTAGTTTTGATTTTATAGGCAAAAAACAAAAAAAAACAATTTTCTGGTTTTAATTGTAAGGAACCAGATTGATTATATATTAACAAACAAAAGATTTAGGAACTGTATGAACAGAGTCACAACCTATCCTGGAGCAGACATTGGATCTGACCATAATCCCGTGATTGCTGATATTAAAATCAAACCTAAAATAATAAAAAGTAATAGTAAATACAGTAAATTTGAGATAGCGGAAACCGATAAAGAACTGCTTACAAAGGATCTGAACAACTACATAAAGAACACAAGAACTGACGACAAAGAGAAATTAAACAAAAAATTCGGATAGCCAAAGAGAACTGGATCGAAATGGAGGATCTAGAAAGGAAACATGACACATTCAACATGTGCAAAAGGTCAGAGAAATAGCAGGTGTATATAATAAGAATACTACTAATACCCTTGTGGACCCTGATGATAAAATTATCTTGGACGAAAAAGAAATTTTTGAAACATGGGTTAAATATGTGAAAGAATTATTTGATGATGACAGACCGAATGAACACAACTCCGATGATCTCGCTAATATAGACGCTAATATAGACGCTAATATAGACATGGGACCGGAAATTGTAAACAGGTGTATATAATAAGAATACTACTAATACCCTTGTGGACCCTGATGATAAAATTATCTTGGACGAAAAAGAAATTTTTGAAACATGGGTTAAATATGTGAAAGAATTATTTGATGATGACAGACCGAATGAACACAACTCCGATGATCTCGCTAATATAGACGCTAATATAGACATGGGACCGGAAATTGTAAACAGTGAAGTTCTATCTACCATAAGATCTGCAAAAACCAGGAAAGCCATCGGGCCTGATAATGTCCCAACTCCATCCATGAGGAAAATATAGGAATCTTGGTAAAACTGTTTAATACCGTTTACGCGACTAGAACCGGAAGATTGGCTGAGGTCTGTATTCGTCCCAATCCCAAAAAAACAGCGAGCAAAGCGATGCAGTGAGTACAGACTAATAAGTCTAATGAGCCACACTTTGAAGGTCTTTCTCAGAATCATCCACAGCAGGATAAGATCTAAATGCGTAGCAGATTTAGACGAAACCCAATTCGGATTTAGAAACGCCCTAGGTACTAGAGAGGCTTTATTCGCTCTAAATATACTTCTGCAAAAATGCCGGGACCAACACAAGGATGTATTCGTATGTTTGGTCGATTACGAGAAGGCCTTCGACAGAGTACAGCACAGAAAACTCATAAACATTTTAAGTAACGTAGGGGTGGACAGCAGAGACGTAAGAATTATTAAAAATCTATATTGGCGGCAGAAAGCAACAGTAAGACTAAATGGAAAACTCACAGAAGAAAGTAAAATTCTGCGAGGCGTCAGATAGGGCTGCATACTATCTCCACTGCTTTTTAATATATATTCAGATAAAATCTTTAAACGGGCTACTCAAAGACAACGAATAGGAGTACAAATCAATGGAGAATATATAAATACAATACGATATGCTGACGACACTGTTATCCTAAGCGACAAACTACAAGACCTGCAACATCTAATAAACTGTGTTAACACTGAGGGTCAAGAAATGGGGCTCAACATAAATATCAAAAAGACAAAATTTATGGTCTTTAGTAGACAACCTCATCATAACGCTTCAATACAAATAGAAGGAAAAAGTATAGACAGGGTGACTCATTTTAAATATCTTGAATGCTATATCACCGAAAATCTAAATCCAGATAAAGAGATAAGGTGTAGAATAGAGACTGCTAGAGCAACTTTTCAAAAAATGAAACCACTTTTCTGCAATGATAACCTCAACCTAAAACTACGACAGAGAATGATAAGATCATACGTCTGGCCAGTGTTACTATATGGAGCAGAGATCTGGACAATTAAGGCTGCCACGATTACTCGATTGGAGGCTCTCGAAATGTGGTTACACCGGCGAATGCTGAGAATACCTTGGACAGCTAGGCAGACCAACGAAATGGTACTCAATAGGGCCGACACAACTCGTCTACTTAAACACTGTAGAAAAATCTCATATCTTGGACATATATTCAGAGGGGAGCGATATAGAATTATTCAGCTAATCATGATGGGTAAAGTAGAGGGACGTAGAGGGGTAGGAAAGAGACAGGCTTCCTGGTTGAGGAATAGTGAATGGACAGATATACGTAGTGCGGGGGAACTGTTCCAGCTAGCGCAGGACCGTGAAAGACTTGCCAAAGTAATTGCCAACGTCAGGGGGACCTAATATGGCACTTGAAGAAGTTGAGAGTGACAATATAACAAAATATCACTAAAGATAGTTTTTAATATAATATCGTAATCGGTATCCTGATGAGTATTTTTGTCAGGAAAAAATCTTTTTTGATTGGCCTAATTAGTACTTTGTTTAACACTTACTTTACCTCTGTGAATTAAACTAAATTGAATGTGAATTAAACTAAATTAAACTAATATTGACTCAGATCAAGAAGGATTTCGAGCAAGAAATAATACTGCGTTTAAATTGGAATATGTGAAAAAAACTACAAAATAATAAGTTTTTTAACCTAAAGCATTCCAAATAAATGAAATAAAAACATACTCGATCAAACGCTTAATCAAATTTTCCAAAGTAAAATCACGCAGCCGTTTGTTATTTTAAAATTATTTCTAAGCGAGCTTTTTTCCCTTTTTCATGTTAACCAATGGAAAAACAATGACTGTCGATTTTTCTTTTGTTAAATGGATTTTAGTTAACAAACAGGTCTATTGACTTTTTTTATTAGATAAATACACGCGCTCTTACAGCCATTGAACTGGAATTGAATGAGTAATTTAATTAAGGGAAAAGAGAATTTTTCTTTTCTAAATAAGTCTAATAAATTAGGAAAATTTTTCCAGATGGAATTAAGATTATGTTTTATGAATTTTATCTATATTTAGTTTTAATCAGTAATAATTGTATATTAAAAAAAGTATATATTTTAATGCATTTCAGAACTAATGGTGAATAAGAAGGTGAAGAAATGGAGGCAACAGGTCTGTAATTACGGAGGTATTACCAAGCTCCGTATATTAAATAAAGTTTCGAAAAGTATAATATACGGTCTTTTATATTTGCATTTTGAAATATAATGGTTTCCATGCAAATAAGTTTACTGCCGATATTTCACTTGAATTTTAGATAAGCGTATATAGAAGATACTTTGACGAGCTACTGAATGTCCAGGACGATGAAGCCCGACCTGAATATACATACCTTACGGCCGAACCCATAGTAGAAGAACCCACAGTGGAAGAAGTGTCACGAGCTATTCAAAAACTTAAAAACAACAAAGCCCCAGGAAACGACACTATACCGGGAGAATGTTTGAAAAAGGGAGGAGAAACCTTGAAACGTGCTTTCTATCAACTCATCTGTTAAATATGGAAAGAAGAAAAAATACCAACCTCCTGGAAAGAAAGTGTGATAATACTTAAGAAGGGCGATAAAACGTGCTGCTCCAATTATAGGGGTATATCCCTTATTAACACAGGATATAAAGTCTTCTCTCTAATGATCTTAGAACGAGTGACTGCGTGTGTGGAGTATCAAATAGGAGATTGCCAGTGTGGATTTAGAAAAAACCGCTCAACTGTAGATCAGATATTCACGATTAGGCAATTAATGGAGAAATGTTGGGAATACAACAAAACATTGCACCAGCTATTTATAGATTTTAAACAAGCATACGATAGCATCATAAGAGTGGATTTGTGGAATGCCATGGCAGAACTGGGCATACCGAAGAAGCTAATTAACCTCACCAAAACATGTGTAGAGGGATCTACAAGTGCAGTAAGACTTGAAGGAAGATTGTCAACCTTCTTTACAATCAACAGTGGTCTTAAACAAGGTGATGCGCTATCTCTACTCCTCTTTAACGTCGCCTTGGAGAGCATCGTGCGAAAAACCAACACAAAAACGCTCCTTTTTAGAAATCAAGGTCCGCACATCATATTGGCATTCGCTGATGATATCGATATTGTAGGTAATACAACTACCAGTGTCAAGGAAGAGTTCTTCAAACTGGAAAATGCCGCAAAGAAAGTTGGCCTACGAATCAACGAAGAAAAAACAAAATATATAGCTACAACAAGAACGCAACGGCGAGACAGAATAGGACAGAACGTGACTATGGACCACTACAATTTTGAAAGGGTCCATGAGTTTAAATATTTGGGAGCTACGATCACCTCTGACAACAACATTACACAAGAGATTAACAACAGAATACAAGGAGGCAACCGCTGCTGGTATGGGCTGCAAAAGATAATGAAATCGAAAAAAATATCCCGCTGTACGAAAATAAGAATATATCAAGTAGTTATAAGACCGGTAATGACATATGCATGTGAAACATGGACGTTGACCAAACAAAATGAGAATAGACTGAAAATCGCAGAAAGAAGAATGCTTAGAGGGATATACGGACCGGTCAGGGACAACACCACACAGCAATAAAGAACGAGAACAAACAAGGAATTGAAGGAACTATACAACCAGCCAGATATAGTGAAAATAATAAAAGCAGAAAGATTAAGATGGGCCGGCCATGTTATGAGACAAGATCAACGTATCGTCAAGTTCGTATAGGAAGAGAACCCAGAAGGAAAGCGGCCGCTAGGAAGACCAAGGATGAGGTGGAGAAATAACGATGCAGCAGACTTACAAACTCTAAACGTCGAACGCGCGGAGCAACTGATGATGAATCGCAGCAAGTGGAGGCAGATTGTGAAGTCAGCAAAGACCCACCCCGGGTTATAATGCTAGAGAGAGAGAGAGAGAGAGTATATAGATTTTCTCTGCATACTGAATTTTTATTTATTTATCCCAAGCAGTACATCACAGAGTAAATCCAAATAGTACAATGTTACATAAATATAATACCTTGTCTAATGCTTAGCGGTGATCCAAACCTTTAACAAAGAATACACAGTCAGAAAGAATTAAAAAGGACTATACAAAAAACAAAACAAAAAAAATGTATTAATATAATCCAAATAGAAGAAGAAATAAACCGTCGAAGTTGCAACATTCGAATGTTCAAGTATTATATGAGTGATTCTAGTTTCTTTTTGAACGTAGGCAGGGAACATTCAAGATCGAAATTATGAAGAATATATGTGTTGAAATGTTGCATAATACGATTCATTATATTATTTCTACCAATATCAGACCGGCTTCTCTAAACCGAGAACATTTGGCAAAGGCGAGTGTCGCGTGAAGGAACGTGGAAGTTTATCAGTTCAATAAGGTCAGAACAGTCAATGCTATTACTAATTATATTAAATTCAAAAAGAATAAATAAGTTCTACGAAAGTCCAGGCTTTCTATACCTATTAGTTGCAATCTCTGAGAACGGGAAAAAAAAAATTATGTCGACGCCGAGCTTACAGAGCATCAAATTCCTAAACTTTAACTGTATGCATTCTATCTTACTATGCGTTATGTAATAAGAGCTCCAAACAATGCAGCAATATTCTAGGTTGCTACGTACAAGTGAATAATATAAAGACTTTAAACTTCGATATTTGAAAAATCCCTGCAGCGTCTCATTATAAATCCTGTCATTTTGTAGCACTTTGTTACAATATAATTAATGTGGTCATTAAATCGTAATTTGGTGTCAAAAATAACGCCTAAGTCATCAATTAAGGAAACTCTGGTCAGGAGGGCATTAGAGATGATGTAAGGATGTAAAACTGGAGATTTCTTCTCAGAAAATGAAACGATTTTACATTTTGAGTTGTTTAGTTACATCTGGTTTGCCTCACACCATTCCATTAACTTGTTAATTTTAGATTGTAGAAGCAGGCAACCATCAGTATTATTTACTCTTTTTAATACCTTCAAATCGTCAGCATAGAAGAGAAATTGGTTGTTTTCAAATATACTGCTAAGATCATTTATAAAGATGAGAAAGAAAGTTGGTTCAAATTTAAATTTGACAGATTATGCTAATCACATGACAACTATTTTTTTGGTTAATTTGGACTAAAGATATCAATAAAAAAAACCATATGATGCGGACTTTACTGGTCATATATATATATATATATATATATATATATATATATATATATATATATATATATATATATATATATATATATATATATATATATATATATATATGTTGCTTCAAACCTTAAACTCTCCTAAATAACTAGGTTTGACTTTTGTTGGTTTCGGTCATAGTATTGCTTTATAAGAAATTTACACATGTTTTTTTCTAACGTTTCGGTTTATTTTATTGATTAAACCATCTTCAGAGAATTACTGTAAATATGAAAAGGAATACGAGAACTGATGTTATTTTTTTAATACATTTTTACACATCTGTTATGTTTAGCTTTTGCCAGTATACTACTAAAGAGTTTGAAAGTTTCTGTATCATCTGCAATTTTATTGCCCTATTAGATTGGTATACACATTACTCAAGTCATTTGCGTCCGTTCTGAAATTCATTGTACAGGGTGTTCTTTTAATATGAATCATTTCTTTTAATTGTTCTTTTTTTGTAATTAATTTCTTTGTCTAAAATCTCCACGTTGTTAAAATCGATGTTGTACATGTTATCTATTGCATGTTTGGCTAAGGCGGTTTTATTATCGTTACTGTGATGTCTAATGCTGCATTTGTGATTTTGTATTCTATTTTTTAAATACTGCTTGGTTTGACCGACATATGTTTGGTTGCAATCTAAGCAATTGATCTTGTAAATGACATTTGTTTGTTCGTCTTTAGGGATATCGGGTTTAAGTTTTGTATAAAGGTTTTTGAAATTATTCGAAGTTTCTTCAGCTATTTTGATATCATATGGTTTTAGTGCTTTTTTAATGGGATTAGTAATTTCTGGTATATATGGTAAAGATACGTATTTTTGAGTTGGTTAAACATTGCTTTTTGTTGGTTTACTGTTGTTATAGAGTTTTTCTACTCGGCTTTTTATTATGGGTTCAGTAAATTTTTTTGGATAATTGTTTTTTGCCAAAGTGCCGTTAACTTTTTCTAAATTTTGCGGTCTAAATTGTGGATGGGAAAATTTGATAGCTCTATCGGTTAGTGTTGTGTCAACACTCTTTTTGTATTTTTTAGGTGCTGCAGAATTGTAATTTAGGTATCTCCCTGACCATACCGGTTTTGTATACCAATTTTACGATTGTGGTCATAATGAATAGTAATGTCCAGGAAATTAATGGCTTTATTTTTTTCTTTTTCTAATGTAAATTGTGTTGTTATGATAACTATTGAATTTATTGAGGGTGTACTGAACTTTGTCTTCAGGTATGCATAATATACAGTCGTCGACGTATCTTTTAAAGAAATAAGGTTTGTAATTTAATTGTTTAATTACATTTTCTTCTAAAAGTTCCATGATGAGGTTTGTTATTGTTGCAGATATTGATGAACCCATGGCAACATCGTAAATTTGTGAGAAGAATAAATCTTGAAAGCGAAAAAAGGTTTGCGTTAAATTTAGTGGCTTCAATAAAATAATTTTTTGTTAATGGTGTGAAATTTTTAATTTATTTCCAATAATTTTCTATACTTTGTATAGCTAAGTTAAAGGGGATATTAGTGTATAGTGATACCACGTCGAAGGATACTAATATATGACCTTGAGGGATAGTTTTATTTTTAATATAGTCGCAGAAGTCCCAAGAATTTTTGACATAATATTCATTTTTACCTGGCAGTTTACTGATAATATCAGATAAGTATTTTGATAAATTGTATGTGGGTCACTGTAGATTACTAACAATTGAACGAAGTGGGGTGCCTGTTTTATGTAACTTTGGAAGGCCATATATGTAGGAAGCATGACCATTATTACAATTAAACTTTGTCTTTAATTCTTTTGTTACTAGGTTTCGTTTAAACCAATCATATACAAGTCTATTGATCTTAGATTTAACGTTGAGATGTTAGACACAGAAATTAATTACAAAAAAAGAACAATTAAAGAAATGATCCATATCAAAAGAACACCTTGTACAATGAATTTCAGAACGGACACAAATGACCTGAGTAATATGTATACCAACCTAATAGGACAATAAAATTGTAGATGGTACAGAAACTTTCTAACTCTTTTGTAGTATACTGGCAAAAACTAAACATAACAGATGTATAAAAAATGTATTAAAAAAATAATATCAGTTCTCTATATTTATATTTATATTAAAATAATAAAAATGTTAAAAATAAGTTAATTAAGGGAACCACCTGTTAACATTAGGTAAGAAATTAAATTTTCAATTTATATAACTACAAATTAATTATTCCGTTTCATATTTACAGTAATTCTCTGAAGATGGTTTAACCAATAATATAAACCGAAACGTCAGAGAAAACGTGTTAATTTCTTAAAAATTATACTATGACCGAAATCCACAAAAGTAAAATCTAATTAATAACTGCACGGTCAACAAATAGAAATGAATCTCCTAAATGACATTTTGGTTCTTTGCTGAAAGCCTTTATAAGAACAAAACTCCCTTTTTAAGCATTTTTGCGTCGATAATATACAAGAAGCGCAATATATTTCTAACCAAACTCATAATATTATTTGGTTGTGGCGTGCCCAGCAAACATTTTCTTTCTAAATTGTTTTTCTCGGACATATAGACAATTTAGAGCTTTTGTTTAGTCTAACTGTAAGAATTTAACCTTTCACAAAAAATTTAATAAGCGCTTATGTGGCTAAAATATATTTTGAAGAAAAACTTATCGTAATAAAAGATAAATATATACGAGGGAAACAGAAAACAAATATTTATTTCAAGTTCTAACTTGAAAAATCATCACAAAAATCGGAAAAAAACAAATCATGTATGGGTTTCCGGGGTCAGTAAGAAAAATTTTTTCAACGAATCCCAATCACTTCTACCTCATGGTTTTCAGATAATTGAATTTACATGGGGAGCCAATGTTGCCAGTTTCCGAAATAAAAGTGGTTACCCTTGTACAGGGTGAGTCAACGATTGGATGAAGTAGGTTTGTGCCTTTTCGGTGAAATTAACAAAGAAACTATATTTATTGTTTGATACAGTTTATTTTTACGCAGATTTTAAAAATATTTAGGACTCTACAGGGTCAGCCAAAAAACTAGGACAGCATAAAGTTGTATTTTTTTAAATAGAACACCCTATATACGAATCGTATTTTCGATTTAGCTTATAATTTTAAATCTTTTTTATTAAGGGTTTACTATAACAAAACTTTATAGTTTCTGAGATAATTATGTTTAAAGAAAAAAAGTCACATTTTCAAGCATCAATTCAATCCTAAATAACGTTTTCAATTTTGTGACAAATATATTCAAATTTGGAATTTAGCAAGGTCAAGGACAAGTTAACATAATTTTTACCTAATATTTGCAATAAAAGCTACAGGGTGTTGAACACATCGGCTCAAATTTGAACAAGTTTAAATGATTAAATATCTTTTTTTTTTTAAATGGTACACCCTGTATATTTTCATGTTATTTAATAGAGTAATAAAAACCATAAAAGTTTTGTTCAATATATCCTATACCTATTTATAATAGTTTTTGAGATATTTCAGTTTTTCTTATTTTCCATACTTTTTACAGAAATAGTCTTCATTATCATAGTAGCCATGGCAAAAACAATGTAAAAGAACATTTTTCTGTGTGTCAAATTTATAACCGCAATCGCTTCTTTTGGTTTTTATGTAGTGTAGTTTGATTTTTTTTGCATTCATCTTATATTGTAAAATGAATTTTCCAAAGAATGAGTTAATAGATATGATTTATACAATAGGAGAGGCTCAAAAAAATTGCCTTCTAGCTCAAATAATTTACAAAATGAAGTATCCTGATCGACGCCAGCCTAATACCCATACTTTTCAAAACTTAATGCAAAGATTTGATTCTTCTGGTACTGTTGATTATCCAAAACGTAAAGTGGTCAACAAACCAGTAACTAATGAAGAAAAAGAACTACAAGTATTGTTAAATGTTCAGGAAAATCCTTATATTGGTAGCCGTCAGTTAGCAGCATTATGTGAAATATCACAATCCACCGCTAATCGTACTAGAAATATAGGTATCATCCATATCACATGGAATTACACCAAGAATTGCATGGACAGGGTTTTGAAAGTCGTGTAAACTTTTGTCGTACAATAAATGCGGAGATTCAATTAAATCCAAATTTATTATGCAAGGTAATGTTTAGTGATGAAGCTACTTTTAGAAGTAACGGTGCCGTAAATAGACGCAACATGCATTATTATGCCACAGAAAACCCATTTTGGATTAGAGAGGTGCAACATCAAAACCACTGGTCATTAAATGTTTGGTGTGGTATTCATCATAATCGAATTATTGGACCCCACTTTTTTAATGAACCACTAAATGGCCATAGTTACCTGAACTTTCTACAAGAAGAACTATCCCAACTGCTTCAAGGTCTCGATAGGGATGAGCTCGACAGTATGTGGTTCCAGCACGATGGTGCGCCTCTGCATTACCATCGTGAAGTTCGTGCGTTTTTGGACCAACGATATCCGCAAAAGTGGATTGGACGTGGGGGTTTCATTGAGTGGCCACCAAGGTCTTGCGATATCACCCCATTAGATTTCTTCCTATGGGGTATGTTAATCCACCAACAACAGTGGAAGATATGGGAAACAGGATTAGGGATACCTGTAGAACAATAACGCCACTAATTTTGTCCAGGGTCCGAGAAAATCTGCAAAAAAGACTAAATTTGTGCATTGCACAAGAGGGTCGTTTATTCCAACACTTATTAAAAAGAAATAATTAATCTCAGTATTTAATAGGTAATTTTTTTGTTTCAATTTAGTATAAAAGTAAATATGTATTTGCCTTGTCGTTATTGTTGTGTTAATTTTTTCACATTATGTTTAATTAAACTATTGTCGTTGTAATATAACGAATAATGTATTTCATCATATTTAACCACATTCTGTTTGTTTCTGTAGTTTCTTTTTATTATTTTACATGGCTACTATGATAATGAAGACTATTTCTGTAAAAAAGTATGGAAAATAAGAAAAACTGAAATATCTCAAAAACTATTATAAATAGGTATAAGATATATTGAACAAAACTTTTAGGATTTTTATTACTCTATTAAATAAAATGAAAATATACAGGGTGTACCATTTAAAAAAAAGATATTTAATCATTTAAACTTGTTCAAATTTGAGCCGATGTGTTCAACACCCTGTAGCTTTTATTGCAAATATTAGGTAAAAATTATGTTAACTTGTCCTTGGCCTTGCTAAATTCCAAATTTGAATATATTTGTCACAAAATTGAAAACGTTATTTAGGATTGAATTGATGCTTGAAAATGTGACTTTTTTTCTTTAAACTTAATTATCTCAGAAACTATAAAGTTTTGTTGTAGTAAACCCTTAATAAAAAAGATTTAAAATTATAAGCTAAATCGAAAATACGATTCGTATATAGGGTGTTCCATTTAAAAAAATACAACTTTATGCTGTCCTAGTTTTTTGGCTCACCGTGTAGAGTCCTAAATATATTTAAAATTTGCGTAAAAATAAACTGTATCAAACACTAAATATAGTTTCTTTGTTAATTTTATCGAAAAGGCACTAACCTACTTCATCCAATCGTTGACTCACCCTGTACGTATGTCAGTATTAAGAACATAAAATTAATACCAATTCAGTATTACTATATTTATACTTACTTTAACTTTATAAAAGTCTTGTTTTAATGTTTTTACGACGGACTCTTATTTTGAGGTTTATGAAGTGTTTTGTAACTTATTTATGTTTGTAGTAGGACATATTATTTTTTTCTTCTTACGGGGAAAACATCTCTGGTAATCCTTTGCAGATAAATATAAAAAATATATATTATAAAACGACATGCCCTTACTAAGGTAATTTTATGCGAACTTTTATGATATAACAAATACACAAATTCCACTAGTGGTAATATATTAAATTTCTAGATTATTTAAGATTATAAAGTGTGTTTTTATAGAAGTATAAAACTTTAAGTTGGCAACACTTTTTTAACTGGCGGCCATTTTGTCAGCTGTCAAGTGATTTATGTTTAGTTTGGTTTGGCATTTCAACATGAATAGACTGACGTCTGAACAACGCTTCCAAATTATGCAAATTTATTTGGAAAATCATGGTTCTGTTCGAAATACGTATCGCGCACTACGTCCATTTTACGGTCAACATAATCGTCCATCAGAGCAATTAATTCGATTAACTATGGAACGTTTTCGCACCACGTTTACTCTTAATGATAATACGCATCCACAGAGACGTCGTACAGTGCGTACAGAATAAGTCATTGCTGCTGTAGAGCGTAGCGTAGAGGAAGACCCGAATCAGTCTATCCGCCATCGTGCACAGGAATTGGATATGTTTCCATTCACTTTATGGAAGATTTTGCGGAAAGATCTTGGTTTGCGGGCTTACAAAATCCAACTCGTGCAAGAATTGAAACCACACGATCGTCTAGCAAGGCGTAGATTCGGTGAATGGGCCCAAAACAAGATTGCCGTTGATCCCGATTTTCATAAGCGAATTTTGTTTAGCGATGAAGCTCACTTTTGTTTGAATGGATACGTCAATAAACAAAACTGCCGTATTTGGTGTGATGATAATCCTCAAGTGTATGTTGAGACACCGTTACATCCAGAAAAACTGACTGTTTGGTGTGGTTTATGGGCTGGTGAAATCATTGGTCTATACTTCTTTAAAAACGATGCTGGTCAGAACGTTACAGTCAATGGTGACCGTTATAGAGCCATGATTACTGACTTTTTCGTTCATCAATTTAACAACCATGATGTGCAGGAGCTGTGGTTTCAACAAGACGGCGCAACATGTCACACAGCTCGTGCCATAATTGATTTATTGAAGGAAACGTTTGGTAACCGCATAGTTTCACGTTTCGGACCCGTGAATTGGCCTCCAAGATCGTACGACTTAACGCCGCTAGACTATTTTCTGTGGGGATATGTGAAGTCGCTAGTCTACGCCGATAAGCCCGAAACGATTGATCACTTGGAGAACAACATTCGCCGCGTTATTGCCGATATACGGCCACAAATGTTGGAAAAAGTCATCGAAAATTGGACCTCCAGATTAGACTACGTCCGAGCCAGCCGTGGCGGTCATATGCCAGAAGTCATATTTAAACTATAATGCCAGAAGATTATCTTTCGAATAAAGTAAATTTCATGTCAATTTAAAAAATTCATCTTTGTTTTATTCCATTTAAAAGTTCTATACCTCTATAAAAAAAACACCCTTTAAAAAGAAATAATGTGTGCAAATTTATAATGTTTTTATTGACATACAAACCATTGCATTTGGAGTACCTCAGGGTACCGTCTTGTGGCCGATTCTTTTTACTCTATATCTGAATGATTTGTTTTTATTGGTATAGTTCACTGACAAGAGGTGGTGTTTTTTAAAAAATAAAATTGAAAATGATTTCAAGAAAATATACAGTTGATTTTAATAGCTGATTACTCACTTCTTACTCTAGATATCTCCCGATTTTTAACTCCCTTACTATTGAAATTAATGACGGCACTGAAATTATATTAAAACCTGTTAATGAAATAAATAATTTAAAAATTATAATTGATTGATGATAATTGAACTTTTTGAAGTCGGTGACAAACTAATACCTGACAAAATGTGATTTGCATAAACAAATTAAAAATAATTTATTTGTAATTGCTTTCTTACCACAATTTTTATATATTAGTAGTTATTTATTTCATTTACAAATAATTTGGCGCCGACTTCAAAAAGTTCAATTTCATATAAAAATTTATAGTTATTTTTTTACTTTTTAGCGCACTTTTAGAAGTCGGTTCAATTTTTTTATAAAAATTTTATTTTTCTATTTTTAGTTTTAAAATTCATTATGATATCTATAAATTATTTGAACTAAGTACTAATCGAGATTAGTGTACCTCGCAATGATTCCAAGGTGGCAAAAAAGTGTCCATTTTATCCAAAGTTGAAAATCACCCTAAAAAGAAACCACTAAAATTTCTTTGGTTGTTAGAGTTTTCCAAATACCAGTAAAATTGTGTCAATCATAGCAAATCCACTATCTTAAATTTCAAATTAATTTTAGATTGGTAATATAGGCCCCAAAACCTTCCAATATCGATGTTTAAAGAGTCTGAGATGTAAATTTCTCAGCTCGATATACTTTATACTGCATATTGAGTTTGTATACAGCTTAAGAACCCCACAATGTCGATTTTAGACAAAATCAGAATACGTAAAATTTTCTATCCCTAATATTGTATCTTATCAACCTAACAGTTGTAAAAAATTAACTTCATATTCGTAATACACGACCCCGAAAACCCTTTAAGTCCAAATCTGAAAAAATGCGAATAAAGTAAAATTGCATCCAATATATTGAATATCAATGTTGCTCTCGGTTCGATACAGCTCCACTGACGAGATCATAAGGTGGTCAAAACGCGTATGGAGAGAGGACCAGAGCGGTATTTGCAGAAAATAAACTGTTTGTATCCATTTTTCCTTTTCTCTGTCTGAAAGGAGAATTACCTATATATAAGAACACTAGGATTGTTTTGATGCCTTCTATACACTGTCGAGAGTTTGGTATTTATTTACCCGATACCCTGTATAATAAAGATAATAGCAATATCATAAACAAAGCGGAAGAAATTTTAACTTCCACGGCATTTAGACTAGGCTTTAATTTTAAAACCCTTTTGTAAATCCGTTGGTTTAAGGTTTTAAATAATACTTAGAATTTCAGTTTTATTTTAAATGAAGGTATTAATCCAGTGGGATTCAAACAGGACTCGTAGCATGACATTTTATAATTAAAAGGTAAAAAATGGAAGTGCTTTAATTCCGAAATTTAATTTGAAAATTAAAAGTTTGTTGACCTAAAGCTCTAATGTATAAAAACTGATCAAGTTAAATCGAAGTAAATTGTTACACAGCAAAACGTGGGAGGTAAATTAACTTTATTTGATTGATATATATATATATATATATATATATATATATATATATATATATATATATATATATATATATGAGTCCTAATACCGAACTTTGATACATTTCTGCTCTTGATCCAAGAGACTTAATTTACGTGGAAATAATAACTGCTATCGTGAAAAATATTTTTAAATATACTGAGCTGTCAAAAAATTTATAGGTAAACAGACTTGTATTTTTTAAATTGAAACATCCAGAAGATTTTTTAGTGTTTGTGTTTTTTGATTATTCCCATAACACTTCTTGTTATAAGCTGAAATATGACTTGAAATATATTTTAAAAGGATAAATAGGAAAACGTTTTATGTTTCAATTAATTTGATAATTAGAAATTTATTTTACTAGAAGTAACAAAAGTTTTAAAAATTTTGTAGGTTTTTCAATTGCCTATAATTTTGTAACAACGAGTTTTTGAATAGAGACTATAGTTATCGAGACAAATGAATTGAGGGCCTGGAGAGCAGAACTGACAAACCACTTGGCCGTGCTAAGCCTAGTAGGGCAGAGGAGATATGGCTCAAAATCACAGAAGTGAGCATTTTTCGTTTTTAAAAAAATAAGTTTTCTTTTGAAGAAAACTAACAAAAGAAGTTTATTGTGCTATTTGTTATGAAACTTTTCTGAGAAGAGTCACGCACAAAAATATATATTTTTGAAATTCTACTTGGTAGTAAAGGTGCGTATAAATATGGCGAGTCGAGCTCGAGTCGAGCTTCCAACGAACTGATCTTTGTCGGTTCGAACCCTTTTTCGCCGCCCGGCGGCAAAAGAGATTTATTGCATCTGGACGTTGTAAACCAATAAAGGGTAAAGAAAAAAATATTTAAGTTTTGATTATTTTCTTTATATTGCGAAATGAAATGTAGTTAATTTTTTATTATTTTCCAAATATTTAATAATGAATCCCGAAATCAGCTTATGTAGGGTTCAACATAACTGTGGTGCCGGGACATTAGAAATAAATCTAATTTTTTAAGTGATTTTATTTACATATTATCTCCTATATTTATAAATAAAAAAGATACCTTTTTGTTGTACTTTTACAAGATCTATTAATAAATCTTGGAAATCAGCCTTTACATGAGTTTGTTTTCCCGTTCACTGGCCATTATTACAATACCTCATGCTGTCAAATTGGCTGAAATTTTTTTAATATCATATTTTCCTTATATCATTATATTCCGAAATAAATAAGAAGTAGTTTTTCCTATTATCAAAATATTACTTAAGTAATCTCGAAATTAGCTTATACGTAGGGCGTCAGTAATCTGTTCACGGTTCAATATGGCGGTTTCAGGTTGCTAAAAAAGAACCTACTTTTTTCAGGAGTGTTATTTTCTAATTATCTTTAATATTTCAAAGTAAAAAACGAAATTTAACCGGTTTATTTACTAGTTTGTTTGGCGATGATTGTCGCGGCGAGTGTGGCTGCATCGATGCGAACTTCAATTAAGTTTTTCTTTAATAACATAGTTAATGCCGTTTCACCAGTCCTCGCTGATATTTTTTTTAATGTATGTAAGAAATTAACGTATTCCTTATAGTTTACATTTTGAGTTTTCCCGAGTTACGAATTAGTTGTGCCCATATAAATTTAATGGATTTTAATTAATGTGTTCGAAGCACAACATTTCCAAGTTCTTCAGCCCATTCGTCTATCACATGTTTCTTAAATTGTCTTTCTTTCTAATTTGCAATTTTTACAAGTTCCTTCTTTAGTAAACTGTTCATAAAGGAAATATATTTTTTTAATAACCAATTTGTAATATCGCTTTTTCAACTATGTTATTGGCAACTTTTCCACCAGTCTAGAATGATAACTGGCGTTATCCAAATCTACAACTGACTTCTCCTGAATCAATTGTAACATTTGATAAAAATATCTTTGAAAGATATCCGGCGTCATTTATTCACGTTAATCTTTGGTAGATTTCGATTCAAACTGCTGCAAAACTCCCATAAATTTCCTCCAATATGAGTTGTAATGAGTTGGTGGCCCTGAGCGGTTTTAAATCTGTCGATAACCTTTCTAAGAATGCTTCTCGAAAAATTGCTGTATTCTTATCTTCATACATTTCTTGTACTATGTGTCCTGTACTGAGACAAATTACATCTACATGCCTTCCCTGTGGTATTTTCTAATTTCCCGCAAATACCGTTTTCTCTAAAAGTATTTCCTCTGTATCACCTCTATTTTCACTTTCCCTACGAGAAATTCATTTTGTTAGCACTTTTTACAGATTGGTTTTTCACATTCTACTCTTGTTTCATAACTTTCAAAACTTTATCGAGACTTGCTTTTTTTTCTAACTAAAAACTTTCTGATTCGTTAACGTGTCTTCTTAGTATGTTTTTGAAGCATTCTTATAATTTTTTCTTCTAGGGTACGGTTCAGGCTAGCACACAGTTCCACTTTTCCTTTCCTTACTTCACCTATAAGTTGTAGATTCGCTAAGTTTTGGAGTAAAAGTAGAAATTTTCAATAGCTAGCATTGAAAGTTGTAAGATAATAACATAGCAAGGCCTTACATTTATACACATCTGAAGTATACTTAAAAATGTCATTACTGTTAATTGCCCAATTGAGATGTATACTTCTAAATCTAATTATCTTTTAAGTATACAACTCTTTCCTCAAATACATACTTAAGACATACGCAATATCTACCCCTTGCGTTATCCAGTCATTTCCAAAAGAAAAATATATTATCAGCGGCCCATTTCCATATGGCCGACGCACTCGAAATTTTCTTCTCGCTGGTCTCTGCGAATTTTCTGACGCAATTTCATTTCACACATTTACTTCTTTTCTTCTCTAAAATTTTTGTCCATAACTCACAAATTTTGGAATTATTTTCAGGTTCTCTATTTTCTTCCGATCACTCCATATTCACTTATGAACAACTTTTAATCAATTAATGCCAAGTGATAAATAAATTTCATTGCATTAACAAAAAAATAAGAAAATCTCGTGTCTTCAGTCTCACTGCAAAGTAAATTTTTTCGAAAAAGCGTGTCATAAACCCGTCTCACTAGATAAAAAAAACCCTTTGAGTTCGCACCAAAAAACCGACAGAAAATGGATCGCTGAGAGTCTCGGTCGAGCTACTCGAAAACAATAGAACCATAAAAAAATTGACTTCTTGTGACCCAACTGCATTTATTACCTCATTTCAAATTTGCCGACGATGACCCTCGATAACAATAGAAATCGGCAAAATTTCAAAAGAGTCTCGTTCGAAGCTCGAGGCATACTCGACTCGAGCTCGACTCGCCATATTTATACGCACCTTAGACTTATGGCACAGTCATGAATCATTTCGGGAACACTTTTTAAATTAATTTAAAATAATAATATAATTAAAATATTTAAGAATTAATAAATTGTATTATAATTGTAATAACCATGTTTCTACATCGGAAAATAGTGTGATTTAATATATTTTTTCAATCAGAACATTTATTTTTTAAATTGCTCTTAACAATTTTGTAATTGGTGTAAATTCTAATACAAAACTTAAATTATTTTTTACATGTTTACACTATGCGATGTATTAATAATATAAATCAATAATTTTAAAGGACATTTTCATACTGTGTATGGAAGATTTTAAGATAAATAAATCGTTATTGATTTATTTGCCGTTTTCGTAACGTTCCCGGAAATGATGATGATGTTCCCAAAATGACAGTGAAGTTCCCTAAATGACGATAGCGTTCTCTGAATGATCACAACGCCCGGTTTATATGATATTTTATGCTTGAAAATAATTCACGTTTTCAGTATTATACCTTTATTTGTACTTAAGGCATTAGGAACTCTAATATATCTATAATAATAATAAACTAAATAATACAAAATAGTTGAAAATGGCTTCGGCATATAGATTTTTAAGACAACTGAGGATTTATAAGAAAATTTGATGCTTCAAAACTCGACAACAATGCCGTTTTTTGCGATTTTGACTATGTTTCACCACTTTTAAAAATCTGAAAAAATTCATGGACATAGTTTGTTATCTAAAAAACAACATATTTTTTTGGAGCTTGGTATTGTCCATAAAAATTTGAATTTCGCTCCAGGAATGTTTGTAAAAAATATCTTGTTGTAGGCAATAAAAAAACCTATAAAATGAAAAAAAAAAGTTTCTACGATGATCAAAACCGAAGATGTCGTCAAAAAACGAAAAAAGTCGTTTTATTTTTTTTAAGGTTATGTGACGATAAAAGTGGCTAAAAATTTTTGTGTGGGTACTTTTTGATGTAAAACAACCGGGTGCTTTTTATTTTTTTATTATCGGAAGGCAGTTTACATCCTCTCAATCGGCTAGACCCCTTCGAAGTTTTAATCATTTTCAGTCAACATTTATGAATAAAACAAATAAAGAAAATAATAATTTTACATCAAGCAGAACTTTTCAACCTTTATAGTCTGTTATTGTTTTTGACCCATTCGTACTGTATTAATTATGTATTACGGTAGGAAGAAATACACATTTTTTTAAAATAATAATCGTTTATTAATACAAAATTAAAAATACAATTGAGCCAAGTGAAATAGCAAATGGAAAAGAAGTCCCGTCAATCATTACTAAATATTTCTATTATTCAATTGTTTTTAAGAGGTCGTTTCGATAATATATAGCAGCAAAATTCTAACATTATTACATATTCTATATGTCTCTTAAAATTATTTTAATTATTTTGTACATTATATCAAAAATATTTTTCTTACCCAGATTAATATATGAACACTTTGAAAATCAGAAAAGGATCAACAATTAGAATATCCAAGTTAGTTGATTTAATTTTGATAATTACACTTTTTTCTCGTATTTGCACAGAATTTCCACTATTTCCAAAACCACTTTATCTGCATCAGTCTTTTCCATGGCCAATAAGCTGTCTTCAACAAATTTTGCAAACGATTTATAACAATTGCTTTCACCATCTTTAAACTCAATTAATTTATTTAAAATTTCACTAGAAAGCTGCAAGTTGTTTTTAATCTCCGACATTTCTCCGGAAAACATCTTTACCGTTTCGGATAAGTGCTCTGCATTTTCTTCTAACCTTTTTATCCGTATTAATATGTTGCTTTCTTGTTCCATTTCAAACGGAGAGTTAGTTTTACAACTATTTATGTCGGTCACTCGACAAAATAAGAATGATTTCGGTTCATTTTGGGGAAGGAATAGTAGAAATAATGTATCTGTATGTGTTTCTAAGAAAAGGATCCCTTTGGGTTTAAAGCAGGTAAAAGCCCTTATTATGTGTGTTTGTTTTTATCAGAATCTTTGAAGTAAATACTTGTTAAAGGGCCTTTAGCTTACGGCATTGCCATATGTTTCGTTTATTGGTGAACATCATGATTATATAGTTGCAAATTGAATGGAGGAATTAATTATATTAATTTCCATGGGGCTTTGTTGTATCTTTAAAATCTTTTATTCAAGTTTTTTATAGTTAAGATCAGTTGTTTTCTTACAAAAAGTGTATAATATAAGAAAATAAGTAATATAGACAAGATTATATTTCGTTATTTGTCACATATATTAAATTTTTAGCACCACGGTTGTGTCATAGTAACAACATCTTTTTGTTAAAACAATACATAAAGAACAAATATTGCCTACATCCATTTTTCGATGGTATTTTAAAAGAATAAAATCAAAACATTTTATTTATGTAATAAAAGAGGAGGTTTTTATATTTATAAATCCAGAACAAGGAAGTTAGTTCAGGTTAACTTATAAAATATTGATCTTAGAAATTTAATTTAAACGTAATTATAAACTATTTTTATTTATAAGGAGACTTCTGATTTCGCAGAAACTTTTAGAAAGATAATAGTAATTAGGTCTTTTTTTTTGGGAAAATTTTTTATTTAACAATTAGGATGTGAAAAAACAGTTTTTTCGAGTGCTAGGAAAAACTATTGTTTTTCAGTAAAAAAGTTTCAAACAAAAATTGTGCACATTGAAAATGCCTACAAAACGAGCTACGGCCGATCCGAATCGAATAATCTTTTCATTAGTTATTGCAAAAAAACCTAATAAAATGGCTGTTTTTTCAATTGTTTATAAACAATAGAAAAATAAATTGCATTAACTTTATACTGTAACTAAAGGGGCCTCTTGTTGCATACAACAAATGTTCAAAATTTCAAGTAAAAATATTCAATAGTGTTTTGTTACAATAGACACATATAACTTTGAAAGAGTGGGGCGTTTTAAATATCTTGGAGCGACAATCACCGCAGATAACGATATCACAGAAGAGATAAAAGGGAGAATTCAGGCAGCAAACAGATTTATGTATAGTCTCAACAACCCCATCAAATCCAAGAACCTAACACGAACTTCAAAAATCAGGATATATAGAACAGTGATTAGACCAGTGCTCATGTATGGCTGTGAGACGTGAACGCTGACAAAAGCAATGGAAATGAAACTTAGATGTTTTGAGAGGAAAATCCTTAGAAGGATTTTCGGACCCTGTCACGACCCCAATACTAATCAATACCGAATAAGAACAAATGCTGAGGTCAAACAAATATATAACGCTAGCGACATCGTACAAGAAATTAAATACCAACGCCTAAGATGGGCTGGCTATGTCCATAGGCTCCCTAATAACCACCTTACCAAGTTAATTTGGGAGGAGGCCCCGACAGGGAAAAGACCCTTAGGAGGCCCAAGAATGCGATGGAGAGATAACATATGGTCAGATTTAAGAACAATGGGGTTACCCACTCACCCAACTATCTGTAAATCACCCTCAAATGAACCACTAAAAATTTATTGATTCTTAGAGTTCCATACCAGTGAAATTGTGTCAAACAAATATTTAATCTGTCAGTGTAAATGCGCCATCTTAAAATTCAAATGAATTTTAGATTGGTAATATAGGCCGCAAAACCACCCTATATCGAAAGAACTTGAGACATAAATTTCTTAGCCCTATATATTTTATACTGCATATTGAGTTTGTATACGCCCCAAGAACTCCGTAATATCAATTTTAGACAAAATCGGAAAATTTTCCATTCTTCATATTGTATCTTATCAACCTAATAGTTATTTAATTTCATATTCGAAATACACGACCCCGAAAACCCCTTAATACCAAATCAGAAAAAATGTGAATAAGGTAAAATTTTCTACCCACCATATTGGATGCACCATATGGAATCTCAAAAAAATAATTTTATCGTCTTAATCTAATCTAAATAAAAACCCTTCAAAACCTCCTAGTACAAATTTTCACCGTCATATTTCATCTGACATATTAGATTTTCTTAAAATATTCGCTCTTACATCCTTATAAACGATTCAGTCCCACAATTGGAACAAAATCGAAAAATGTAAAATTTAATATTGACCTCAAGAACCCCTCATATCTCATTTTTAGAGAAAATCAAAAAATGTAAAATTTTTAGGACGCCATATTAAATCCATCAGATTGAGTTTTTAAAAAAATGTTTTAAATTCGTAATAAACACTAAAAAGAACCCAATACTGATTTTAGACAAAATCAAGAGATGTTGAATCTTTAATCCGCCATCTTAGATCCGCCATATTTATTTTTTTTTAATAATTCCAGATTCGTTATGTGCGATCCCGAAAACTCCCCCATATCAATTTTGGGGAAAATCGGACAAAATTGATTTTTCCGCCCGCCATATTGGATCCGCCATATGGAATTTTTTAAAAATAATTTTAGATTTGTTATGTGCGATTCTGAAAACTTACCCGTATCAATTTTCGAGAAAATCGGACAAAATTTATTTTTTTGTCCGCCATATTGGATCTGCCATATTTTGAATTCGTTGTCTACTACCGCAAAAATTCGCTTATACTAATTTTGAAGAAAATTAGATAAAATTAACTTTTTTTTCTACCATATTGTCAGCGCGATCTTCGATTTTACTGTACCAATTTCGTCCAAAAAAATATGGGACCACCGCAGCAACTTCCTGAACATAACGTAAAAAATTTCATTCAAATCGGTGCCACCGTTCCGGAGTAACCATACATTAAAAAAATACATAGTCGAAGAATTGAGAACTCCCTTCTTTTAGAAGTCGATTAAAAAAAAACTTTTTTTTACAGTTTTTATTAATAAGAAAAGTTCCAAGTTGGAGTTGGATTATGCACTGCACTTCAAATAATGGTGTAGGTAATTTATTGTTAAATTTTGTTACATAAAAAATCTCTATTAATTGGGCTAATAGAAGATATTTTATTGTCTATTAACATAAAACATCTAGCCCTATTTTTGTCCCATATGGTAAAGATTATTGACTTGGCAAAACATAAAGTTACTTTCATGAATGAGACTTTAACTTTTATATATGATTCCTTCCGATTACAAACCTCTCGAAAATTATTTTCGGTAACCTAAAAACTTTTCAATAGAGGTATTTACTAGGCAAAGATCATTATGGTTCTAGAGATTGAAACGAAGATTCTCTTTACATCAGGGCTCAAAGTTCGCGTCACAGTGCTTTGATGTATGTGCTTAAAAGCATATCTTTAAATGGGGTTTCTAGCAAATGCTAATGAGAATAGGTAGGTGGCTGTAAAATATGTCGAAATGATAGAGATTAAATGTGAAACCGTAGCAATTTAATTTACGATAAAACGATTGTCATCATGAATCTTTTCTATTGGTAGTTAGGAAAACTGTTTATAAGTTGTAAATAATAATCTTTGCTTGCTAGTATACCAGGTATCACGTGAAAAATTAGTTAATGGTAATAGCTATAAACTTTGTACATGGTGGTTTTTTATAGAGGTATAGAACTTTTAAATGGAATAAAACAAAGATGAATTTTTTAAATTGACATGAAATTTACTTTATTCGAAAGATAACCTTCTGGCATTATAATTTAAATATGACTTCTGGCATATGACCGCCACGGCTGGCTCGGACGTAGTCTAATCTGGAGATCCAATTTTCGATGACTTTTTCCAACATTTGTGGCCGTATATCGGCAATAACGCGGCGACTGTTGTCCTCCAAGTGATCAATCGTTTCGGGCTTATCGGCGTAGACTAGCGACTTCACACATCCCCACAGAAAATAGTCTAGCGACGTTAAGTAGCACGATCTTGGAGGCCAATTCACGGGTCAGAAACGTGAAACTATGCGGTTACCAAACGTTTCCTTCAATAAATCAATTATGGCACGAGCTGTGTGACATGTTGCGCCGTCTTGTTGAAACCGCAGCTCCTGCACATCATGGTTGTTCAACTGATGAACGAAAAAGTCAGTAATCATGGCTCTATAGCGGTCACCATTGACTGTAACGTTCTGACCAGCATCGTTTTTAAAGAAGTACGGACCAATGATTCCACCAGCCCATAAAGCACACCAAACAGTCAGTTTTTCTGGATGTAACGGTGTCTCAACATACACTTGAGGATTATCATCACTCCAAATATGGCAGTTTTGTTTATTGACGTATCCATTCAAACAAAAGTGAGCTTCATCGCTAAACAAAATTCGCTTATGAAAATCGGGATCAACGGCAATCTTGTTTTGGGCCCATTCACCGAATCTACGCCTTGCTAGGTGATCGTGTGGCTTCAATTCTTGCACGAGTTGGATTTTGTAAGCACGCATACCAAGATCTTTCTGCAAAATCTTCCATAAAGTGAATGGACACATATCCAATTTCTGTGCACGATGGCGGATAGACTGATTCGGGTCTTCCTCTACGCTACGCTCTACAGCAGCAATGACTTCTTCTGTACGCACTGTACGACGTCTCTGTGGATGCGTATTATCTTTTAGAGTAAACGTGGTGCGAAAACGTTCCATAGTTAATCGAATTAATTGCTCTGATGGACGATTATGTTGACCGTAAAATGGACGTAGTGCGCGATACGTATTTCGAACAGAACCATGATTTTCAAAATAAATTTGCACAATTTGGAAGCGTTATTCAGGCGTCAGTCTGTTCATGTTGAAATGCCAAACCAAATTAAACATAAATCACCTGGCAGCTGACAAAATGGCCGCCAGTTAAAAAAGTGTTTCCAACTTAAAGTTTGATACCTCTATAAAAAACACCCTTTATATGTGCGTAGGAGGTACCTCTGAAGGCGACTCCGTCCAATCCTGTAGGGAAATCGTATGTACCTTTTGAATATTGAAAAAATGAACCAATTTTTCTTGGAAAGTCATAAACAATCCATTTTGCTGTGTCTATTTGAGCAGTGAGCTTTCTTATGCTGTTAGAACGATTCTTTTGATTTTATCATCCGGAATGTGTTCAATTAACTTTCTTGAATGTAACAAATGGATTTTGTCGGAATAAAAGTAAAATATCTTTTTTTACGTAATTATGTTACTACTCTAAAAACTGAATCAAAATTTTAGGTCTCCCGAAATAAACTAAATTTTCTATTTTTTCCGGTTATACAGAGTAAATATTTACATTAATCAAGAAATACAATGTTAGTTACATCGCCAACGAACTTCAAACGGGTCCCGCTGGGAAAGAAAATTGACAATAGAAATAAGTAATTTATTTCAAAACATCTTTTCGAAGAAAACCGCGGAAAGCAAATAAAATTAAATGGCCAATTTTAAGTTTTTGTGCTTATATCTTTCAAAGTATGAGGAATTTTCTTAGTTTTTACCCTTTTGTACTTCTGCTCTTTCGTCGTATACGAAACAATTTATCTTTACCGTTAGCAAAAAGAGAAACGAAACATACAAGCTCACGTCCCTGTGATGTTTCAAAAGTAATCACTGAAAAGCACCGGGCACAAGTGCACATTATATCTCAAGTTTTCCGGGTAAAATACATTTTATTTCATTTACTGCCCATTTCGAACTTGTGTAAGCGCAAAAATTTCATAAACAGGACATCAAAGCGGGCTGCGAGGATAAACAGAGGCGTTACTTAATATTTTAACCTATGCATATTATGTCCTGGTAAAAGGGTAATAATATTCTTTTTTTAATCGATTTCTAAAAGAATGAAGTTCTGAATTCGCCGACTATGTATTTTTTAACCGACTTCTAAAAGAAGAAGGTTCTCAATTCGTCGAGTATATATGTCTTTTTTTCATGTATATACACCGATTACTCCGGAACGGCGGCACCGATTTGAATGAAATTTTTTACGTTATGTGCAGGAAGTTGCTGCGGTGGTCCCATATTTTTTTGGAAGCAATTGGTGCACTAATATCCAAGATGGTACTGATAATATGGCGGCCAAAAAAATTAATTTTGTTTGATTTTCTTCAAAATTATTATGGGGGAATTTTTGGGGTGAATGTGAAATTATTCTTAAAAAATTCAATATGGCCGACCCAATATGGCGGACAAAACAATTTAATTTTGTCTGATTTTCTCCAAAATTGGTGTGGAGGAGTTTTCGGGGTCGCATATAATGAATCTAAAATATTTTTAAAAAATTCAATATGGCGGATCCAATATGGCGGACAAAAAGTCAATTTTGTCCGATTTTCTCCAAAATTGGTACGGGAGAGTTATCGGAGTCGCACATAACGAATCTGAAATTATTTTTAAAAAATTCAATATGGCGAATCCAAGATGGCAGATTAAAGATTCTAAATCTCCCGATTTTGTCTAAAATGAAGATTGGGGTATTTTTGTTAGTGGTAATTATGAATTTAAAATATTTTTTGAAAAACTCAATCTGACAGATACAATATGGTGTCCTAAAAATTTTACATTTTTCGATTTTCTCCCAAACTGATATAGAGGGTCCTTGAGGGTGTAAATTATGAATTTAAAAGTATTTTTTCAGGATTTAATCGTTTTTGAGGATGTAAATAGCGAATATAAGTCTAGAAATTTTAAATTTCCGGATTTTTTCCAAAATTGGTACCAGGGGGCTTTAAATTTTTTACAACTATTAGGTTGATAAGATACAATATGAGGAACAGAAAATTTTACATAATCCGGTTTTATCTAAAATTGATATTGTGGGGTTCTTGAGGCGTATACCAACTCAATATGCAGTATAAAATATATCGAGTTAGGAAATTTACATCTCAGGTTCTTTAAACATTGATATTGGAAGGTTTTGTGGCCTATATTACCAATCTCAAAATTAATTTGATATTTAATATAGTGGATTTACTATGACAGACTTAATATTTGTTTGACACAATTTTACAGGTATTTGGAAAACTCTAAGAACCCAAGAATTTTTAGTGGTTTCTTTTTAGGGTGATTTACAACTTTAGATAAAATGGGTACTTTTTTGCTAACTTGGAGTCATTGCGAGGTACACTAATCTCGATTAATACTTAATTCAAATAATTTATGGATATTATAATGAATTCTAAAACTAAAAATAGAAAAATAAAATTTTTATAAAAAAATTGAACCGACTTCTAAAAGTGCGTTAAAAAATAACTATAAATTTTTAAATGAAATTGAACTTTTTGAAGTCGGTACTAAATTATTTCTAAATGAAACAAATAACTACTAATATATACAAATTATGGTAAGAAAGCAATTACAAATAACAATTTTTTAATCTTTTTATGCAAATCACATTTTGTCAGGTATTAGTTTGACGCCGACTTCAAAAAGTTGAATTTCATATAATAATTTATAATTTTTTTTATAAAAATTTTATATCATATTGAATTGAGTTTTATGATTTACAGAATTTAGATAATTTACTGGCCTTAATTTATTCTCGTACTATTCCAAATACAAAAAAAAAAAAACATCGTCTACGTATTTTGCACAATAAAAAACATATTTTAAAAGGTTTCTATTGAAACTAAAGATTTTTTCAAAATTTGTCATGAAGATTTCTGATAGTAAAGGAGAGATTGGGGAACCCATCGTGCGACCTGCTTCTTATCGGCAGAATTCATTGCCAAATTGGAAATATTTTTGTGTAATACATGTGGATACAACATTCTCTATTTAAATTTTAATGTCATTATTTTTTGTTGAACTATTGGTTATATCTATTCAAATAATAATAAATTATTTTGGGAGATTGAGGTAAAAATAATTTTAACATCAAAAGAGACAATTTTAGCTTTTTGAGGAAGTTTAATGTTTTTTGTTGTACCACTAATATGGATCGGAAGTTAGTTCAGGTTAGTTCAAGTTATTAATATGTGAGTTGAAAATAAGTTGGATGTTGTAATACATCATTTAATTTCGGGGTTATTTTATAGTAAGGGGCATTAACGTAAGATAGAACTGGTCTAATGGGATTGTTTTCCTTATGAATTTTAGGTAGGCTAAAGAACAGGGGGTAGATTGTTCATAGTTTTTTACTATCGGTTTGGTTTTTTTTTATTGTATATGATCTTTAAAATGAAAATCCTCATACTGTTACATACTTTTAACAGAAATTGAAAGGATTCATAAAATAAGAAAATTATTTAAAATTACCTTTATTTCACTGTGTTTTCTTATTAAAAAGCGATCTTTTGTAATAAAATGCATACAATCATCTCAGAAACAGACGTGCAATAAAATTGCAGAGAAACACTAATAAAGTTAGTTACCGCTAGGGATTTTTTTTAATTTACAATTTCAGCGAATAATAGTAAAATGTATTTTTGTTCTTTTTCCGGTGTTTTCGCAAACACTTCATAGTGCATTGTACTCAACATGAATATCCAAATGGTTTAGACGCTTAAGATTTAGAGAAATTACTTCAAATGAAAGATAACCTGCTTTCTAGGATGTACTGCTCCTTTTGTTTAGAGAATAATGGGAGATAATTATTCTAAAGGAAACCCAGTTTCTTTGTGTTACAAATGACTTAGATAATTTGCGGCGAACTTCCGATTGTAAATTATTTTACAAGTTCGAGATATACCGAAGCATAAAGGAAAATAAAAATATACAAATTTTTTTCTTGGAACGAGTGTTATAAATAGGGATCCGTTAAATTCTCACTACTTGACAACAGATTATTATATCTTATTATATTTTACCAACTCACAATTTGGGTCCAAGGGTGGTGTCCTCATTTGCAGGACGGAGAGAGCTGGTAAATTATATTATATCTTCTTTGGAATCTCAAGTCGGACCTTGTTGATAGACTTTTTTCGAGCTTGGCGTTCATTAGGTTATGGAAGTGATTATGAATTGGGCTTTTAAGCCACGAATTTGGAAGAGTAACAGTGACCCTAGTTAACGGTCAAGTAGTCAGTTGCTGACAAATTGGTGACTTTGTTGTGGTGTGGGATATTCGTATAAACTCATTAGTAGACTGTTGAGTTCTACCAAGATAGATAGAGAATTTCCTATGAATATCGGAAATGTTTTACATCCGAGGTCTCTGTAAATGATGGTATTCCTTATGTAATAAGAGTGTCCACGGATTATATGGAGGAATTTGTTTTGAAAGCTCTCTAACCTGCTAAATCTTAATCTGCTAATGGCGATCCACATGGGAGCACCAAAAGACGGAATTGATCTAATGACGAGTTTACAGATTATAAGCTTTAGCTTTAAATTTAGCTTACTATTATGATTTATCAGCGTGTAGAATGCTACCAAAGATGCTTTAGATTTAATTAGTAGATAATATTAAGGAGTTAAATGAGCCTCTATCGAAGATTAGTCCTAAGTATTTGACACGATCCCTCCATGAAATTTAAATGTTTAAATGAACAGCGGAACATCTGGGATCGGAGACCTTGCTTTGGTAAACCGTTTTGTCTAGACTCTACCTATTTTTCCAGTCAGCAATCCGTCTCTTTAACTTATTTAGTTACTTTTGTAAACCTCAAATTATAAGATGAAATAACCCTGAGGATGTCGCAGACACAATAGATATAATTTGCTATGTTAGACTTTCGTATTTTCTGCTGTATTGAGATTAAATAGAGTAGGGGATAGAGGGAAACTCTGAAGAACCCCCGCCCTAGTAGACATTGCAATACAAATAGTATCGTCTGACGATACTAAGGAAACTAAGGACTTGTCTTACGAGGTAATTTCGGATTATTCTTATAAATTTGATTACTAGTTCATTGTCGTACACCTTATCAAAGACCTTGCTGATGTCGAAGAAGATAGCGCCCAAGTGGAATGGTATGGTAAAACTCTGTGCTATGAATGAAACCACCAGTCTGTTGAACTCTGATGTGCCTGTTCCTGAACCCGGAATGTTTCGGAGGCAAGATGTTTTTTTTCAGCTATGAAGTCAGTCAGACTATTTAGGATTACTCTTTCTATGAATTTCCCCAGATTGGAAATTAGACTAATCGGCCTATAACTGTTATTTCTGTTGGCATTTTCGCCTTTCTTCTTAAAAACCTTAATTTTGACTATTTTTCGATCTGAAAAAAATTGTAAAACAGCATTTTTGGGGTGATTTGGATAAAATAGGTACTTTTATGTCACCTTGGAGTCGTTGCGAGGTACATTAATCTCGATTAGTATTCCGTAATTTATGGATATCCTAATGAATTTAAAACCAAAAATCAGAAAAAAAAAGTTGAACCGACTTTTAAAGTGCTCTTAAAAGTGAAAAATAACTAGAAAATTTTATATGAAATTGAAATTTTTGAAGTCGGCGCCAAATTATTTCTAAATGAAATAAATAACTAGTAATATATACTAATAATGGTATAAAAGCAATTACAAATAAAGTATTTTTAATCTGTTTATGCGAATCACATTTTGTCAAGTATTAGTTTGGCGCCGGCTTAAAAAATTCCAATTTCATATAAAAATTTATAGTTATTTTTCACTTCTTAGCTCACTTTCAGAAGAATTTTTTTTATAAAAATCTACTGGCCTAAATTTTTTTTCGTACTATTCCAAATACAAAAAAAACATCGTCTGCGTATTTTGTCCAATAAAAAACATATTTTAAAAGGTTTCTATTGAAACTAAAGATTTTTTCAAAATTTGTCATAAAGATTTCTGAGAGTAAAGGGGAGATTGGAGAACCCATGGTGAGACCTGCTTCTTGTCGGCAGATTTCATTGCCAAATTGGAATTATTTTTTTGTAACTCTGAAGAACCCTCGCTCTAATAGGCCTTGCAGTAGAAATAGCATCGTCTGACGATATTAAAGAAACTTAGAACTTTTCTTACGAGGTAATATGGGATTCCTAGCTTTATAAATTTGATTACTAGTTCATTGTCGCACACCTTATCAAAGGCCTTGCTGATGTCGAAGAAGATAACGTCCATGTGAAATGTTATGGAGAAACTCTGTGCCATGAATGAAGCCAGTCTATAGTCTGTTAAACTCTAATGTGTCTGTTCCTGAACCCGAAGTGTCTCAGAGGCAAGATGCTTCTTTCAACTATGAAGTCAATTAGATGATTTAGGATTACTCTTTCAATGAATTTTCTTTTTAATAATAATAATTTTAGCTACTTTTTGATCTGAAGGAAATTGTAACACAGCATTTCTTAAGCCAGCAATACCTGTCTTGTCTTGTCCAAGGCGCTTTTCAACGCTGCATTTGGCTAACCATTCAAAGTCTGACTCTTTCTTTATATTTAAACTTAAAGCAACCCCCTGGATTCCATCAAGACCAGTGACAGGTATTCTTATGCTGAAAGATCGAATTTACTTATAACTATTAGTCCGGTCAAAATAGACATTGAAGGTTACATTAATTCGCACCTTGCTAAAAATTGGCATGAATGTTGAGAACCCTATTATACACAATTTGTCAATTATCCACATCAATCCGAAGTGTGGAAAAAAATGTATTCAAGGTCAAATGTTGCAAAAATCGGTTTTTTGAGTTTTCCAGCTAAACGGTAAGTTTTATAATAAAAATAGGTGAGACAAAAATTATTACACTTTTTTTCCTAAGAATCACCATTTCGGAGATACAGCGATGCAAAATGTTGAAAAAGTTGTATTCTTCATAATATGCATGTCAATTACCGTAATATATGTTACAGAACGATAATATAAGTAAAAATAATAATTTTCGTAGCGCATACATACATATTATACAGTTTTAAAAATATAAATTCCAAAAAAAACCCAGTCCCTCATTTTATATGACCGTACGGCCTTGAGCAACATCTGTCTGCTATTCAATTGTCCACGTGGCGACGCTCGTATACCTGCTCCTTTTTGAAGGGCCTCCCTAGATAGAATAGTATTAGTCTCAAGCATTCTTTCGTAGTAAGAACACGTAGTTATTGCTTATATTTTCAAACAAAATTTGTGCAGTTTTGTGTTTGTAATAGAAATGTCGCAGTTGTGCTTTATTTGTAATAAACATTTGACCGAAAGCGAAACAGTTACTGTTGATCGTGGCCTAAAGACATTAATTAATGCAAGTATTGAAAGAGGTGATGAATTTTCGGAATACCTGAAAGACCAGACTTCTGTGACAGTTCATGTGCAGTGTCGAAAAAACTATACTCGGAAGGGTACAATCGCTGCATTGAAAAGAAAACAGGATGAAGAACAAGCTAGTACATCAAAAATAAGTCCACCTCGTACTAGAGCACGCGTAAGTGAACCATTTTTTTGTTTTAAAAAGTGTTGCTTATTTTGTGGCAATGAATTGAATGAAGAGCTAGAAAACAGAAAAGCACTCGGCGTAAAATTTTTCATGTAACAACACTTTCATTCAAAGAAACAATCCTGAATATAGCCCAGACTCGTTCTGATCATGTAGCAAAAGCTGTTATTACTCGAATTGTGTTCGAACATGATTTAGTTGCTGCCGAAGCTAAGTATCATAAAGACTGTCATAATGCCTTCTTGAGAGCGACTACGGGGGGTCAAGCCGGTCGTCCTCAATCTGAAAGTACGAATCTTTTAATGGAAGAAATATTTGCACACATCGAAAATAGTGATGATTGTCAATTTTCATTAGACGAATTACAAAATATTTACAACAATTCGTTAGATAATAGAACCATTAAGTTACGATTAAAGTTGAAGTATGGCGATAAAATTATTATAACAGAAAAGTCAGGAGCATCAACATTAATATGTTTTGTTGATAATCACTATGACATTTTAAATCGAGCTAGCTACGAAAAAAAAAACAACAAATGAAAAAGAAGAGCGATTTAGAATCGTGAAGGCTGCGGCAGCAATCATTCGAGAAGATATTCAATCTGCAGTTTTTGATAATTCTCATTACCCCCCGCCAGGTCGTATGTTTGAAGATATTAACAGTCAAATTCCAGAGTCACTGACTTATTTTTTGGAGAAAGTTATTTTGAAAAAAAAAGCGATTTAATTTACAACATTTGAAATTAGTATGCACAAATATTAGCCATAGTATTATGACTGCTGTTCGACCAAGGTCTTTCAAATCAAAGTTACAATTGGGTCTCTCTATTTTTTTTCATCGGCGATTTGGGTCAAAACGTCTTATACAAATTTTTTCGTCTTTCGGTTTGTGCGCATCTTATAATGATACTATATTGTACAAAGCAGCAGCAGTTTTTTACCGTCCACCTCACATTTTACCACCAGAAACTGGCACATTCATTCAGTATGTTGCAGACAATGCTGATATAAATATAAATACGCTGGATGGTCATAACACACTTCACATAATGGATATCATTCAAGTTGTTACTCCAAAAAGTTCAGTTTTACTAGAAGAGCCGATACAACGGAAGAAGAAGAAGAAGAAGAAGAAGAAGAAAGAGAAGAAGAGCAAGACAGTATGGATTATGTTCCATTAGAAGAGTATCAATCAGACGAATAATTTTCTCAATTTACGCATTACTTACACCGCTCTTGTTATTTACAATAGTACCATTTTCAATTTAATACAATAGCTTTTTAACTCAACAGAAGCACAATAGATCGTGGAATAGGCCTACCGGGGAAACCACGTAAAAAAAAACCCGCCATGTACACTACCTCACGGGTGGCGCGGAAACGTGTGCATATTATGAAGAATACAACTTTTTCAACATTTTGCATCGCTGTATCTCCGAAATGGTGATTCTTAGGAAAAAAAGTGTATGAACAATTTTTATAGATAATTGCATGATAAATAATTTTTGTCTCACCTATTTTTATTATAAAACTTACCGTTTAGCTGGAAAACTCAAAAAACCGATTTTTGCAACATTTAACCTTGAATAAATTTTTTTCCACACTTCGGATTGATGTGGATAATTGACAAATTGTGTATAATAGGGTTCCCAACATTCATACCAATTTTTAGCAAGGTGCGAATTAATCTAACCTTACCCCTATTTTTGATGCTAACTTGACCGGACTATATGCTTTAAACAGAACATAAATGCTTCTAGAAATTCTTACAATTCTTACAAGAGATATTAATAGTCACAATCTAAGGATAATTGTCAAGCTATATTCAAATCAAACAGCTACTATCAGAATTTATTTCTGACGTATCAATTTAGAAACTTGGACAAATTAACCTGTTTAATCACAGACATAGAACTACTTTTCTTGAAATTAAAAATTTCTTTTGTTGTAGATATACAAACTTACAGAACCAGAATGTTTCAATGCTATTAGACAGGGCTGAGGAGTGGACACTTAAAAGGCCGAAATTGATAAATTAGAAACTTTTAAAAGATGGGACCATGGTCGTATGTTACGCAAACCATAGGTTATTAGGATCACAACTGTGGAAATACTCCAGCTTGAAGAAGTGACAAGGAACCTTAAGAGGAAGAAGTTCCAATATTTTGGGCATATCATTAAACAACAAAACTGTCTATTGCAAAATATTATGGAAAAAAAAGAAAGAGCTGCAAGCAGAAGAAGAATATCCTGGCTGAAATTTTTTAGGAAATAGTTTTTCAAAAAGCTAAAATAGCCGTGAAAATCGTAAACCTCCTTCAGGAGACTACATTTGAAGAAGTAGACGAAAATATACAATTCTGTTTAATATCATTAGCTGGTTACTAACCCTAAAAAGAATTTTTCATTTCACAAAATCTAGAACAGAAGAATTCTAGGTGATTGTGTAGTCACCAATAAATATTGTTACGAACGACTAGAAGAAACTTACTGATATGCCCTCGTATAAAAAATATTCAAAGGTGGTGAGTCATCTTTCTTATAACGTGCCGATGAGTCATATTTCTAGATAGTTCTCAACTTTTATGTTCTAGTTTTATACAGAAGATTCCATAGGTATATAAATATGGATAGGATATGGGTAGTATAGTTAGTTACATAACTAGTATTTGAATAGTAGAGTTTAAGAAGTAATAATAAGATTGTGTTTTAGCTGTGTTAATAAGTAGTTAATAATAAGTATTGGAAATATTAAGATTGTGTTTTAGCTGTGTTAATAAGTAGTTAATAATAAGTGTTGGAAATATTAGTGAAAGGTGTTGTATTTTAATTCTGCGAACTCAGTGAACGATTTTTAAAAAAAAGACAAAATCGTAACAATATAAGTATATGTAACGTTTCTATCTCATTAATTTTAACGGTCAAACAATCAGAAGAATATGACTGAGCTTTACCGAAATATTTTTGTTGGGATACGCTTTGTCCTAAACTCCAGATACCGAAAAACAGCTTTTATAATTTTCAATTCAAAAAATAATAAAAACATATAGGGCTTTTTTGTTTGTCATATTTTCATATCAAAGGTAGGTTATTTCCTTTATTTGTAAAATGCTTGAATGTCAAATGTAGACACAGGTAAGGACATCAAAAAGAACATAAATAAAAGGATAGGAAGATATTTATATGAGTTTTTTTAGGTTCGGGAAACGCTTTTCTTAAAGAAAGGCATGAAAAATATAAACTCTGACACAGTTGTAATGTGGAGATAAGTCTAATAAGCGTCCAGCATATATATATATATATATATATATATATATATATATATATATATATATATATATATATATATATATATATATATATAGTCTAATAAGTGTCCAGCGGGATTCGTAGTAAGTTAGAGATCCGACTAAGCGGTAGGTATTTTCTTGGGATGGGCGATACGATATTTTAGAGTATTGATAATTTCGGATAGAATTTATATAAGTTATAATTATGTTATTAAATTGTAATAGACTTCGTGGAAAAAGATTATTGGATAACGCCGCTTTACAATTTTCGACTTTTTTTCTTAGCTTAAAGGTATTTTTGATGTCAAAAGTGCAAGAAAAAAAGTTTATAGCAAGGCAAAATCGAATACCCATCCTTTTTGAGATCTATCGTAATAGACGCAAAACCACAGTATGAAAGTGACCGTCTGGTAATTGGCTCCTGGTATTCCTGGCCATGGGCGAAAGCTCTCTATATTTTATCTGCGTACACACATAAACATCCTATATCAGAAGAAGTTTTTAAGGCTGTTAAATCAGTGTACCAAAAATTATCTAACAATGATTTATTCAAATGCTTTATACAAGGCTACATGCGGAACATGGTTGCAAAAACTGTATTTAATGACAAAAAATGCTTGATGTAGCTGGAAACATGTTCTTTACACATTTAATGTTGGGAGATGACAATCGAAACAAATTGCTATGATTTTTGCACCGAGGCCGACGCTCGGTGCGTTCAGTTTCACTAATGACCGCCAAAAAGAACAGGCTGAACCTCCATTCTGCCAGGAATGAAAACATAGAAGAAAATATAAATTTATAAGGCCGATCAGAGTCTGAGTCTGGTATTTTTTAACCTGACTTAACCTGATCCTTCGGACTGTAAACTGATTCGGGTAAAAAGAACGGGTCTTTCATTTCGACCCACCTCTAGTATAAGGTTTTTTTAATCTACTGAGAACTAAATAAGATTTTCTAACATAAATATAAAATTTTTGGTACAGTTTCCTTTAAAATGTCTACACAGTTGATTATTTTGTCGCTGAATTTAGTTTGTTCTTTTTAATTGTGAAAAGAACATTTATTTCAATTAAAATAAATTAAGCTTTTAATTAAATGGAAAACAGCAAGCATTTTAATGAAGACGGTATGCACTTACATGTTTTTTTCTATGAAACAATTTTAATTTTAGATTTTCGTTGCACGACTCTGTTTGAATAAATGCTAATTAATTAACAAAAAAGATTACACAGTGTGCTGTTTTATAAAATGCAAATAATAAAAATTGAATTTTAAAAAATAAAATTCTTAGCATAAGTTTTTTTCGCTAATAATTTTAACAACCGAATTAAGCTCAGTAATTGACAGTTGAATAATACTTCAAAATTCACCCATCAGTCGAGTACAATTGACTGAAAACTGACATTTTAAATGGCAGGAAATTTGAACACTTACTTTATTGTAGTACAGATATTTATAAAAAATTTAAAAATTATATATGAACTTGCACACACAAAATTTATGATTATGATAGCTAGATTGACATATTTTGCAGGTGGATAAAAAACCTTCCTCAGAAAATTGATATATATATATATATATATATATATTAACTATGTCGAAATTTTGATCTTTTAGTTCAAAAGCCAATGATAAAAGAACAAGAAAGTATAAATAAAAAAAAAATTATATATCCCTTAATGATTTTATATTATTAAAATGCTATCCATTTTAAAAGAAGTTTTTGTCAGTTTAAAAATAATTCTAATACCAGCCCACGACATTTTCTTAATTAAGTTCTAAATATAAAAAGAAAACAGGTCAATAAAACTTTTAATTAAGGCAAAAGATTCATTTTAAAACTCCTAAATACTAATCCAAAAAGTTTGTAAGGTCATTAGGGAATAATAAATTATTAAAATTGTATCATTGCTAAGTCTAAATATATATATATATATATATATATATATATATATATATATATATATATATATATATATACATATACATATACATATACATATATTATATATATATATATATATATATATATATATATATATATATATTGTCGTATATTCACGTTCGTCGCTTGAGGAAAATTATTCATGGAGATCGGATTTTCCGCGGGAACGCCACGAGGTACGTTTCGATCGAACGCGAACGAGGAATAATTTGGTCATTTATGGTGTGTGTTTGTCCCTGCATTACGTGGTCCCCACCATGAAGTGAAGTTTGGATGTTATTTAAAAACTGTTCCATTGGAGAAATTGAAGTGTTAGAATTTAATCGAGTATTTTGATTTCTTCGGGTCATTTCAGATTCATTACGAGTATAGAATCCTGTTAGGTCTGGCGCGACCCCACGAGGGGTCGCGGAGGTCCCACCAAAACCACCCGGACAGCCTGAAATGCCACCTCATCATCAGACCGGAACGAACAGTGAGAGAAGGGACTGGACATGTTTAAATAAATTATTTTTCCTGTTAATTTGCAATGTTTTTGTATAATAATACAAAAATCACGGAGGGCTGGGCTTTGATGTACTTAATATATGAGAAAAATTAAGTATGTGGAATTCGATTTGGATAAAAACTTTGCCAATATTTACTTTAATTTGTTTTTTATTATATGTGAGCTCTTATAGAATTTTTTGTAGTAAAAGTTCTTTAGACTGGGGCTCTTAAGTTTATTGTCGAATTAAAATGTGTTGGAACTCTTAATAAAATTTCCGAAATTCAATTATTCCGAAATCTTTTTTTATGTTAAGCGCAAACTAAGGTACGTTTAGTGTTCTTAGATCAGTTAACGATGTCACTATCAGATTGTCACTAATTTTCTCTTGACGGAAAATTATTTGTCACAATCGGGAATGTCTAAATCGGGTATGCGGTATCAAGTTTTCTTTACACAATTTAATTTCCGCAAATTATTTTATTCCTAGAAGTTTGCGCAAGAATTTTGAAAAAAAAATCTGAGAGGTTTTTAGAGAAGCTTATTTTTTCCGACGGCTCAGGAATTTTACTAAAATTTGCGTTTCACGGCTTTTATTTAAATGAAGACTTACTTTTTCCCCTAGCACTGAACTGTTATCAGATACTAGAGTTCGCCTCTAACAAATTTCCGCCTAACAAACGAGGTTTTCTGGCTTTTCTGGTATCGCAATCTTCTTATCTTCTTTTTTGAATCGAATTCTTGATCGTCTTATTAGGACAACCAAGAACTTCTCTTCTTAAGCTGTCGTAAGCAGAGCGGCCTCCCTCATTGCACTAGCGTAAACAGCTTAGTGATCCTCTTAATGCCGAAAGGGGAGCTCCAGGAAAACCTCTAGGAAATTTAAAACTCCCTCTTCGCGTATTGATTTGTTGAATTTTTTCTTCTGGAAGGGAAACTGGCAGTAATCTCGTGCGAGATTACCGACTAGTGCTACTGTATCTTTCAAATTACAGCTACTATAGTACAAAAAGTTGACATTGAGAAAAATAAATATACTACTAAAGGTCTAATGTAGCGCTCAAACAATTATCTCATACAAAGTGTTTGCCAAAATTTTGCCCATTTGGTGAAATGTAAATTAAACTTTCTCAGATTTTGTAAACGGAACACCCTGTATATAACTACTTTATCATATCGAGTTATTGTTTCTCTATCACTTTTATTATAGTTCTCCTATACTTATCAGCGCTGGTTTCCGTTATATTCATTTTATTTAATTGTATACAAAAATTCGTTACCCTATTGATATCTATACAGCCATGAGTATTAAACGAAGGAAATAAACGGAAAAGTAATATTTATCAGTTACCTGTCACTAGTAAAGAGTACTATTGAAAACTTTCTATGAAATATTTAAGTTATTTCTGCTTGCTGCTCGAAATCCCGCTTGTTCTGCTGGATGAAAAAACCCAGTACTAGTGTTAGATAACCGATAATAATTTTCGACAGTAAGCTTATATTCTTGATATTATCCAAATCTTCGGGATTTCCTTTTAATTTTATGATAAACAAAGGAACTGTATCGAATTCAAATCAATTTAAAATACCACTTAATGTTATAAAAAGAATAATATGAAAAAATATTTACACACGCTAATGGTTTATTTTCCTTGCTTGCTGGCATCCAACCATTGTTATCGATATAATATCAACACTGATCTAATAAGTTTACGAAACCTTTCATTTCTCCAATTTTTGCAGGTACTTGTTTCAAAGGAGTATTGTTCAACGCGTTACTTTATTACGAGATAACATTACCATTTTCGCGGCAGTTAAGAAATTCCTAGCAGTTAAAAAATAACTTGAATTGAAATTATCGTAGCAATTTAGGGAATTAAACTGACGATAAAATGTAAATTTACTAAAGGTTTGTGTTAAATAACTGTAGGATTTTTTTAAATATCTGAAAAACTAGATTTTTGAGACAGATTTATGGAAAATTTCTAATTGTAACTAAAAATAAAGTACTGGATAACAATTACATGGGTAACTGACACCATTTGGCGATTAGATATGCAGTTTACTATGGTCTCTAAATCACAATCATCGGCTCTTAACCAACTTCGTATTTCATTCGACCTAAAGACTCGCTGTATGGCGAAATAGATCAGAATACCAAAAATTAAGGCTCAGTTTTCAGTATGATGTTCAGCCCTTATAGTACGAGAACCCAGTAGGTTTTCGTAGCCAATGAAGAGAAATGGCTCTATCAAAGTTTTTTATTCCCGAAAAATTGCCAGATAATTTATTATAAACAAAAAAATTGTTAATGATATATATGTATATATATATATATATATATATATATATATATATATATATAAACTTCAATAATCGTGAAGTTGTATATAAATTTTCAGTCCATCATGATTTCATCTCATGTAGTTTAGAATTTCTTTGTACGATGTTTTCTCGCAGATAATATATTTGGTAGTTTCTATCACAGAGCTTTGTTTGAAGATTGTAAACAACATTAAAGATTGACTAATATGTTTTGTCCTAAAGCTTCGAGCTTGTAAATACTTGGGAGTTGATGTATCAAGCAATAAAAATCTATACCAGGAAGTCAGAGAACAAGGCCTCAAGGATATCAGGATGCCTGAGGGACATAATCTGGAAAAATAAGTATATGTCCACAGAGAGCAAAGTACCCATCTACAGAACTGTGATAAGACCAGTACTAACTTATGCATCGGAAACTCGAGTCGAAACATCTAAAACAAAAAGAATGCTACGAACGGCTGAAATGAAAACGTTAAGAACAATCAAAGGAGTAACCCTAAGAAATCAAATAAGAAGTTCCGAAATAAGGGAAGAACTCAAGGTGTCTGATGTGGTACGGTTCATAAGGTCAAGGCGCAGATATTGGAGGGACCATGTGGACAGAATGGGCGACGATCGATGGGAAAAATGGGCTAAGAACGAGATACCAAACACTAGAAGACCCACTGGTTGACCTCCAAAACGATGGCACGAATGTTGGACATCAACATCACAGGAGGCTTAATATAGCCGAAAAAAAAGAGGCCGTCTTAAATAAAAGAGGAAGAAGAAGAAGAAGAAGAAGAAGGCTACGAGCTTATTTAGGAACTGTGACCATTGAGGCTCAAAGTTTTCCTTTACTGTACACACCTCAGTGATTTGATATTACAAATTAATTGTTGCCAAAAATGAATTGCCAAAAGGTTTACGATGATTCCACTATTATTTTTAATGTAAGCTGCTTCTGCAAGAAACACATTCCTTTTTCGCAATTCGATATATTAAGGAAACCTCGGAGAAAGTAAAGCAAATAGCAAGCTGTTACAATATGAAAACAGCCTTCAAGTTAGGTAGTCAGTAGATGGTTGATCTACAACCACGAAGCACAGAAAATGCCAAATGAGATTTTAGCGAAACGTCTGCAAACTTTCTACAGAAAACCAAACGAATGAACGGATGTATTTTCGGATTAATACTGAATATATATATATATATATATATATATATATATATATATATATATATATATATATATATATATATGTATATGTTATATCGTAGGTTTTCAGGGATGGTGGAATGAATGGTTTGGTTATTCCGGGTTTCAATCCGTTCGTTCAAAAAATCGTTTTCACGACGTTTCGCCAAAATCTCATTTGGCATTTTCAAGTACGCTTCATCTCAACACGAGAAGACTACAACAAAGACCAAAGACCAAGATCAAACAAGGAACAAAGCCATAATACAATACATAAAAGGAATAACAGACAGAATCGGAAGAATCTTAAGAAAACACAACATAGAGCACATATTTAAACCACAAAAAACAATTGCCAACATCCTGGGAAATCCTAAAGATAAGACCAACCTTCAAAATTGGCGTTTACAGCATTCCATGTGCAGATTGCCATCAAATTTATACAGGACAAACAAACAGGCGCATATCAGCAAGAATCCAAGAACATAAAAATAGCCTCAAAAACAAACAGACAACGTCAGCCCTATTTCAACATCACCAAACAACCGGACATACCATCGATTTCGGAAACGCAAAAGAAATAGCACCAGTACAGAACTACAAAGTACGCGTCATAAGAGAGGCCCTAGAAATCGAGAAACGGGACAGATAAATAATTTTCTAATATTTATTATAATGTCGCTTCAAGTATGTCGTTTTAAAACTCAAATTGTGGTATTTTGACTAAAGTTTTTGACATCTTATTTATCATTTACAGCTTTTTTATTTCTTTATATTTATACCATTTCTTCGATGACCAGTTTGTTGTAATTTCTGTCTGTATGTAAAATGTGAGTATTTTTAAAATCCAATTCAGGCTTAGTTGTTTGTTCATGTTTATGTAAAGATGTCGATGAGATTTTAGTGTACTTGTGTCCATTAATTCCATATCCTAAGAAATAGATTGGCATGACGACACAATATATTTAAAATAAAATTAATGGACACAAGTTTACTAAAAACGCATCGATATTTGTACATAAACATTAACAAACAACTAAGCGTGAATTCGATTTTAAAAACACTCACATTTTAGATACCACAAACTAGTCATCGAAGAAATGGTACATATAAAAGACATAAAAATGCTGTAAATGATAAACAAGATGCAAAAACCTTAGTCAAATTTACTATACTTGATTTTTTAAAAAGACATACTTGAAGCGAGACTATAATAAATATTAGAAATAGTGCAATAATGCTTGGCACGATTTCGTATAAACTTAAGTAAATCAAAGAACTTTTTAAAAAATAATCTTTTTTCCTATTTTTTGCTGATACAAAAAGTAATCTACCCATATAAATTGCATACCAAATTGTAACATTTGAATTTATTTTTAATACACGTACAGGGTGAGTCAACGATTGGATGAAGTAGGTTTGTGTCTTTTCGGAGAAATTAACAAAGAAAATATATTTATTGTTTGATACAGTTTATTTTTACGCAGATTTTAAAAATATTTAGGACTCTACAGGGTGAGCCAAAAAACTAGGACAGCATAAAGTTGTATTTTTTTAAATAGAACACCCTATATACGAATCGTATTTTCGATTTAGCTTATAATTTTAAATCTTTTTTATTAAGGGTTTACTATAACAAAACTTTATAGTTTCTGAGATAATTAAGTTTTAAGAAAAAAGTCACATTTTCAAGCATCAATTCAATCCTAAATAACGTTTTCAATTTTGTGCCAAATATATTCAAATTTGGAATTTAGCAAGGCCAAGGACAAGATAACATAATTTTTACCTAATATTTGCAATAAAAGCTACAGGGTGTTGAACACATCGGCTCAAATTTGAACAAGTTTAAATGATTAAATATCTTTTTTTTTAAATGGTACACCCTGTATATTTTCATGTTATTTGATAGAGTAATAAAAACCCTAAAAATTTTGTTCAATATATCCTATACCTATTTATAATAGTTTTTGAGATATTTCAGTTTTTCTTATTTTCCATACTTTTTTACAGAAATAGTCTTCATTATCATAGTAGCTATGTAAAATAATAAAAAAAACTACAGAGACAAACAGAATGTGGTTAAATATGATGAAATACATTATTCGTTATATTACAATGGCAATAGTTTAATTAAACATAATGTGAAAAAATTAACACAACAATAACGACAAGGCAAATACATATTTACTTTTATACTAAATTGAAACAAAAAAATTACCTATTAAATACTGAGATTAATTATTTCTTTTTAATAAGTGTTCGAATAAACGACCCTCTTGTGCAATGCATAAATTTAGTCTTTTTTGCAGATTTTCTCCGACCCTGGACAAAATTAGTGGCGTTATTGTTCTACAGGTATCCCTAATCCTGTTTCGCATATCTTCCACTGCTGTTGGTGGATTAACATACACCTTATTTTTAATATAACCCCATAGGAAGAAATCTAATGGAGTGATGTCGCAAGACCTTGGTAGCCACTCAATGAAACCCCCACGTCCAATCCATTTTTGCGGATATCGTTGGTCCAAAAACGCACGAACTTCACGATGGTAATGCGGAGGCGCACCATCGTGCTGGAACCACATACTGTCGAGCTCATCCCTATCGAGACCTTGAAGCAGTTGGGGTAGTTCTTCTTGTAGAAAGTTCAGGTAACTATGGCCATTTAGTGGTTCATTAAAAAAGTGGGGTCCAATAATTCGATTATGATGAATACCACACCAAACATTTAATGACCAGTGGTTTTGATGTTGCACCTCTCTAATCCAAAATGGGTTTTCTGTGGCATAATAATGCATGTTGCGTCTATTTACGGCACCGTTACTTCTAAAAGTAGCTTCATCACTAAACATTACCTTGCATAATAAATTTGGATTTAATTGAATCTCCGCATTTATTGTACGACAAAAGTTTACACGACTTTCAAAATCCTGTCCATGCAATTCTTGGTGTAATTCCATGTGATATGGATGATACCTATATTTCTTGGTAGTACGATTAGCGGTGCATTGTGATGTTTCACATAATGCTGCTAACTGATGGCTACCAATATAAGGATTTTCCTGAACATTTAACAATACTTGTAGTTCTTTTTCTTCATTAGTTACTGGTTTGTTGACCACTTTACGTTTTGGATAATCAACAGTACCAGAAGAATCAGATCTTTGCATTAAGTTTTGAAAAGTATGGGTATTAGGCTGGCGTCGATCAGGATACTTCATTTTGTAAATTCTTTGAGCAAGAAGGCAATTTTTTTGAGCCTCTCCTATTGTATAAATTATATCTATTAACTCATTCTTTGGAAAATTCATTTTACAATATAAGATGAATGCAAAAAAAACCAAACTACACTACATAAAAACCAAAAGAAGCGATTGCGGTTATAAATTTGACACACAGAAAAATGTTCTTTTACATTGTTTTTGCCATGGCTACTATGATAATGAAGACTATTTCTGTTAAAAAGTATGGAAAATAAGAAAAACTGAAATATCTCAAAAACTATAATAAATAGGTATAGGATATATTGAACAAAACTTTTAGGGTTTTTATTAGTCTATTAAATAACATGAAAATATACAGGGTGTACCATTTAAAAAAAAAAAGATATTTATTCATTTAAACTTGTTCAAATTTGAGCCGATGTGTTCAACACCCTGTAGCTTTTATTGCAAATATTAGGTGAAAATTATGTTAACTTGTCCTTGGCCTTGCTAAATTCCACATTTGAATATATTTGTCACAAAATTGAAAACGTTATTTAGGATTGAATTGATGCTTGAAAATGTGACTTTTTTTTTTTCTTTAAACTTAATTATCTCAGAAACTATAAAGTTTTGTTATAGTAAACCCTTAATAAAAAAGATTTAAAATTATAAGCTAAATCGAAAATACGATTCGTATATAGGGTGTTCTATTTAAAAAAATACAACTTTATGCTGTCCTAGTTTTTTGGCTCACCCTGTAGAGTCCTAAATATTTTTAAAATCTGCGTAAAAATAAACTGTATCAAACAATAAATATAGTTTTTTTGTTAATTTCACCGAAAAGGCACAAACCTACTTCATCCAATCGTTGACTCACCCTGTACAAAGCTACTTTTAAAGTATGTACTATTTTATAGTTTTCACTGTTTTAATTAACCTTTGTGTCGTTTTGTTTTAATTTCAAGACTATTATAAAATGTATTAATTTTTACTAATTTTAAACATTAACTTAAAAATATGAATTTAATAAGTATATAAAACAATTACTGTAATATATTTTTATAAAAAAACTTGTAATTTTATAGATGAAGGATAAACATAAATATAACATAAGTTTGAAAAAGCTCAGTATGTAGAGGGAAACATCAAAAAAATTGTCGTCTTTTGAACTTAAAATAAGAAAACATATACCCAGGAAAATATTAAAGAAATATATTTCTGATTATTTTTCGGAAATCCATCATCGATATTTTTGATCAGGGGGTCAAAATACATATAAAAAACTTTGATGGAAGCATACCTCCTTTTCAGTCCATTAGGTTCCCCCACTATTGGTAGAATTCCAGTTTGTTTCAAATTTTTTTATACATCATCTTCTATATTGTAATTTATTTAGAACTGATATATTGCGAAGAATTTAAGTCATATATTTTCCATTTTCTATGGTCTATTTTTTTATAATCTACCTTAATAATGTCGTTTTCAATGACACTGTTTTACAGGATTGTTATAATTTTATTTTATATGAAAATAAATCTATTTATCCATATATCTGTTAATTAAAAACACAACACAATTAAAGTCTGAAACACACAATTATGGACATTAGCTTCTGTCTGTTGCGTTTATTTTCAAGTTATCCTGTAACAGACAAATTTTCGGAATTATGTACAAATTAAAGTCTAAACAACAATGGTAATCAGTGAATTACTGCGGTATCAACACTTTTAATACAGTTAAGTACTAAACTCGGCTAAAATCAATTATACTCTCTAAACGTAAACAAGTTTATTGTCGGGGGCTTTGGATATAGTGTTAAAACTTCATAATTGTTTGGGATATCTGGGCTCAAGAAGTTTATCCGATTGAAAGTTTTGTTGACGGATTATCATCTTATTCACACCTGAGATGTCAATTATAGCTATAAATATTGACATGGATCAAAAGGAATTATAACTGAATGTAATTAAAAATCATTTTTAATTTAATTAATTATTTTATAAATGGTGATATTTATAAGGAATACATTGGTAATACCAATAAAACATACAATAGAAAGACACAGTGCTGATCACTCTTACTTACTTAGTTACTTACTTACTTACTTACTTACTTACTCCGTGGCGTTACAACCCCGTGTGGGTTTTAGCCGACTTGACAATATGTCTCCATTCGTTTCTGTCCTTTGCTAGCTCCATCCAGTTCTCTACATCCATAGCTTTAAGGTCTCCTGGTATATTATCCCACCACCGGAGCCGGGGTCGTCCAAGTGGTCTTTTTCCAGTTGGGCTTTCTTCCCACACCAGTCTCACTATTCTTTCGTTAGAGTGTCTTATGAGGTGGCCTGTCCACTGGAGTCTTCTAGACTTTATTTCTTTAACTATGTTGGCGTCTGCGTATAACTCTTCTAACTCTTTGTTTGTTCTTATTCTATATTGTCCCGTTGCCCCATCCAGTAACGGGCCAAAGATTTTCCTTAGGATTTTTCTCTCCCAAACTCGCAGTCGCTCTTCGTTTACCTTTGTTATTGTCCAAGTTTCGCTGCCGTACATCACTACTGGTCTTATAACTGTTTTATATAGATTTATCTTTGTTCGTCTTGTTAGTTGTTTCGATTTTATCAGGTCTCGAAGGGCGTAGCTACATCTGTTCCCAGCTTGGATCCTATTGTTTATTTCTTATGATCCGTTATTATCTTCAGTTATTGTTGTTCCAAGATCCTTAAATTCTCTGACGCGCTCAAAGTTGTAGTCGTCGATGGTGATGTTCTGTCCAATTCTGTCTCTGTTTCGAATATTGCGGCTCGTGTACATATATTTAGTTTTGTTTTCATTTATTTGTAGCCCCATCTTCTCTGCTTCCTTCTCGAACCTGATAAAAGTTTCCCTCATTTTTATTCTTGTGTTTTCTATTAGATCTACATCGCCTGCAAATGCCAGCAGTAAGTTTAGTCCTTCTCGATGGAATATGGAAGTCGTTGTATCAATTCTTGCATTTCTGATTATGTGTTCTAAAGCTACGTTGAAGAGTTGTGGTGAGAGTGCAGCTCCCTGCTTCAGTCCATTGTTAATCTCAAATGTCTCCGAGTACTGTTGCCCAACTCTCACCTTACATCATAGTCCTTCCATACTCATCCGTATCAAGTTGACTAGTTTTTTAGGAAAGCCAAGTTCTTGCATTGCCGTCCACAGTCTCATCCGGCATACTCTATCAAAAGCCTGTTTAAAATCTATGAACATCTGATGAAGCTCTCGATCGAACTCCCAGCATTTTTTCATTATTTGTTTTATAGTGAATATTTGGTCAACAGTAGATCGGCCGGGTCTGAATCCGCATTGATACTCTCCAATGATTTCTTCTGTGTACGATTTGGTTCTTTCTAACAGAATATTTGCAAGGATTTTGTAGGTAGTATTAAGGCTGATCACTCGCCACCATGAAAACATAACATCTGCTTTGTATAAGTCTATTTTTATATTTACTTATTAAGATGATCATTTTTCTTTAAACTTCAGTTGAGAATTTCCTTTGTACGATGTTTTCTCACAAGTAATTTATTTCTCAGTATTTATCACGTGATTATTAGTGGTATGGGTCTTTTATGTGAGTACTCAAACAAAAATAAAAATTACATCAATCACATTCAATAATCACATCTTATATTGAATTAATATTCATTTAAAGTTGATTTAAAGCTAAATAAATGTTTAAACTCTAGAATTATATGCATAAGGTTTGTTGTAAAATAATTCAATCTTTTTTGGCTGTTACATCCAAGCGACAAAATACAATGTCGCGTTATTCGATACCTAGCTTGGTCAGTACTCGTCAAATTTATGCCTTTTCTATTTTCTTGAAAAATAATGCATAAATCAATCTTTTTCGAATCGATTTATATTGTTGCTCTTAACATCTTGTCTATTTCGAATTTAAAAATGGTTCAACATGGGATCCATGAAGTCTGATATACTCGCAGGCACGACGAATTGAGGATTGTTGTACCCGCCACATTAACTCAGCATTGTTGCTCATTTGATCACAATGAAACGTGATTTTCCATAGAAGTTCCTTCCTACTGTCGACCAGAGTGGAATACACCAAAGTTTTGAGGTGTCTCCACAGATAAAAATCCAACAGCATTAGGTTGAAAGATCGAGGAGGTCATGCAATATGTCCTCTTCTACCTGTCCAACGGTTTGGATAGACGTTATTCAGGTGCTCCAGTACAGCAACACTGCTGCCCTATCAAAACTCCAAATAAAGTTCTCCATTCAGTCATGCCGGAATTACGAATGGCCCACTTAAAGAATTATCAAAGATTCCTGCCCAGATCTTAATTAATTGGAATTGATGTTCATGAGGATTTTCATCAGCTTATACATGTGAGTTGTGTAAATTTATATCATTTTTGGTAAAGTCTGCTTCGTCCGTGAAGAGAATATTGCTAATGAAGTTCACATTATTTCGTTGCTGATACAATAGCCAGTTTGCAAACTGTATTCTACGGGAAAAATGTTCAGGAATTAGTTCATGCATTTTTTTCAAATGATTTGGATATAACAGCTGTTCTTGAAGAACTTCCTGTACAGAGTGAGTCAACGATTGGATGAAGTAGGTTTGTGCCTTTTCGGTGAAATTAACAAAGAAACTATATTTATTGTTTGATACAGTTTATTTTTATGCAGATTTTAAAAATATTTAGGACTCTACAGGGTGAGCCAAAAACTAGGACAGCATAAAGTTGTATTTTTTTAAATAGAACACCCTATATACGAATCGTATTTTCGATTTAGCTTATAATTTTAAATCTTTTTTATTAAGGGTTTACTATAACAAAACTTTATAGTTTCTGAGATAATTAAGTTTAAAGAAAAAAAGTCACATTTTCAAGCATCAATTCAATCCTAAATAACGTTTTCAATTTTGTGACACATATATTCAAATTTGGAATTTAGCAAGGCCAAGGACAAGTTAACATAATTTTTACCTAATATTTGCAATAAAAGCTACAGGGTGTTGAACACATCGGCTCAAATTTGAACAAGTTTAAATGAATAAATATCTTTTTTTTTTATGTTATTTAATAGAGTAATAAAAACCCTAAAAGTTTTGTTCAATATATCCTATACCTATTTATAATAGTTTTTGAGATATTTCAGTTTTTCTTATTTTCCATACTTTTTTACAGAAATAGTCTTCATTATCATAGTAGCCATGTAAAATAATAAAAAGAAACTACAGAAACAAACAGAATGTGGTTAAATATGATGAAATACATTATTCGTTATATTACAATGGCAATAGTTTAATTAAACATAATGTGAAAAAATTAACACAACAATAACGACAAGGCAAATACATATTTACTTTTATACTAAATTGAAACAAAAAAATTACCTATTAAATACTGAGATTAATTATTTCTTTTTAATAAGTGTTCGAATAAACGACCCTCTTATGCAATGCACAAATTTAGTCTTTTTTGCAGATTTTCTCGGACCCTGGACAAAATTAGTGGCGTTATTGTTCTACAGGTATCCCTAATCCTGTTTCGCATATCTTCCACTGTTGTTTTTAATATAACCCCATACGAAAAAATCTAATGGGGTGATGTCGCAAGACCTTGGTGGCCACTTAATGAAACCCCCACGTCCAATCCATTTTTGCGGATATCGTTGGTCCAAAAACGCACGAACTTCACGATGGTAATGCGGAGGCGCACCATCGTGCTGGAACCACATACTGTCGAGCTCATCCCTATCGAGACCTTGAAGCAGTTGGGGTTGTTCTTCTTGTAGAAAGTTCAGGTAACTATGGCCATTTAGTAGTTCATTAAAAAAGTGGGGTCCAATAATTCGATTATGATGAATACCACACCAAACATTTAATGACCCGTGGTTTTGATGTTGCACCTCTCTAATCCAAAATGGGTTTTCTGTGGCATAATAATGCATGTTGCGTCTATTTACGGCACCGTTACTTCTAAAAGTAGCTTCATCACACCTTGCATAATAAATTTGGATTTAATTGAATCTCCGCATTTATTGTACCACAAAAATTTACACGACTTTCAAAATCCTGTCCATGCAGTTCTTGGTGTAATTTCATGTGATATGGATGATACCTATATTTCTTGGTAGTACGATTAGCGGTGGATTGTGATGTTTCACATAATGCTGCTAACTGAAGGCTACCAATATAAGGATTTTCCTGAACATTTAATAATACTTGTAGTTCTTTTTCTTCATTAGTTACTGGTTTGGGTATTAGGCTGGCGTCGATCAGGATACTTCATTTTGTAAATTCTTTGAGCAAGAAGGCAAATTTTTTGAGCCTCTCCTATTGTATAAATCATATCTATTAACTCATTCTTTGGAAAATTCATTTTACAATATAAGATGAATGCAAAAAAAAACAAACTACGCTACATAAAAACCAAAAGAAGCGATTGCGGTTATAAATTTGACACACAGAAAAATGTTCTTTTACATTGTTTTTGCCATGGCTACTATGATAATGAAGACTATTTCTGTAAAAAAGTATGGAAAAAACTGAAATATCTCAAAAACTATTATAAATAGGTATAGGATATGTTGAACAAAACTTTTAGGGTTTTTATTACTCTATTCAATAACATGAAAATATACATTTAAAAAAAAAGATATTTATTCATTTAAACTTGTTCAAATTTGAGCCGATGTGTTCAACACCCTGTAGCTTTTATTGCAAATATTAGGTAAAAATTATGTTAACTTGTCCTTGGCCTTGCTAAATTCCAAATTTGAATATATTTGTCACAAAATTGAAAACGTTATTTAGGATTGAATTGATGCTTGAAAATGTGACTTTTTTTCTTTAAACTTAATTATCTCAGAAACTATAAAGTTTTGTTATAGTAAACCGTTGATAAAAAAGAATTAAAATTATAAGCTAAATCGAAAATACGATTCGTATATAGGGTGTTCTATTTAAAAAAATACAACTTTATGCTGTCCTAGTTTTTTGGCTCACCCTGTAGAGTCTTAAATATTTTTAAAATGTGTGTAAAAATAAACTGTATCAAACAACTTCATCCAATCGTTGACTCACCCTGTACTATTGTTTTCGACGTACTAAACTGCGCTGAGAATTTTCGAGTACTCTTTAAGGGAATGTCATCTACAGCATTTAAATTATTTTTCTCCAGTTGCCGCGTACATACTGTTCTTCTCCGACCTGCATCAGTACTTCTTTTACCAAAATTTCCTAAAATTATGAAGAAATTTAATAATAAAACCTTAATAAATGGAATTGCCTATCATTCTCTCTTAGAGATTAGTTAACTCGATGAAATGTTTTCTGATCTGGAAGAGTACGATTAGGATATTTGTAGTGATATAACATCCTGGCTTCCAAAGCATTGCAAGATGCAAGACCATTCATCAGATGCCTGTCTGCATAATCAATAAACGTGTATTCCATATTTCGAATTATTTCACAATTAATTTCACTATCAAATCCAAAAATCAGTAAATTAATATCATTCATAATAAAAATTAGGGTGAAGCAATGCCGACGTCTTTGCATGCTTCATAGATTTTGAAAAGGCATTTGACAAAGTGCAGCACAGTAAACTGATTTCAATCCTACAAGAGACAGGAATCGACGACAGAGACAGAGAGATAATATCAAAGCTATATTCACAACAAAAGGCTATTGTACGAGTTGAGAATGAGACAACAGAAGAATTTAATATAAAGAGAGGAGTACGCCAGGGCTGTATACTGTCGCCACTTCTATTCAACGTATACTCAGAACATCTCTTTAAAGAAGCACTGGGCAACATAGAAGATGGAATTATTGTAAATGGAGAAGTAATAAACAACCTAAGATACGCGGATGATACCGTTCTTATAGCCGATACTGCAGAGGGACTTCAAACAATTATCGACCGAATAGTGACAGCTTGCAACAGATATGGTATGAAGATAAACTGCAAGAAGACGCAAACGATTATTGTCAGTAAAAACGACGTCGGCAATATACAGTTTACTGCCAACAACATAACTCTCACAATGGCCGATACGATCATATATCTAGGCTGCACGTTGAATAAGGACTGGGACCACTCTCGAGAAATAAGAAGCCGAATCGAGAAAGCAAGAGGAACTTTTAATAAGCTGCGCAACATACTCTGCAACCTATCCCTCAATATACATACGCGGATCAGGATTTTGAAATGCTATGTACTCTCAACTCTCTTATATGGAGCAGAAGCCTGGACCCTTACCGAAGCTTCATGTAAACGTGTAGATCCATTTGAGATGTGGTGCTACCGCCGCATGCTTAGGGTTCCTTGGATACACCACGTATCAAACGAAAACATTTTACAACGTATCGGCGGAGAACTGGAATACCTTACAAATGTCAAACGCAGAAAATTGGAGTACTTTGGACATATCATGCGAAATGAGAAATATCGCCTGCTCCAACTTATCCTGCAGGGGAAGATGGAAGGCCAGAGATCAGCTGGACGAAGACGAATATCATGGCTGCGTAACCTACGAACATGGACTGGAATGACATCAACAGGTCTGTTCAGAGCAGCAGTGAATAAAGTAATATGGACCAATGTGATAGCCAACATCCAAAGAGGATAGGCACTTTAAGAAGAATAATGTCAAAGAAATATTGCTGTAGAGTTATTTTAGAAATATGGTATTGATTAAGTTAACGCAGTTAAAAAAAAAAAACGTTAAAAGACGAAAATTTATTTTTAATCTTTTCCAATTTATGAATCTGATAATGTAGCTTCAGAGATAATACCGTATTATTGGAGTTATTTCAGGACCAAAGGAAATCTAAGCAAATAACTGATAACTTCTGCCCGTGACGTTATCGAGAAATTTAGTTTCAGCACTTTGTTCTTATTATAGGGGTTGTTGGTAATACGCGTCGATAACCACATCCTTACTCACAGATTGCGATTAGTTACAAAGATTTATTTTTAATAACCATTTTTATTTTACGTTTTAATGACGACACAGCTATCAGCTAAAATTTGACAATTGAATCTGGAACAAAATTTGTTTCAATTTGGTTTTAATTGATCAACGATAAAATTTTGGAATTTTTTAAAAGTAAAAATGATGAAATTATTTTTGAAATATTTTCTAATTCTAATTTCCACCAGCAAAATTTATCGTAGTTTAAATTTCCCTTATTTCTTTGAAGTTCTCGTTTCTTTAATGTTCAATTAACAGTATTTGTATACACTAAAAGCAATTCCTGTGATCTATGGAGAGACTGACAGCTTCGGATAGTGGGCTAGCTCTACGATTAAGCTGCTCTCAGAAGCGGAGCTCGAGTGTATTGTAATTGATTTAGTACTGGAATTAACCAACTTGAATTAATTAACTAATGTGGAGCTTAGAAACAAACATCGCTTTGAGAATGACCATACTATCAAACTCATATTTACAATTGTATGTTTGATGTATTTTTAGTTTGGAGGGGGCTCTTCTTTATCTCTTTGTAAACAACCAAATTATGAAAAGGAGAGTTTGGTTTAATTAAGGAAAAAATAATGCATAATAGAGTTATTCTACATTCTAAAATTTTAGCTAAATTTTGGCAATGATATTTATTTAAAAATCCAATGTGATTTGCTACTAATGAATTTTATTTACTGCAGTTGCAAATATCTTATTTATGACTATACAGGGTGATTCTTAGGTAAATTTATTGATCGATTGTGTAAAAACTATAATTAGGAAGAATCTGAAAATTTGACAGTATATTAACGTATATGGGGGACAGTCGGCTAAAGTATTTTCAGGATGGCGGCACTTCCGGTTATACCGGAAGTAGATGTCAACTTGCTTATTTTAAATGGAATACCCTATATATTATTGCATTTTTGATTTCTACGTAAAATTCTAGACATATTTCATGTATAATGTGTTATACTTAAGTCTCACCGTTTTGAACATATTTCAATTTTTATGTCAAAAATGACATTTGCGGACAAAAACTTTACTATATATTTTTCCTATAATAAAGTCTTTATTATTTAATTCGAGTTAGTTTTCTTGTAGACGAAGATCGACTTTAGTAGTCTCTTTAGGATATTTTAAAAATTATTGGTAAAGAGTGGTGAAAAAAGAAGAATAAAAATTATATTTAAAAAATCGTCAAAAGTCATTTTTTTCCAATAGAAAGCACCTATTTTTATAATTTTATCATATTAAGCATTAAAAATAAGGGTAACTTTGTATAAGGTTGTCTATTTCAAAAATTTTTAGTTTTCAAAATATTGGCAATTCAACATTTTTCTATGGTAAAAATTCTATACGGTTTTTAAGTTTTGTTATTAGTTGGCCATGACGGCGAGGCATATTAAAGATGGAACGCTAAATCACCACAGTAATTTCTCTTCATCTATACCCCTTTGAGGGAATACCCCGTCACTGTTAAATGATATTTTAAAAATTTTCTTTGCACTTCCTCTAATTGACTAATGTACTTATCATAGATAGGATGCCATATGACCGCACCGTATTCCAGCTTCGACTGAACATGACTAACATACAAAGTTTTTAAGGTCTGCAAATTGCTAAAATCATTATAATTGCGCAATATAAACCCCAACATTTTGACTGCACTCCCACAAATCAAACTGATATGTTTCGTGAATGAAAATTTTGGGTCAAAAGTGACTTAAAAGAATAACTTCGTTGAAGTATTTGACTGTTTAGAGTATATTCAAAATATAAAGAGTTGGTTTTATTGGTGAAAGTCATTACGGTGCACTTATCAACATTCAAGGGCAAATTATTCGTGTTAGACCAATTCCGAACAACATCAATATCTCCCTGCAGCTCTAGGGCATCATTTACATTACGAATCATCCGAAATAGCTTTATATCATCTGCAAAGAGCAAAACACTGCTCGAGACTCCAACCGTAATATCGTTAATGAAAAGTAAAAATATTACTGGAGCCAGATTGCTCCCCTGCGGAGCCCCGCTTATAGCTTTAAATTTATAGGATTGATAACCCCGGATTTCAACATATTTCATTCTGTTTTGTAGGTAAGATTTAAGAAATAACAATAGGCTTCTGCTAAAACCCATAGCATCAAGTTTGTTAAATAAAATATAGTGATCGGCTCGATCAAACGCCTTTGAGAAGTCGGTATAGACCACGTCAACTTGATTGCGTTTATCCAGTGCCCCACCAGTAAATTGGGCAAAGGAAGCTAGATTGCTATTAGTACTACAACGGTTAAAAAAATACGTGCTGTTCTGGCAATATTCACTGTTGCACTTGACTCAAAATACACTCATATATCGACATCTTAAAAACCTTTGCAAATGGGGATAGTATTGAAACAGGTCTATAATTGGGGATCTCGTTTATATTTCCTTTTTTGAATACAGGAGTGATTCTCGCTTCCTTCCAAACCTCTGGATAGGTATTTGTTTTATATATATATATATATATATATATATATATATATATAAATATGACAAAGGTTTAAGCAGTGCATAGGTACAATCCTTAACAAAGAAACAAGGAACGTTGTCTGGCCCCTGTGTCATTCTATTTTTCGATTTTTTCAACGCGCTCATATTTGTTTCGGAATGAGCTCAATAGAAATGTGCTGGCTCCAAACCGCATTGTCAAAAGATACATTATTCTTAGAAGGACGCGCATAAACACTACTGAAAAAGTCAGCAAATGCATTCACAATATCCTCAGATCCGAGAAATGATTGACACCATTTATTAAAACTTCAGGTACGGTTGTTGAAGACCTTTTAGATTTAATATATGACCAAAAGTTATTAGGATTATTAGACAAGGCTTCCTCTGCCTTTACTTTATAATTTTTATAAGCGATATCCATTTTTCTTTCCACCAATACCCGCAACTCATTATATTGATTTTTGAGATTTTGTTCGTAGCCTCTCTTCAATTTTTAAAAAATTCTGTGTTTCCGTTTACCCCTTTTTTCCCTTTTAAAATGGGGTCCCATAATTTCATGATTATTTTTTTAATAGTTTGTGCTGTTCGTTGATATATCACTCAGTCAAATCAACACCGCCTGTAAGTAGAGAAGATAAACTAGGCTTTTCTAAACGGAGATTTGTATCTTATGCTCTACAAATAACTCAAAGAATTTTTTTTCAGGTATATTCAGGAAAATCCTTTTGACTGTTGCAGTAAATATATTAAACTCCTCATCATAATTTTCTCTTCAACAAAGCTGGTTGAAATGAAAATTAACAACTAAATAAAATCCGCTTTCAAATTATTCAGCATTTAGTTGCATTAAAAATAGTCATAATATGATTTATTATAACGAAAGTATTTTTTAGTAGTTTATTCCAACATTATAACATTTTTTAATCTAATCGTAACTGCATTTTAATGTAGCTTAAGATCAATGAAAGATTCAATTTCTACCAAATTATTTTTAAATAAAATGGTGGGAAAGCAAAATTCCGAATCTTTTTTATTATATGTATGTAAGACAAACTGTAGTCAACGCCGGTATAACATAATTAATATGTTGCTATTCGCACACATCAAAATGATTTACATATTGACATCAGCTTAATTTATTCTAACCCTTTACAAAGATTAAATGTTACATCACACTTTCTGATAAATTTATTCAGTAAATTTTGTGGTTACATTAATTCTGTGTATAAATTATTACTTAGGCAGAGATTATTTATCAATTAAAATGGAATGCCGCGATTCCTCTCCACTAGAATAACAGAGACAGAGATAAGACAGGGCATTATCACCCTTGGTACCATCAGAGAACAAGCTGGGGCACAAACCAAAAAATCCTGCATTGTCTGTACACTGCAATAGTGAGATCAATCATCACATACAGGGCAGTGATCTGGATTAAAAGAACTAATTTGGTCAATACGAGAGCTAACCTCTCAAAAATTCGCATATGACTCAGTCTTTTATCTTTGCGTTTTAATATTTGTATTGATTAAACTACATCTATTTCAGGTAACTATGTTCTATATTTTTCCCTTTTGTTGTCGAATTCAGTACAGTAAGTTATTGCCATGTTACGCGTGACATTAACTTCATAAAAAATTTCTAGAATTCTAAACCCCGTTTTTTTCTTTTTATTACAGGGGCCAGCTTTTTCAATCATAGAATAGCTTTTTCAACCACTAAACACCTTTTTCTACCGTTATACAGTTTTTCGACTATAAAACAGTCTTTTCAACTATAGAACAGTTTTTAAACCTACGATAACAATTTATAAAGTAATTTCAAGCTTTACTTCAGCATCTACAAACTATTATCCAAGTTTTTAAGCTTTGTGACAGATTTTGTTCCTTATTTTACATGAGGATTATCCGATGTTCCTGAAGTTTTGGCGCCTTCAACAGAAATACTACATATTTCCTCGAAACCAACTGTTTCTGTTAGCAAATGCTTTGAGTTTGATTCCTGCTTGGCCACATATATCGAACACTCACAAGGGGATAATAAAACATCTTAGAACAGTCCAATATACAAGTACTCAATTAGCCCGAAACTACCAGTGACTATAACCGTTAGCGATAACTCACAATCCAGATAAGTAGCTGTATTATTTGAAGTTATAATAAAAAGATACATAGAATTTACGGTAAAGGAAATTCCAATTTTCATTGACGTATCTATTTCATTTTTTAGTTTGACATTTATAGCTACATCTAACGAACATATTATTAAAATAAATTTTAATTAATTAATACAAATAGCTTGGGTTTTATTTGGATAATCTGAAGAGTCTATCTGTAGAGACTAAGTCTTCTTGGAGTTACCATTTTTTTACTTTTATGCTACAGATGGCGCCTTAAATATGAACTTTCGGTAAGAGTAATCCCAAGAAGTGCTGTTTTTACATTTTGTTGCAAGTAAATTATTAAGACCCCGCCCATTTATAATTGCCACGATAATAAGAGGTTGGTGCATCAGGCACTATAGATTATTCAAGAAATGGAAAATAACATCATTACCTAATCTATTTTAAATCACTTGGACCATTCAATTAATAAATAATTAAGTAATAAGTGATTATACCCTATCCACATCCTTTCAGAGTACAGCGCTTTAGAGAACCCTAGAATGTGGAGAAGAAGGGGCGTTATCCATTTTAAAGCCTTCCAACACCCTAGGGTTCCTCAGGAAAACAGGACTAGAAGACCTGCTCTTGTCAGCAAGATACCCCTAATGACTTGGCAGCGAAAATGGAACACAATACATTTATTAGATCGCAGTGCGTCTATCTCATTTCTACATATATATACGTGCATGGGGCCAATTTTATCTGTTTTCTTCGTTGTTTATATCTGAAATTTCCTCTTATTTCCTGTAATTAATAAAAATAACAGTAAATTAAACATTTATAATCTAATATAGCAAAGATGAACCTTAAATGACAAGGAAGAAGAATTATATCTCGAACTTATATAATGATGTGTAATTTCATAAACTGTAAAAGTTATAACATAAATACAGTAAGAATTTTTTTTATCGCTGCAAAACTTAATCAATCAAAAAAACAAAATTAGTCAATTAGGCTAATTGGAAAAGTTTCGCATTTATAGACGAAGATATCTTTAAGGATCGCCATAAAACTTTTAGTTTTAACTTAAAGAAAGTCGTTAAAATAGATTTGGCAATGTGCTAGAAAGGCAATGCGTATTCAAGATAATTACAGAGGATCGTCTGAGAATAGAGGAAAACTTTTTCAAACATTAACATTATTAGAAGGTAGTTAAAATGGCAAAAGTATCATTGAACTAGAAGCACAGAATTGGTTGTAATTAGGTTTTAGCTATTGAGTATTGGAGTACTTTTGTTTGCAATATAGGTAATATTTTACCCCAAGATTCTCAGTATTCGCCGATAAAATACAGTGAACAGGTTTTCGTAAAAAATAGTTTCTGCACTCTTAAAAATAATATAGTAAAGTTTACTAAAATTTGTTTTTTTTAATGCAAATCGACTCAACTAAAATTTTGATCCATAAAACAAAATAAAAATCTTGTTTAGAAAAATCAGAGTAATTCATTGCGTAAATAAACAGAACCTACAATAGGCATGATGTCTAACGAAGAATCACTGAAATTATGATTTGAAGTAATTATGTAGGATAAACAGATTCTAAAAAACACACTTATTTTTAGATTATATGCGAGATTATATTTATTTTCGTAAAAATAAAAACACAAAATATAGAAATCGGCCATTAGATCGAACACCAATCAGAAGCACATGACGTCACGCTTTCGTAAACATCACATCAGTCATCATTGTTTATTGCCTTTATCGTTCGAATTTGTCTTTATTTGTGAGTTTAGTGCTATAAAAACTACAACAACGTCATGAAACAAGAATTTATCAAGGCCAGTAGCTCAAATTTACCAAGAATCGACTCCTTGTTGGTGGGAGCGAGGTTAACTGATGCATTGTTTTAATTTCAAACCGGAAAACGGAAAAGATATACATTTGAATTTCATAAAACAGGTTACCGGTATAAAAAAGCAGTGAGTATGTACCTGAAGTTCCTGTGAGTTTTAAATGTTTTGTAGGTGTTTTTGCTTGTGCTACATCTTTCTCACATTCTTCAGACACCTTCTTTGTTTTTTGGGAGCTTAGGGACGCTCAGCGGTGTCAGAAGTGCATTCGATTTTTATACGTCAAAATCGATAAATAATTTATCGAGATAATAGAAAAAAACCATCTTTTTGCACTATTATATAAATGTTAATAGTTTTTGCATGAAAGGTCGAAAGTGATGTATAATGCCTTGATAATAAGGCCATTATGTGCCTTTATAATGGTACGAAAGATGGACCAAATCGCTTTGGTAGTTTATGAATAATCTTAATTGTTTATCCCAAACACTGAATGTTCAAATAATTGTCCTTACTCAGAGGATGATTCCGCAAAAGCGGAATGGATTCTTTGAAGTTCAAACTACAAACGAAGATGAAAAAACGATTGATTTTTAAAAAAAAACCGTTGAAAGAAGGGGTACCTTTTTACGTATAAACAATTGGAATAACTTTGTTTATTTGAATGATACAAGTTTATGAATAAATGGGCTTGAAAGCTAGTAAAAAAAAGAATTTTTAAAGAAAATAAAGTCTCCTACGATCAATAGGAGCCAAGATAGCATTTTTTAAAGTCATATCTCTTTTATTTATAAACATTAAGAGTCGAAATTTTCACAGATTTTAAACGAAGACCTATGATTATGATGCAAACGATAAATATGAAATTCATGCATCGTTAGTAAAGTGATAGCCCTTCGGAGTGAAGGTACTTTTGCAAATGCGTTGTAGCGAGTGGTGGGGGAAGCTCGGCTTTCTCACCATATGCTTCTGAAATTCAGACTTCAAATTGGAATCTCATGCAGTGTACGTTATCGAATATTGAATAATAATGTAAAGTTCTTTAGTATTAGGGTATATGTGAATAAATTTTAATGTACAGAAAATTGAAATATCTTTTCAGTTTCTTTATTGAAATTTAAGATATTAAATCAGCTTTAATGTCCAACGAACTTATATTTAAATGAATTTCCTTAAATTCAAAGTAAATGTAAATTATTCACCATTTCTGGTAAAAAATCATTAAATTTAATGCAGAGTGGACATTACATTTGCATTAAATTTAAGGTTATTTTTAACAGTGTGTAGGACTTTTATTTTTATATGTTTATTTTGATGTGTAAAATTGTATTAATTGTTGACACAAATAAATATCTATCTACCTTTATTTTCCCATGTAGAATGACCTCTCTATCCTGATGCATTTTCCAAACACCATATATAGCAGAAAAACACTAAAAGTCGTAAACGTACACTACTAACTTTACTTTCTTCTATTTAAATATCGGAAATCTGTTAAAGAAGGTTAATAGTTTAAGTCAATTATGAAAATCGGCAATCAGAAACGAGGTTAAATTGCAGAGTTAACTTTAATATGCAGCCTTTAATTTTAATTTAGTTAAAATTGTTAAAATAGTTCTAACTTCGTGCAGGAAAAGCGAAGTATTTAAGTTAATTATTACGAGCCCGTTAAGAGCAATAAGGAACTTTTTCCCCATTTATATTATTAGATGAAAGGAAGTGCTGTTTAAATATGTCAGATAACTCTAGGAAAATCTTTAGTTTGTGGAATAAGTATCTTGTAGTGTTTGACTTTAACCGAAATTGATAGTTGAAGGTTTCCACGATTGTAAAATACAAACTTATATTGAATCACTGATTTGTTGTCAGTCTGTTTGAGCAAATAGAAGGTGTTTCTAAAAGTCCTGAACAAAATGCTTATGAAAATTCCTGACGCTAAAATATGAGGATTTAGTCCAATTTACATTAGTTCAAAAATTGATAAGATATCAAAGTCATAATTTTTTAAAACTTTTTGTAGATATTTATCTTAACAATAGCTTGACTTCCACTAAATTTGATTCCTTGAGGATTTTAGAATGAAATTTAATATCTGATTAAAGTTTCGATGTTCATCCTAGAGGGCGCCACCAGCAGAACTTTGCCTACATCAAAAAATTCATAACTTGTTGATGTCTCATTTCTAATTAAAAATATATCTAGTAGATGTCGTTACTAGGACTCATCGTTGCTCTCTTCACTTATTATCCAGGCTCAATACTGGTCGAAGAAATTTGGGGCGTATCAATAGTAACAAGTCAACAAAAACAAAAAGTTACGTAAAAATGAACTAACAATTATAAAAATAGTCATTGGTTACAGATGAATATAATCAATCGATCCAATTTAAAAAACTTTGATGGTTTAATTTTAAAATTTATCATTTAATACTTCAATTTTTCGCTATGGCGAAACATCACATTAATAATAATCATGTAAACCAATATCAACGAATATATATCTAAATGATCAAGATATTTATGGTAGAATGAACCGTAATCAATTAAAACACGTACTATTGGAAAGAACAAAGAAATCATTCAAGATGAAAACATCAAGTTTGAAAACAACAAAACATAGAGGCAATTTTAACATTTTCAACTTTGAAAAAGTTCAAATTTATATTTGTACTTTTCTAAAGTTATAGTACCATAACTTATAATGCAATAGCAGTAGCCATGGCAGAGCAGTACCAGTGATAGAAATAGCGGCAGTAGTAGTAACAGTAACAGTAGCAATAGCAGAAGCAGTAGCAGTAGCATTAGCAGCAGCACTAGCAGTAGTATTTTTTTCTAGAGATGTTAAAATGCTTTTTACGCACGAACTCTATGAGGGACACGAGTCTCCGACCTAGAGAGCATCCTATCCACTAAAACTAAACCCCTTACACACTACAGTTTTCCTCTTCAGAACTGCCTTCCGGTATTACTTTGAAGAAGGTAGCTTAATCACGATGTTCTTATGTTTTTACCTGCTTTGTACCAATCTAATATCTTTCTATTTCCTTTTCATAATTCTTCTAGCTAGTATTTATGATTTACCAACCTTCTTTATCCTGTAGCATCTTTTCCACGATGTTTTGTGGTATTATCTCTCCATTCTACTTTCGGCCGTCCGTCTATACGCCTCCCATCCACTGCACATTAAAAATGTGTACTTGGCAGAGTCTACGTCTCCCCAGTATATACACTGTTCAGTTTCTGACACATCGCTTAAAAGGATGTCTGTACGATTGAAAGCATCCGTGGCCTTAGAATAACTGGGTGAGATGATATGTCACATCCCCATGTAACCCATGGCTCCAAGTTTGGTATTAGCCTTTTAGTCTATATTCCTTTATTTATGTTTTCTTGTCACTCTGCCTGTCACTGAGACTCCTTACTCCCATTGTCCTCCTCTCAGTCCTTTTCTGTTTGGAACTTCTCTCCTCCATCAGTAGTTAGATCGGTAGAGTAGTAGCAATAACCAGTTTTGGTCGAAACAGTCCTATAGATGCTTGCAATTCTTATTGCAGCTTTTCTTTGGACACACAGCAGGGTGTTTCTGCAGGTTATTTTCTTCATGGCTCTTCCGCATATTTCTGCTACATACAGGATAATTGATTCTGCAACAGTAAAAAATATCCTTCTATTTTTCTCTCTGACTCCCCCCATGTTAGATAGTGCTCTGGTTATGTTTCCTAAGGCTTAGGCTGCTTTTTTGGCAACACTCATGACATGCTGTCCCATGATCATATTTCTATTTAGGTGGATACGTAGGTATTTTATATATTCTTTACTTTTAATTGTTATATTTTCTACCTTTATTACAACTTCCTTCATTGTGTCTCCTCCTGCCAGAACTGCAGTAGCAGTTGCAGTGGCAGTTACAGTGGCAGTAGCAATAGCAGTGGCAATTTCAATAAGTGCATTAGCATTAACATTAGCAGTGGCAATTTCAGTAAGAGTGCATTAGCATTAACATTTGCAGTTGCTTCAGCATTAGCAGTAGCTTTAGGATTAGCAGTAGCTTTAGCATTAGCAGTTGCAGCAGAAGTATCAATGACAGTGGCAGTAGCGGTAGCAGTATTAGTAGCAGTTGCAGTGGCAGTAGAGGTAGCATTAGCAGAAGCACTTGCAGTGGTTTGACCTTGAAATCATATAAAAAGTGTTATTTCTCGAAAATTGCATTTTTATATTTCTTTTGATAGTACAGATCGCTTTCCAGGCTCTTTCCAGAATGAACTTTTTCGGTATTTTCAAGAAATAAAGCTTTGAACATTCGACTGCTTGTCGCGTAAATGCAGCACTTTCCTACGCGTCTACTGATATGTAGTGTGTGAAATTTTCTGCGTTCGCTCTGAATTATGCCAGTGTTTATCGCTTTATTTCTCGAAAATACCATAAAAGTCTATTTTGGAAAATACCTATATCGATACAAAAATTATCAGCTTTCGCTCCAGACTATAAGAAAAATATTAAAATTATTGTTTTCCAGATATAATTCGTTTTGTATTTTTTTCAAGGTCAACACATCGAATTTCCAAAAATCAGACTATACATTCAAAAAACAGAAAAAAATACATGGTAAAATATATTCCAGAAGATGTTAAACATCCTATAATTTCTCGAGCAATAATATATATTTTTTCTTGAATTGAGCGTCCATACATTTAAAACCCACAAAAGCAAACAATTAATAAAGCTGACAAAATTAATTAAAAGCCTTCTAAAATTCTTTTGTTTGACTTTCTGGATTGTAATTAATTTAACAACTGAAGCCCTTTTTAATAAACAAAAACATTCTAATTGCATTCAGCCAAAATGTCCAGACGATATATATTTTTCGTCTGTCCGAAACTGAATTTTTTTCCATGGAAAAGGCAACAATGAAACCAAATTCGCGTTTAGAATGTTTCTGTCACTTTGTATCAAAAGAATTATGAATTCAGAAAAGTAATTTAGTTTCTTGTAATATTTATTCTGATTTAAATATTGTTTACCACTTGTAAAAATATTGTTTACGACTTGTAAAAATACAGTGAAATTCGAGCCAAAAAATACTTTATAATTTCAAAAATTTTAATAATTAGACTGTTAATTGAACAACCAACAAGGATCACAACAACATCAAAAAAATGTATTAATATTTTTGTTGAAAAGTCGATTAATGCGAAAACGAAAGTGGTGGAATTTTCTATTTCAGATCATAGTGCTTAAATTTTAGTCCACTTTGGTGACTTCGTCTGCTTGGAAATGACAGTGTTACGATGGAGCTGATAATATTTTAAAAATGAAAAATGATATCGATATAAGTTCAAGAAGGTTTTGAAGAGGAAGACTAGTACCTTATACAACAATATATAGTTCAAGGATAAACTTTGAGCACTTTTAAGTTAGAATATCGAGAAAACTCGGAACAACAGATAAATTTTGACTTCATATTCGTATTCATCGTGTCAAAAATCTTCGGAAATTATAGTCTGGTTTATGTTTCGGAACATTTTCGACATAGTGTGTGATAAATTGTTTTTTTTTCTGTTCCTCTCCCTACCCTAAATGACAATTTTCTTTTCCAAGTCTGATTTAGTTTCTTACGACACTCTGTATAGATAGATCTACCCTGAATCCACTACTGGTTATTGCCAGTCATCTGAACAAGATCGTAAAATAAAAATCACTCAAACAAATTTGATACGAGTATAACCTCATCAACCGGTGAATTTCGTTTTACGGTTTGCAGACTTTTAATTTAATACGGTTCAAAACACATTTCTCACTGAATTAGATTTATCGAAACGTAAAATGTAAGAGGCGCTCTAATGACAAATATACAGACAAAGCAGGCCTATATTTATTTTCCGAACGAACTTTCTTACAACTGACCTGGTTTATTTCGTACGATTCAAGTCAAAGTAAATAAATATACAAAAATTTTCATTTATATTTTATGTGAAGATTTTTAATTTAAGATTTACCTTTTCCTTTTATTTATTTTTAATATAATTTATGAATGGAATTGTATACATTTTTTTTGAATATCTTAATTTACTTTTTAAATATAAATTCAAAATAAAATATAAAGGATTTTAGCAGAATTATTATGGAAATTTGTTTTAGGCCGGTTTTTTGATAACAAAATTGGTTTCAATTTCAAATATCTGGAATGAAAATACTCATGAAATGAGATTTCACTTTTTTATGCTCTTCTAAGTTTAAAAATTTGAATATTGAGGTTTTGAACATTGAAGGGGGCAGGTCATGTACGGTGTGTCCCATTTTCGACACTTTTAGAGCGTATTGGAGTTTTTATCAAAGATATAGTGTTGCGGTCTTCTCTATTTTTTAACGAAACGAGAGATTTCGGTGTCAAATTTGTCATGGCTCTTTTAGTTTTTAATCTACAGGGTGATTTTGAAAATTTTCGTTTTTTAGGCACATCTCGTACTTTCTATATATATATATATATATATATATATATATATATATATATATATATATATAATATTTTTTTAAGAAATTTTTTCTTGGATCTATACCCCATCAATAAAAAATTCTTGATATTATATTTGAGTCATATAATTAAAAGATTCTCAAAAGGCTAAGTCACGTTTCGGCCTTAGTTTTCAGCTTTTATCAAACTAAAAAATGGATATATAATATAGAAAAACACAAGAATCAAAAACCAAAAACATACCTTGTAATGTTGTTGGTAACTTCATTATTTTCTTCCTTACATTGATTAAAAGATAAAATAAACACTCAGATCGTCATGGTTTGCATAAACATATTACATAATAGTTAAAATTAAAAAATTAAAAAAGCAAAAAACATCTAATTACAACACCAACACCACATCCAAAAATTTTTTATTATTAAAAATATTTTGATTTGTCCAGTCGTCCAGGTTTATCGACGTCAAACAACTGATATTTTGCATTAAAGTAGTGGAATGTATAATATATTTAAATTATTTATAATTTTTTTGTCGTTTACTCCAGATTTCGATCCTTGAATTTCCACCATTTCGCAAAATTTTCTTTTTTTAAAGTTATTCTCTGTTTTTAAGATTTTGGTGTTATCGAAATTGCAGCGCTGCAATTTCCACAAGGAATTTCTTACACGACATTGTTTTTTTTTTTAATTTCGGGGTTTTTGATTTTAGTTTGGAAAAATTTTTTGATGACAGGTTGTCAGTTTTATGCCCAACTTGTAAGTCGTATTTTTTAAAAAGGTGTTGGATTTGCTATGACAACCCATTTACAAAAGGGACAGATATATATTTTTTATTGTTGTTTTTTGGTTCTATTTCTATTTTTTCTATTTTCGGTGTTATAAAACATGTTGATTCTAATTTTGAAATTTTTCATTATTAGCTGTTTTGGATACTTATTCAGTATTAAGGCTTTTATTGCTTTATCAATAGATTCTTTTGCTATCACTACCGATTTTTTTTGGTTGATGGGGTGACATGATATGAAATGTATATATCTTGATGGCCATGTATCTTTTGTATACCATTCTGTTTTTATGATATATATATATATATATATATATATATATATATATATATATATATATATAGTATACAGGCGCGGATCAAAGGGGGATGGTGGGGGCAATCGCCCCCCCCCCCCATGGAAAATACATTCGATTGTGCCACCTACACTAGGAATGTGTATGCTGTTGGCTTCCACCCTCCTGTCGACAACTTGTTTTTTCTTGCGATCACCCTCCTCAAGAGCTTGGAATTCAGAAAAATTGACTCGACCCTGCCTTTTACACTAGAAATGGAAATGTTGTTGGCGTCTCTTCCCCCGTCGACAACTTGCTTTCGCTTGCCAGACTGTACTTTTGAGATATTTCCGACCCCCTCCCTCCAAAGAGAGGGGCTGGATCCGTCCCTGATAGTATATAGTGTCGTTAACTGGATTCTGTACCTGTGGGAGTACGATTTTTGTTTTTTTAGGTTAGGTTCTAGCCGTTATCTTCTAAATTATATCATCAAACTCTTAGGTCGAGACAGATTGATTTTTACTGACATTTTAATCTTTCTTCATCATTTAAGAATTTAAACGTACACAGCCTCAATTTTCGACACGCCATCTTGAATTTCTAACAATAGACTCTCTCCTATGCCTATTTAAACAATGTGGTCGTAAGTTTCCTGCCATTTACCAGCTTTTGAAAGGGGGCACGCACAGCAAGCGCCTCCCGGAAATTTTCGACCCAACCTAATATATATATATATATATATATATATATATATATATATATATATATATATATATATATATATGAAGTAGAATGCGAACAGTAAATGCGAACCTCGTTCCAACCATATCCTTTCCGTATTAGAGGTTGCACAGTTTGAACAAATTGCTAAGAACACAATTTATCCTATTCCACCACCATCGAGATGATGGCCTACCTGTACCACCATACCGAGAAGAAAGTCAAAACTTACCCTCCCCGCCACAGTGATACGGCAGAAGTACATGTTTCGTCTCTACTAGACTCATCAGGGTACCGACATGCATCTGGCTGTGCAAAGGACAGATCAGAAGGAAGCATGCAAATACTGAACGCGGCTTCGCCGACCTCCCGCCGGATGGCATATTCATAGACGGAGCTGCATATAGTTGTACGTTTGCTGAATGTGATTTCAGCACTACAACGGCATAATGTGGATATATCCACTGCTATTGCATCTCACACGGAGGTATCCGTGAAAGCCGTATATATATATATATATATATATATATATATATATATATATATATATATATATGACAACCGTTAAGAAAAGGGAGAAACAATATATTATTTGCGAATTCCACTCTGGTTCTCTCTCCATACTAGTTTTGACCGCCTAATGATCTTATCAGTGGAGCTGTAACGAACTGAGAGCAAAATGCACACAAGAGAATAAAATTACTTTTCCAAATACATGGACCGTGAAATTTTTTATTTTTAATATATATATATATATATATATATATATATATATATATATATATATATATATATATATACATATATACAGGGTGTCCAAGATAAGGATCCTAAGCATGGGGATCTCGGAAACAGTTGGAGATACGAGGTCGGTTAAATTAGAGAAAAGTTGCGCAATTTAGTGCTAAATTAAACGCAGTTAAAAAAATTTAAAAATTTTAAACACTTCCGGAGATTTCCGGAAAAAAAAGAAAAATGGCAAAATCGCTTTTAATTTTTGCAGGCTTTATTTAAAGAGATATCAGAAAATAAAAGGTAGTTTCTTATTGCCACTTTTTATTTTTTATAATTTGGTCTAAACAAAATTTAAATCTGACGTTTCGTTTCTGAGATACCATCATGAACTTTCATTTTTTATATGGAACAAAAAAAAGTATCCCATGTATTTGATAGCATTTTTTATTACAAATTCAACGGTGTATCACCCTTGCATATCGAATACGTAGTTCAAGTACTTTCCATAAGAGCTCCATGAGAGCGAGAGAGAAAGATATATCAGTTTTATAAAAGCCAATGAACTACACACTTGATATGCAAGTGTGATACACCGTTGAATTTGTAATAAAAAATGCTATCAAATACATGGGATACTTTTTTTTGTTCCATATAAAAAATGAAAGTTCATGATGGTATCTCAGAAACGAAACGTCGGATTTAAATTTTGTTTAGACCAAATTATAAAAAATAAAAAGTGGCAATGAGAATCTACCTTTTATTTTCTGATATCTCTTTAAATAAAGCCTGCAAAAATTAAAAACGATTTTGCCAAATTTCGTTTTTTTCCGGAAATCTCCGGAAGTGTTTGAAATTTTTAAATTTTTTCAACTGCGTTTAATTTAGCACTAAATTGCGCAACTTTTCTCTAATTTAACCGACCTCGTATCTCCAACTGTTTCCAAGATCCCCATGCTTAGGATCCTTATCTTGGACACCCTGTATATATATATATATATATATATATATATATATATATATATATATATATATATATTATATATTATATATGGAGTATAATTTTTTTCCTGGACCTCCAATAATATATTTTAATTTGTTTTTTTCTTGGGTTTATGGTCTGTTAAAAAATTAAATCAAAACGTAATAATCTTGGTGTGCTTTCTGTATTTTATATATAATTGACGTTTCGATAATTTATTTTACCTTCTTCAGAATTTACAGAGTGCTAAAAATAATAGAGTATTTTTTTTTATATAATTTAAATTTTCGAACAACACTTCATACCGTGTACACATTAATTAAATTTAATGTTATATTGTATTAAAAAATTAGTTTTCATAAAATAGCAGTATAATATATGTGTGTGACCTTGAAGTTAGAGAAGTACTGAAAGGACCAGAAGGGATTTTTTATAAGGTAATAAAGATTGTTCTAGCGATTGAAGATTTAAGAGTTCTAGTCCGGAAGAACAAGGCGTTTTTGATTTTAAAATTACGTTTTTTAGTATTTATTTTATAATATTGTTATGTATTCTGCTAAATCGCTTGATATCTGTCTTAGCATTTACTGCGTGTTTATTTTTTTGTATCGCTTTCCAGAATTTCTCTTTTTTTTTTGTGTAGTTTTCAGTTTTTAAAATTTTGACTTTCTCGAAATATTTGTTATATCATTAGTTAATCAATTATGTCATTAAAATATGACTAAGTGATAGAAAATGATGAATTATAATAACTTCTTTTGTATGTTGGATCTGAAACAAAACCAGTGTACTAAAGTTCGTTTTTTTAACAAAATTTTTATTTTTAAATATTAAATTTAATGGTATTATTGTTTTGTTGCAGGTAGCATATTCAGTTTAAGTGAATTATTTTGGTAAGTTTTTATAATATTAGGATATGTCATTGCAAAATATGATCATCAAAAACTATAAATTCAAAAATACATTTTTAATAGTCAGATTGGAAAATAATAAATAGATATAAGTATACACAATGGGAAAAATTATCGAATATTTATCTTCCCTTCTTCTTCTTTTTCAATCTGTGTTTGTCCACCCCTACACGGTCATATTTCCCAATTCCTTCCACGTTTCTCTGTATTTTGCTGTACGTGGCCACTTTTTCCTTGCTACCGCTCTGATATGATTTTGGCCCTGACTTCTCCATCTTCCATTTCTTTCACTAGCAACCTGTCAGCGATGTGAAAATTTACGAGTTCTAAAATGCATGATATTTATTTCCCAAGAGCTTCGAGTTCAGGAAAATAAACACGATTCTACCTCTTATACTAGGAATGTGTATGCTGCCCGCATCCTCCCCCCCCCCCTGTCGACATCTTGTCTTTTCTTGTGATCGCTCCCCCTCTCCAAGATCTTCAATTTCAGAAAAATAGACCCGACCCTGCGTTTTACACTAGAAATGGAAATGTTGCTGATGCCCCCTCCCCCGTCGACAACTTGCTTTCTCTTGCCATACTATACTTTTGTGATATCACCGCCCTCCCCCCCCCCCCCAAAGAGAGAGGCTGGATCCGCCCCTGGTCCAAAGTGGTTATCATACAGGATCATGAGTGTCACAGCTAGTCCGTCCCTGCAGCTGTGAGTAATTCACAACACTTTCTTGGATAGTTATTTGAAGGGTCTTACCTGGTATACATCATATCAAAAGAAATATACCTGGTAGTTCAATAATTATGTGTACAAACCTTGATTAAGAAAAAAACTTTGCAATTAAATTGAAAATATTTCATAATTAAAACATTTTAAATCCTAAAAAATCTAAAAAATATATAAATGAACTCTGAAAATATTTGCTCTTTCATCTATATTTTCTGTTAGTAAATAACGTCGGTGACTATTCTTTTTAGTAGCTTTCTATATTTAAAAATACCTGTAACCTAACATGCTTTTATATAAAGTATTAATAAAACTGAAAAGTGTGTAAAATAAAATCTTCGATTTTCTAAATTTCGTCACGAATCAGCAAGAATCAAACCTCATTTACGGTTATAGGTTTTAGTTACTTCAAAGACTTACACAAATTTAATTAAATACCGCTTGCTGAACATTTCATTTATCAGATCAAAGGGATTCATTTTTCAACCCAGTTTCCGCTTAATAGCGATCTCTTGTCTATCAGACAAATCTACTTTTCAACTGGTTAGAAAGGAAAATGCCAATGTTTGATTTTACGTCTACTTTGTAAGCACTTTTATATTATGACCAAGGTAACAAATATGTGATTATATATATATATATATATATATATATATATATATATATATATATATATATATATATATATATATATATATATATATTACTTTTGAAGTGAATTTGTTGACTGTTTGATTAGTAATAATACTACCATCGATTTCTGAAGTTATGAACCTTGCTATAGGGTGTCAACGAATCTATTAGACAAGTCATAATTTCTAGAGTATTATGTGTATCAAAATGAGAATTGGTACAGGTAAATGGTATGTTAAGGGGAGAGTTTTCGTATATTTTCCACTTTCCGGCCACTTCCGGTTTCACCGGAAATGGCCCCGGTTTTGAATTTTTAAATGGAACACCCTATATATTTTAACATTTTTGGATTTCTGAGACAATTCTAGATCAAAATGTGACATTTTAAAAACTTTTTACATCTACTTCATTTTTTTAGAGCCACTTTTAAAATTGCATCTAGGTGGCCACGATCGGACGCAAACTAATCTAAGGCCCTTAGGTGTTGTCAAAAAAATACAATCGCAAAGTTTTAGTTACTAGTATGAAAGACAGGAATAAGACAAGTTGACAAAATTACGTTTTCATTTCTAACTATTAATTTTCAAATGGCGACCCCTTTTTGACAACTACTTTTCGAAAAAAGCATTCTTTGACGAATCTAACGGTACTAATTTATTTGCGATTGGATTAGACATAAGAACAGAAATTAAATATTATTAAGCAAAATACTGGATAATTTATTTACTTATGACAAGTGCGCCATGGACAGCCATGATGCATAATAATTTGCAACTGTTTTTATCAAGTCTTCTTTGGAAAACAAAGCACTCACTTAAGTAGATAATGACAGTGACATACGCTATAAGAACAGACGTAAAAGTTTCTTAATTTTCGTTAAGTTTAGTTGACATTTTCGTTAAAATAATGTATACTCAAAGTGAAAAAGTGGATATGTTATTAATATTTGGAGAGTGTCATAGAAATTCAAGGAATGCTGCCGAGTTGTATGCTCATAAATATCCGTTAATCTCAGTCTCTTCATTTATGATAAACCTCTGTTCCGCCTCTTGATTTCCTATTTGAATAAAACGAGTCTCGACATACGGAAAATACTGATGGGCTGAATGTTGCCGATTCGGATATCTATGAGCATACAACTCGGCAGCATTCCTTGAATTTCTATGACACTCTCCAAATATTAATAACATATCCACTTTTTCACTTTGAGTATACATTATTTTATCGAAAATTTAAACTAAACTTAACGAAAATTAAGAAACTTTTACGTCTGTTCTTAGAGCGTATGTCACTGTCATTATCTACTTAAGTGAAGAAGACTTGATAAAAACAGTTGCAAATTATTATGCATCATGGCTGTCCATGGCGCACTTGTCATAAGTAAATAAATTATCCAGTATTTTGCTTAATAATATTTAATTTCTGTCCTTATGTCTAATCCAATCGCAAATAAATTAGTACCGTTAGATTCGTCATAGAATGCTTTTTTCGAAAAGTAGTTGTCAAAAAGGGGTCCCCATTTGAAAGTTAATAGTTAGAAACGAAAACGTAATTTTGTCAACTTGTCTTATTCCTATCTTTCATACTAGTCACTAAAACTTTGCGATTGTATTTCTTTGATATCACCTAAGGCCGTTAGTTTAGTTTGCGTCCAATCATAGCCATCTAGATGCAATTTTAAAAGTGGCTCTAAAAAAATGAAGTAGATGTAAAAAGTTTTTAAAATGTCACATTCTGATCTAGAATTGTCTCAGAAATCCAAAGATGTTAAAATATACAGGGTGTTCTATTTAAGAATTCAAAATCCTGGCCATTTCTGGTGAAACCGGAAGTGACCGGAAAGTGGAAAATATATATATATATATATATATATATATATATATATATATATATATATATATATATATATATATATTTATTGTGACGATAATAGCATTGGTGCTACCTATACTACTTGCGATTACCCACAAAATGCCCATAAATAAATTTAGAAAACTTTGTTGTTATTTAACATTTTGCAATGTTTACTTCTGTATTTATATTTTCAATTTTCAGTATATTACCAAAATTTAATTAAAATATTAGGATTTATTGCATATATGTTATATTTTGTTGTTGTTGAGCGCCAGGTAAAAAATAATTATAATAAAATTATAATTATTTTTTTACCAATCTGAAATATTTTTACCAATTTAAAATATTTTCTAACTTATCATCAAGCTAACCTTCCATATATATATATATATATATATATATATATATATATATATATATATATATATATATATATATAGATCTATTTCTACCAGTAAATTGACTCCTTCTCAGTTGAGTTCAGAAGTTATTAAAATATCAGTAAGACAATAAAAAAACAGAGAGTAAAACACAAAATATAAAATTTTTATTAAACAATAAATATGGCCCAATATTAATTTTATTATTATTTCCAGATGGAATTTAATGGTCAAAATTTATTTTCTTCATGCAACACTATTGCTACTCAACATTACTTTTTAGTTAATTTGATCTACCACACATTAACTTTTAAATACGTGGATCACAAATCGGCTACGTTTAATTTCGTAATTGTCTATCTAATAAATAAATATATATATATATATATATATATATATATATATATATATATATATATATATATATATATAATATATATATATATATATATATATATATATATATATATATATATATATATATATATATATATATTTCAAAAATTCACTATATCTTCAAAAAAAAAATATGGTTGTGGTTTCCTGTGAAGTAAGGAATTAACAAAAATATTTTCCAAAATCTCGTTCGGCCAAGTTCGTAATTCAATTCAAATTATTTTCTTCTATATTCTTCTTATCAAAATACTATCTTACTTGTTATTGTTTGAGAGTTGCAAAATTATTTAACAAAAAACTTATAAACTTTTACTAATTGCTTTAAAAAATTATTAATTTCTTTATACTTGAAAACAAATGTAACACATAACCTCCTTAAAACGTCACAAGTAAACTTCTGTTTACTTGTGACATAAGATGAACTTTTTAAAAAACAATTGCAAAATTGAGGTTGTCACAAGTTTCAGGAGCTCAAGAAAGGCGTGCTTCCGGTAAAATGATTAATCCAACTCCGTTGAAAATTCCTACCCCTTGGTTTTTTATAGTCGGCCAAAACATAAGAAATTTTCGTTTTCTAACTGGTCTGATTTTTGACACCAGACAACTTGATAAATTTTATGTCTTGAAAAATTGAATTTTTATGATGGCTTTTTTAAGTTGCCAATTTTTGACTGGAATTTTAATGTTTTTTTTTTAAATATTGACAGAAATTTGACTTTTGAGCTTACTTGAATTTGCAATAATTAAACTTTAGAGTTTTCTTAAAAGCGGAAAAGTCTCTGGCGAATATATTTTTACTCAATAAATAATAATTTATTTACCTTTAGGTATGTCTCTGGTGCTGTTATAATGTATTATTTATATACGAAACATTCTTCCTCATAAGTGCATTACGCACAATTTTTTTTACATCGGCTAAACCAAGTTATTTAAAAAAAATATTTTAAAAATCTTTAACATGCTCTACTTTGATATAGAATCCACAGCAAACTCATGTTCATATAAACTTTTGGTTCTATTTGTTGATGAAGCATCTTCATATAAGCGTGAGCCCATATTTTTCGAAACACCCTGTATACATTAGTATTTTGATGCAAATAATAATTTTATTATTACATAACTTCCATTTAGAATGCTAATCGTACCTATGAAAATGGGTGGTTCCTAGAATGAAATAAAGAAGCAATACATCGTAATGCCCATTAATCCCTTACGTCGAAATTTAGACTCGCATCATCCCATTTAAAGCCGATAATTTGTAAATGGTTTTTTTATTTATCAAAGTCTGATAAAAGGGAGATAATGTTTATAACGAAAGCCGATTAAAAACTGAAATCCATCGAAAATGGAAAAAATGAAATGTTTATAATCTCATTGCTGGAAAAGAGATAAAACGTGTAACGTTGATCCCATTGTGAAGCTCTATTATCAGAAGTATAGTAGTATATTGGGTAAAACATAATGAAAAGTAATTTCGGCGACTAACACAGACAAAGAGTCATGTTATCTAAATCTTTTTTAGTCAGTATAGTAAGGAAAAATAGCGGAAAAGATAATAAAAATTTTTAAAATTTCATACGGAATTTTTTTTTGTTATATTTAGAGTATTTATCTGAGACAAGATAAAGAATGCTTTCATATACTCAGATCTGTAACAATATCGTGAAAAAATGCTTGGAGAAAGCTATTTCTCTGACAGAGCTGCTCTACGGCTCTCGCTATCGATTAATCCGAAAAATAAGAGGTGTTAGAACACAGCATTGTTGTCTATCGACACTGAAACTGAAACAATAATCTGTCATCTGCCGTTATTTTTATTCGACTTCTAAAAGAAGGAGGTTCTCAATTCGTCGACTATGTATGTTTTTTTTATGTATGTACACCGATTTCTCCGGAACGGCGGCACCGATATGAATGAAATGTTTTACGTTATATTCAGGAAGTTACTGCGGTGGTCCCATATTTTTTTGGATGAGATTGATGCAGCAAAATCCAAGATGGCGCTGTCAATATGGTGGCCAGATAAATTAATTTTGTCCGATTTTCTCCAAAATTGGTACGGGAGAATTTTCGGGGTCGTACACAACGAATTTGAAATTATCTTAAAAAAAATCAAAATGGAGAATCCAATATGGCGGACAAAAAATTTGATTTTGTTCGTTTTCTCCAAAATTGATGCGGGGGCATTTTCGGGGTCGCTCATAACGAATCCAAAATTATTTTTCAAAAATTCAATATGGCAGATCCAATATGGCGGTCGAAAAAATAAACTTTTTCAGAGAGAGTTTTCGGGGCATATATGATGAATCTCATATTATTATTTTTAAATAATTCAGTATGGCGGACGAAAAAATCAATTTTGTCTGATTTTCTCCAAAATGGGTATAGGGGGGTATTCGGGGTCGCACATGACGAATCCGAAAATATTTAAAAAAAATTCAATATGGCGTATCCAATATGGCGGATAAAAGTTAATTTTGTCAGATTTTTGGCAAAATTGATATGGGGGAGTTTTTGGGATCGCACGTTACGAATCTGACATTATTTTAAAAAAATAAATATGGCGGATTCAAGATAGTGGATTTAAGATTCTTCGTCTCTCGATTTTGTCTAAAATCAGTACTGGGGGATTTTTGTTAGTGTTGATTACGAATTTAAAATAATTTTTGAAAACTCAATCTGGCGGATTCAATATGGTGTCCTAAAAATTTTACATTTTCCTCCAAAACTGATATAGGGGGTTCTTAAAGGTGTAAATTTTGAATTTAATAGTATATTTCAGGATTCAATGTGGCGAATACAATATAGTGAACTAAAAATTTTACATTTTTCGATTTTACTCAAATGTGAGACTGAATCGTTTTTGAGGAGGTAAATAGCGAATATAAAATTATTTTAAGACGTTCCAGAAATTTTAAATTTCTGGATTTCATCCAAAATTGGTATTACGGGGCTTTGAAGGGTTTAGATTTAGATTAGATTAAGACGTTAAAACTATTTTTTTGAAATTCAATTTGGCGGATCCAATATGGTGGGTTGAAAATTTTACCTTATTCGCATTTTTTCAGATTTGGTATGAAGGATTTTCGGGTATCGTGTCTTACGAATATGAAGTTAATTTTTTAAAACTATTAGGTTAATCAGATACAATATCAAGGACTGAAAATTTTACAATTTCCGATTTTATCTAAAATTGATATTGCGGGGTTCTTGTGACATAAATAAACTCAATATGCAGTACAAAATATATCGGCCTAGGAAATTTACGTATCCTGTTCTTTAAATATCGATATTGGAAGGCTTTGGGGCCTATATTACCAATCTAAAATGAATTTGAAATTTAAGATAGTGGATTTACTATGACAGACTAAATATTTGTTTGACACAATTTCAATGGTATTTGGAGAACTCTAAGAATTAAAAAATTTTTAGTGGTTCATTTTAGGGTGATTTGCAACTTGAATAAAATGGGTACTTTTTTGCCAGCTTGGAGTCATCTCGACTAGTATTTAGTTCAAATAATTATGATATCAAAATTAAAAATCGAAATATAAAATTAAAAAAAATTGAACCGACTTCTAAAAGTGCGCTAAAAAGTGGAAAATAACTATAAAATGTTATATGAATTTGAAATTTTTAAAGTCGGCGTCAAATTATTTCTAAATGAAACAAATAACTACTAATATATGCAAATTATGGTAAGAAAGCAGTGACAAATAAAGTATTTTTAATCTTTTTATGCGAATCACATTTTGTCAGATACTAATTTGGCGCTGACTTCAAAAATTTTAATTTCATAAAAAAATTTATAGTTATTTTTTACTTTTTAGCGCACTTTTAAGTTTGAGGTTTTTAAGTAATGAACTTGTTTTTCGTTTCCAAATAGAATGACTGTAGATTTCCTAGGATTAAGTTTATGGAGAAGATCTGTAGCTATATTAGTAGAGCTATTTAAATTAGAGTTTACAATTTCCCGGGCAACAGTAAATTGTTTCTGGCAAAAAAAAGGTTTACAGAAATTACATTTCGTGACGAAATTAAGTCATTGCAAAGCAGAAAGCGCAAGTAGCATTGTTAGGTAACAAAGTTTTCCAGATTTGCTGTGTATGAACTTTACTTTATGTAAAATGCGTTAAAAAGCACTGTTAAACTTTTAATGGTTCTTGAAATTTTTATGGTTAATGAAGAAGTTCAAAATCGTAAAATTGTCTTATTAAACGTAATTATCTATCTTAGAATAAAGAACTAATTTACCTTGATGGAGTAATTTCTAGAAAGAGCATTCATTCGTCCTTATAAATTACGGTGATATATTTTTAAGGACAATAAAATTTTTATTGTTCAGGAAATGACTGAAGTATCCATTGCTTTGAAGATATAGAATTATTTTCAACATTAAAACCCTCGAATCGTGTATTAGGAATCCGTTACATAATCAATGATAATCTTTTTTATTATTTTGTTTCCCTATCACTTTATTTTTTACACAGTGACTGTAGTTTCATAGCTTTGCTATATATTCAAATTGAGTAACTTAAAAACTAAGTTTACAAAGGTTGAGTTAGATATTAGAGTGGGTGCTGACCATAGGAAATTACAAAGATGATAATGGCAATATAGAAATAATAATAATAATAAAATAGAGAAAATAGTGAGGAATATCACATATCTGTGAGGTCGTAAATTTTGCTACTATGATGTGTAATCGAAGGTTTTCAAGTATCCCGTTTGTGTAAGTCCTTTTCAGGACTGTAAGGCAGCTGAAGTTTCGTAAGCAGGTTTTTCTAAATATTAGGCAATCGCTGGCTATCACATCTGCTATTTAAGTTGTTGGGCCTCTTTGCAATTTCGATGGCTTCCCTTATAACTCTTGTGGATAGGTTTCCACATCTCGATAGCATTTTTGTTTCTTACTAGTTTATCTTAGGTCCTGTGTTTAAGAAGTGTTGAGCTAAGGCAGAAGAAATTCCTCTAGAAAATCAGGGAGTGTACGAAATTCCATGCGGAGAATGCAGTTCATCTTACGTAGGCCAAACCAACCGCAAAATAAGCGCCAAAAGAGACGAAAATATAAACGTTGTAAAACAAGAAACAATTTCTTCTGCACTGGGTCAACACTTGTTAAACATAGGACATAAGATAATCTTCTCTCCTTCTAATCATCTACCAATGATAATTATTAAACAAGCAAATAAGAGAATGAAGAGATCAAAAATTCCTTCTAATTGTATAATATGCTCATCAAAATTTGTGCGTTTTTACAACAAAAATATGAAAATGATACAAATAAAAAAAAATATCTCCACGGATAAAACTTTTCTAAAAATTTTTAAAAGCTTAACTAAATAAGACGTGAAATTTACAAAGAAACTATATCTACTGTTTGATACAGTTTATTTTTACGCAGATTTTAAAAATATTTAGGATTCTACAGGGTGAGCCAAAAAACTAGAACAGCATAAAGTTTTATTTTTTTAAATAGAACACCCTATATACGAATCATATTTTCGATTTAGCTTATAATTTTAAATCTTTTTTATTAAGGGTTTACTATAACAAAACTTTATAGTTTCTTAGATAATTAAGTTTAAAGAAAAAAAGTCACATTTTCAAGCAACAATTCAATCCTAAATAACGTTTTCAATTTTGTAACAAATATATTCAAATTTGGAATTTAGCAAGGCCAAGGACAAGTTAACATAATTTTTATCTAATATTTGCAATAAAAGCTACAGGGTGTTGAACACATCGGCTCAAATTTGAACAAATTTAAATGAATAAATATCTTTTTTCTTAAATGGTACACCCTGTATATTTTCATGTTATTTAATAGAGTAATAAAAACCCTAAAAGTTTTGTTCAATATATCCTATACCTATTTATAATAGTTTTTGAGATATTTCAGTTTCCCTTATTTTCCATACTTTTTTACAGAAATAGTCTTCATTATCATAGTTGCCATGGCAAAAACAATGTAAAAGAACATTTTTCTGTGTGTCAAATTTATAACCGCAATCGCTTCTTTTGGTTTTTATGTAGTGTAGTTTGGTTTTTTTTGCATTCATCTTATATTGTAAAATGAATTTTCCAAAGAATGAGTTAATAGATATGATTTATACAATAGGAGAGGCTCAAAAAAATTGCTTTCTTGCTCAAAGAATTTACAAAATGAAGTATTCTGATCGACGCCAGCCTAATACCCATACTTTTCAAAACTTAATGCAAAGATTTGATTCTTCTGGTACTGTTGATTATCCAAAACGTAAAGTGGTCAACAAACCAGTAACTAATGAAGAAGAAGAACTACAAGTATTGTTAAATGTTCAGGAAAATCCTTATATTGGTAGCCGTCAGTTAGCAGCATTATGTGAAACATCACAATCCACCGCTAATCGTACTACCAAGAAATATAGGTATCATCCATATCACATGGAATTACACCAAGAATTGCATGGACAGGATTTTGAAAGTCGTGTAAACTTTTGTCGTACAATAAATGCGGAGATTCAATTAAATCCAAATTTATTGTGCAAGGTAATGTTTAGTGATGAAGCTACTTTTAGAAGTAACGGTGCCGTAAATAGACGCAACATGCATTATTATGCCACAGAAAACCTATTTTGGATTAGAGAGGTGCAACATCAAAACCACTGGTCATTAAATGTTTGGTGTGGTATTCATCATAATCGAATTATTGGACCCCACTTTTTTAATGAATCACTAAATGGCCATAGTTACCTGAACTTTCTACAAGAAGAACTACCCCAACTGCTTCAAGGTCTCGATAGGGATGAGCTCGACAGTCTGTGGTTCCAGCACGATGGTGCGCCTCCGCATTACCATCGTGAAGTTCGTGCGTTTTTGGACCAACGATATCCGCAAAAATGGATTGGACGTAGGGGTTTCATTGAGTGGCCACCAAGGTCTTGCGACATCACCCCATTAGATTTCTTCCTATGGGGTTATATTAAAAATAAGGTGTATGTTAATCCACCAACAACAGTGAAAAATATGCGAAACAGGATTAGGGATACCTGTAGAACAATAACGCCACTAATTTTGTCCAGGGTCCAAGAAAATCTGCAAAAAAGACTAAATTTGTGCATTGCACAAGAGGGTCATTTATTCGAACACTTATTAAAAAGAAATAATTAATCTCAGTATTTAATAGGTAATTTTTTTGTTTCAATTTAGTATAAAAGTAAATATGTATTTGCCTTGTCGTTATTGTTGTGTTAATTTTTTCACATTATGTTTAATTAAACTATTGCCGTTGTACAATAACGAATAATGTATTTCATCATATTTAACCACATTCTGTTTGTTTCTGTAGTTTCTTTTTATTATTTTACGTGGCTACTATGATAATGAAGACTATTTCTGTAAAAAAGTATGGAAAATAAGAAAAACTGAAATATCTCAAAAACTATTATAAATAGGTATAGGATATATTGAACAAAACTTTTAGGGTTTTTATTACTCTATTAAATAACATGAAAATATACAGGGTGTACCATTTAAAAAAAAAAGATATTTATTCATTTAAACTTGTTCAAATTTGAGCCGATGTGTTCAACAGCCTGTAGCTTTTATTGCAAATATTAGGTAAAAATTATGTTAACTTGTCCTTGGCCTTGCTAAATTCCAAATTTGAATATATTTGTCACAAAATTGAAAACGTTATTTAGGATTGAATTGATGCTTGAAAATGTGACTTTTTTTCTTTAAACTTAATTATCTCAGAAACTATAAAGTTTTGTTATAGTAAACCCTTAATAAAAAAGATTTAAAATTATAAGCTTAATAGAAAATACGATTCGTATATAGGGTGTTCTATTTAAAAAAATACAACTTTATGCTGTCCTAGTTTTTTGGCTCACCCTGTAGAGTCCTAAATATTTTTAAAATCTGCGTAAAAATAAACTGTATCAAACAATAGATATAGTTTCTTCGTAAATTTCACCGAAAAGGCACAAACTTACTTCATCCAATCGTTGACTCACCTGGTATAACTAAATAGAAAGCGTAGGAAACGAAAACTTTTGCTTGAAATAAAATAAATCGAGTTAACTTAAAAGTTGAAGCAGTTTAGATGGAAGAAAACCTATTTTATAAATGGATATAATACTGCAATATCAAATAAAGGTCTGCTCTTACACAATTGATAAAACTTTCTAGCATAAATAACTATGATCTTTTACTATCATAAGTATAAAATCATTCCTTCAGGAGAAATGAGCTAACATTTTGGTTTTTTAATATTAGATCATATAAATATTTTCAAATTTCTCAATCCAAATTGTCTTGACAAAATAATTTTTCACTACTAATGCGAAGTAGTGAAGAGAAATAATCATCCATAAACAAATACCAACATTAGCTTTCAACCTAGTCTCTCTCAATTTTCGGAACATTTGCAACTTCTATAATCCTTTCATTGTCTCAAATTAATTAAGGCAATAAACGATAGAAGAAAATTATGAGCCTTTATTTTTCTTTTGATTATTTTCATTTGAAAGTTTGAAAGTCGTTCTAAACGTTTCAGATTTAATTGGAAATCAAGTAACATAAACAGAAAGTTTAATGAAAAGAAATCCTTCTGGGACCTACGCGGGAAAATTTTGTACTAATTTTAGTAGATAAAATAATTATTCTTGAGCGATAAAATACTGAATAGGTCATATAGTCGGAGAATTCAGTGGACTTTCTGCATGTATTTTGATCCCCTGATTACAAATATCGAAGATGGATTCCCGAAAAATAGACAAGTAATTTTCTATAAACATAAATATCGTTAATAATTAAAAAATATATTTTTTTGTAAAATAATAATATATTTGTGATGTTCGGCCAATTATAAGCAAAAAATATGTATTGAAATTTTTCTTTTTTCTAAAGAAAGGCAACGTAATTTATTCTAAGCAAACTACCAAATGTTACATCTGCATGTTTTCAAATAAAAAAAAATAATAATCAATTCAAATAATCTATAACAAGATTGGCAAAATCTAATTTTCCTATAACCAATACCTCAGGTGTTTACCAAAACATGCTCACGTTTTGTCGCAAGTCCACCCTATGTAAAATTGGAATTTAACTTAAACATATTAAATTATTAGTGCTATCTGTAACTAAGTTATTAACAGGTTGTACACCGAAGAAATCAAGAAATTGACGGATTTTGTATTACTGACATTAAAAATTTAATGTTTAATGTCAGTGTGCACAGTGTATTGAATGTTCTAGTTTTAGTTTTGATTTTAAATGTTTCTAGAGGTTTTTTTAATTGTATACATCTTGTTCTGTGTGGAGGCTACGCTCGCGACTTTTCTCAAACTGGCAGGGTTGAGGTGTGCCCTTTGACAAGGTCTGAGTCCTGAGGATGGTCCGATAGAGAGACCGAAAGCGCTTGGCCGATTGTAATAATTTCAAATATACACTGAAATACAAAATCCGTCAATTTCTTTCTTTTCTATCTATAACTGACTTTTGGAACTTATTGATGCAATAAATAAAACCAAATAAATAAATAAATAAAGGCTTATCTCATCTCTCGATATAATTCTGGCCTACAGAAACAGGACTTCAGTGTACCATAAGGGACTCAGATCACTATTCGAAAAATCAGAGAAGGGGATTCATGATGTATATTCCAGTAAAGAAAGTAAATAAGCGTTAAAAAGAGGCAGGAAAGGACAGAAAGAAAGTAAAAGGAAGAAGAAGGTTGAAGAACACTTAAGATTCATATGTTATTCGGGAAACTTCTAGTCAAAAAAGAGCCTCGATTCATAAGTTATTTAGGAAAGTTCTAGTCAAAAAAGAGCCTCGACAGAGTTTTGAGGACTCATGCCATAATATACGTCTCAACGAATCTTGCGAGATAAATCCTTCAGAGAAAAAGTGGTTACTCAATATTCTTCAGCAATAATCAAAGACAAAAGGTAATGTAGTAAAAATAGGGTAAAAAACCTTAAACCAAAATGAGCAATACTCTTAGTTATGCCACTGTCAAAATGAGACAACAATTGTACATAGTTCAATACATGAGTACAATTGGATCTAACCAAGGTCACTTTATTAACCAGAAAAAGACAAGTTGATTAGTACAACTTCCGAAAAATAAATGAATAAGACATAACAAACATTATACTAGTTTACAGTACATTTGTTGCCGAAGAAATTTTAGCTGTTGTTGACTACATATGATATGCTAATTTCAAATATATGAGTAGAATTTTTTTATCAGCTCTGGTTTCTGAGTTTCAGCTTTGTAGGTATAAAACAGAAAAAAAAACATGTATATTTACTAAGAAAAATGTATTAAAAATCAAGTTAATTATTGAGTTCTAAAAAACTACGTTGTAAAGCTCTTTTCTGATGTGTAGACTTAGGAAAATGACGTGTCAGAGACCAACAATAGTCAGAGATCATATTCGTATCCCAGAAACCCTGATAGCGCTCTTCCATGACGCGTAAGTTCTGATGCATACGCTCTCCCTGCTCTTCGCTCATATCTCCTAAATTTTCCAGAAACCTGTCTAGGTGACTATGGAGGAAGTGGAGTTTTATGCTCATATTGCACCCCAAATTTTTTAATTGTAACAGAAGGTCTTCTACAAGTTCAATATAATTTTCTGATTTTTTATTTCCGAGAAATTTCTGCATCACAAAGACAATAGCCATAGAATTTCTAAATTGAGTATCTTTCGTAAGTTGTCTAATTTGGGGACCATCAAAAATACCGGCTTAAATCTTTTTCATAGTGAGCTGAGGAAATTTTTGGCAAATGTAAGAAAAGCAGTTTTTATCTAATAATTTAACAAACTGTTTCATGATGCCCAGTTTTTTATGTAATGGTGGAAGGATAATTTTTGCACGGGCTACTAGTGAATTCTAGACTATATTTTGCTTTCCAGGCTTCATATTTTTTCTCAAGGGACAGTTTCTTCTTACCCAATGCTCTTTTTTAGCTCTACTGTCCCAAAAACATATAAAACAAGAAAACTTTGTGTAACCACTTTGTTGACCGAGAAGAATGTTCACCATTTTTAAATCAACACAAATTTGCCACATATGGTCATTGTACTGTATTTTATTTAAGACTAGCGACATGTTACAATATTCTTCCTTTAACTTTATACTGTGGGCAATAGGTACCCCAGCGTATTTATTTCCATTATGTAATAGAATACATTTTAGGCTACGTTTTGAGCTGTCAATGAATAAGCGCCAGTCGTTTGGTTCATATTGTTTCAAGCTCATTTTTATCAACAAGTTTTTAATGTCTGAACAAAAGGTAATACCGTTTTCTTCGGGAAAATAACGCCATAATTCTTTATCTCTTTCACGATAAAAAGTTATTTTAGTATTTGAGGAAATTAATTATTTTTCTTTCAGTCTTGATGTCAACAATTCTGAAGCCTGATCGCCTAACTCATTTTGGGAAAATCATTTTGGCTCATTTGATACACCTTCAAAATCAGCATCATTTTGTGATGAGCTTGGTCCTTCCTTGTCTTGTTCTAAGGGTTCAGATATATTTTTAGGTACTGAAATGTCAGGTGAATGGTGCACTGGACGCTGAACACAACTAGTACTAGGGTACTGCCAACTCTGATATTTTTGTTTTTTACACAACGTCTCCTTGAACTAGTCATGGCGCAAAAACTTCAGATACTAATCTTAACACAGTAAAATACATACGTTATCGATAAATAAATACGCATAAAAGATAAAAATCAAAAAAAAGTAACTCGAGCTGCACAAAAATTTTTGAGGTTAGATTTGACAAAAACAGGTCATAAGTGAATATTATTAGCCTTAAAATTCACGGCAACAGACAAAAAGTTAAATTTTGTAAACTAGTGTTATTTTACTGTTGGATAAAAATCAAAAAAGTTACTCCATCCAATTTAAATTTATTTTTGGCAAAGTTAAGCGAAACTCTGTACAACTACGCAACTACGCGTTACCCTTGTATGCTAGTCAATTAAGAAGGGATCCTTAGTTGATAAAGCAGTCCATTAAACAATAGTCAATAAAGACAACTTGATTGATGAAGCATCGAGAAATTATCCGCTGTTTTTCTTCTTTCGAATAGCCCATGTCAAAACGTGTATTAATCAATATAATATGTCAATATAATAACCATTCGGAACCATGTGCAAACGTCATAATGAAAATTAAAATAAAACATTTTTTTCCCAGCCTTCCTCTTTTTTTTAAATCTCAGTTCACTAATAATTTAGACTAAAATTTTTAAATAGCAGCTATTCGTAACACTAACTTATTATACATTTTTTAAATCAGGAGGAAAAGAGCTTTGATTCTAGCAGAGAAGATACAGGATGTTCCATTTAAAAAATTAATTTCTTTTGTTTCTCAACTTTACGATGCGTCACTGTTTTTGTAAATAAATCTAAAAGATAATCTGAACGAAATCCTACAACTTTCGTATTCAAAGTTTTTTTCCGTTTCTTATAATAAAGTCTCTACGTATAGTGCTAAGTATAAAAAATCTTATATAAAAATTGCTCGGATATGGGCGTGTAAAGAAAAACCCTCTGTAAAACATATTAATTACAGCATTTTATTTTGCTCCTCTAACAACGATATAAACTTTGTATCGTGTAGATAATGGAATATTCCAACATTTGTTACTTTATATAAAACATACCTTTAAGTCTTATGACAACCGTCTGATAATTTTGTACGGAAATAAGATTGAACATAAAGTTTCCTAATTAATATCCAAGAATCCAAGTATTTTGCAATGTAGTTAGACAGACAGGTTGTTATTTAACTGATTTATACTTAACCATAACTCTAAATTAGACTTTGTTCTAGTACAAAGAGAATTGTGTGTATACATTTCAAGTGGCAAACAGATAATTTTTTTATACCTAATATTATAGGGGTTCAAACAATAACAAAAGTTTTGAGATAGAGGGCGCATTAATTCAATTACATGAAGAGACAAAGTAAGAATTTTTTTACCATAATCTCTAACACTGAACAGAAATCTGCCTCCAAATTCGATTAAAATTTAAATACTAAATTTTGATAAAAACATTCAGAACGGTAAAATAACACTTGTTTCAGGTATAATATAAAGCTGACTTTTTTAGATTTAGATTAGAATTTACTCTAGACCAAAGAAAATTATGTGTATACATGCCAACTGACAAACAGAAACATTTTATGTACCTAATATTACAAGGGTTCAAACAATGACGAGAATTTCGAGATAGAGAGCGTATTAAATAAAAATACATGGAGAGACAGAAGTGAGGTTAGTTTTTTTACCTCAATCTCTAAAACCGAACAGAAATCAGCCTCCAAATTTTATTAAAATTTAGATAATGAATTTTGATAAAAATATTCAAAGCCTTAAATATGTAAATTTACACACACTGATATTTGTTTCATGTATAATAAAAAACTGACTTTTACTTAATTATACATTTAAATTAGAATTTGTTCTAGTCCAAACAAAATTGTGTGTATACATGTCAACTGAAAAAGAGCTAAATTTTTTGTACCTAATATTTCAGGGGTTCAAAGAATAATGAATATTTTGAGATAGATAGATTAATTAAATTACGTGGAGAGATAAAAATGAGACTTATTCTTTACCATAATCTCTAAAATTGAACAGAAATTCAATTAAAATTTAAATAATAAATTTTGGTTAAAACATTCATAAGCGTAAAATGATTTGTAAATTTATACATTTTTGACAATTTTTCCATATATAATGTAAGAATAATTAGAATAAATATTACAGAGGTTAAAACAATGACAAAAGTTTTGAGATAGAACTCGTATGAATTAAATAACATGGAGAAATAGTAATGCGACATATTTTTTTCCCATAGCTTCTAAAACTGAATAGGAATTTTGATATAAACATTCAGAAGCGTAAAATGGTTTATCAATTTATATAGTTTTGACACTACTTTCATGTATCAAACTTAATTATACTTATCTATAAGTGAGCTTTATTCTAGTTCAAAGGGAGTTGTGTGTATACATGTCATTTGATCTACAGATATACTTTTGGTAACTTTACATGGGTTCAAACAATACCTAAAGTTTTGAGATAGATGACGCAATAATTATATTACATGAAAAGACAGTGGTGGACATATCTTTTTCCATGATTTCTAAAATTCGATAGTTGAATTAAATTTTTAGGTAATAAATTTTTGATAAAAACGTTCAGATGCGTCAAATGAATTACCAAATTATACGTTTTTAACAATTATTTCAAGTGGTTCATTAAGATAATTTTTTTGTGACTAGATGTCAGTGGTGTGACGTATTTTTTCCCATAACCTCTAAAACAGAATAAATATTTACATAATAAATTTTGATAAAAACATTCAAAATTGTTTGTTAATTTATACAGTTTTGACCCTTGATAATTTTTTAAAGTTTTTGGTCATATCTACATGAGGACTTAGTAGTGTGACAATTTTTTCCATAACCTCTCAAGCTACATTTTGTCTCCAAATTCAATTAAAATGAAAATGGCTAATTTTGATAAAAACGATCAAACGCATCAAATAAGTTGCCTATTTTTATATCTTTATTACTTGCTAAGTTATTGCAAAATATATAATATACATTAAATGAATAAAATGAAAATAAGCACTCTTCCCCAAAGTTTTTATTAAATGATTATTTTTTATGTTATTTTCAAAGTTAAAAGAACTATATTTAGTTCACCGGGAAAGAGGATATTACCTTCTTGCGTTTGTAATTCCAAGTTGCAAGTTAATTTTGTGTGTTCCGGAGTTCGATAAAAGCCGGACAATATTAGACGGAAGTTTGATCGAAAATTAATTCCTTTGAGACACGACAAATTAAATGAGAAGAAAGTCCTTAATTGGAATTGGAGAACTCAGTAGGGCGAAATAAAACTATAAATAGATATAGATGACGTGATTCCCTATTTATTATTTATGGGTGTAGCTCCTCTTTGGCCGTATTTAGAAAGATGTAATAGGATTTGGTTTTTAATACATTTCCACAAAGGGGATTATTAATTTAAGGTAATATATATATATATATATATATATATATATATATATATATATATATATATATATATATATATATATATATATATATATATATGTTATGTTATGTCGGATATTCTCACGGGTGTGATGTGTAGTCGAAAGTTTTCGGGCATCCCTCTCAGTATGGTAAGGCAGCTGACGTTTCGGTGAAATTTCATTCACCATTTTCAAAGCTCATTGTATGGCATATACGAGCTCGCATTGAGGCAGTTAACCTCTCTTTAAACAATAATTATTTCCAGTATGAAAATAAATTTTATCAGCAACTAAACTGCTGTGCAATGGGTTCTCCGATTTCTTCCACAATGGCACAATTAATTATGGAACATTTGGAAGAAAACGTAAAAAATAAACTTAATTTTAATATAACATTCTTTAAAAGATTTGTTGATGACTGCTTAACAGCTCTACCAGAAGATTACATTGATGTCATAATGATTGCTTTTAACTGCTTCCATGAAAAATTGCAATTTACCGCCGAACACAGAAACAAATAATGAAATAAATTTTCTAGAGTTAACTCTAATTAGTGATAGACAGAGCCACACAATCGAAACCAAATGGAACACAAAAGAAACTTGGTCAGGTCGTTACTTAAATTATAATTCAAATCACCAAAAAAGTCAAAAAAATAGTGTAATAATAGGTCTGGCAGATCGAGCTATTGCCTTATCCTCCGCAAAATATCGCCATGAAATCCTAAAAAAGGTACAAACATCTCACATAAACAATCACTTTCCAAAAAAAAATAATAACCAAAATAACAAAACAAAGAATATATTTGTCCTATAATAAAACAAAAAATAAAAATCAAGAAGAAAACGACAAATACATCAGTATGCATTATACGAATGGTCTTTCGGAGAAAATAAAACCTATTTTATCAAAACATCATAAACCCGTTTGTCATGAAGCACAAAGTTTACTGAAAAATTTATTGAGCCCTTTAAAAAGTAAAGGACCTAAAAAGAAAAAATCCAACATGATTTATTCCACACCATGTCTAAAGTCTCCTAAAACTTATATAGGAATGACAATACAGTACTTAGACAATAGATTGAACGGTCACAAATATACAAAGAACGCTTCAACTGCATTACACAAGCACGGAATCCAAACAAAACATGAATTCAATTTTAACAACGCCAAAATATTAACTTATGACCCAAATTATCATAAATTGACTATAAAAGAAATGATAGAAATTAAAAAAGAAAAAAACGTCGTAAGTAATAAAAAAGATATAAGTAATCTCAGTCAAATTTACCAAAATCTAATTTACCAAAGCTAAAATTTCAAAAATAAATAAATAGATGAACAGAAAAAGTCTTGAACTTGTTTTATACCCTGTACTAATTCTATAAAATATTCCGGACACTGTATATAGTAAAATCTTTTTAATATAAACAAAGAACTACCCAAAGAAACAGGTCAAAAAAATAAATTCCATCACATCAAATTATGACATATTTAATAATTTCGATACTCTTGAACTGACAAACTTCAAGGTGGGCTATCTAAAATAATTTTTAGTTGTATTTGTTTTGGTTTTTTATGTACATAAATCATCTGTTTAAGGAAAAAAAAATTGAAAAAGCACAACACGAAGTGCGAAACGTCGTAAATAAATATAAGAAAGAAAAAAATGAACTTTGAAGGCAAAATCGGGTCTATTTCCCTGAATTTAAAGCTTTTGGGGGGGCGACTATCGCAAGAAAAACAAGTTGTCAACGGGGGGGGGGGGGGGGGGTAGTGATGCCAGCAGCATACACATTCCTAATATAAAAGGCCGAATCGGTTCTATTTTCCTGAACTCAAAGCTCTTGGAAAGGGGAGGGGCGATGGCAAGCATACACATTCCTATACTCTATTCAAGAACTAGAGAGAGTAATAAAACTGTTACCGAAACCTTCAACGTACCTGCTCCAGTGCCGCAAGTAACTGAGAACTGCCGTAAATCTACTTATATTTAAATATTATAAGGTTTTATAAATTTACTGCAACAATAAAATTTATGATAGTTCAATTTAATTTCTGTCAGTGAGCAAAGTACACCTTACAGGGTGTTCTTAGTGATTTAACTTGTTTTTGCTTGTTTTTATATATTATTTGAAATTAGTGCGATACCAAAAGATATGGCTTCCACCTCTATATTTATTCCAAAATCGTTAAATCACGGCGTTTTTTGCTCAACGAAAAACTTATTACGATGAATTTATCAATATCCAGATAATAATGTTAAAAGCTCTGTTGAGATGTATTCCAACATGACTGGAATTATTAGTACTCCCACGCCACATTCGATCACAGGCAGACGAAAAACCTCGTTGGAAGAAGAGATGTAAACTGCAATAAAAGTAGTTGTACATACATTTTATTATGAGAAGCAGATCCCAACCGTCGACAAAATTCTAACTAAAATCAATGAAGATCGGGATTGTCTGAGCTTTGGAAATTGCTCACTGAACTTTTGAAAGATTTTTTGAATAATGTTACTGCAGAAAACTGAGAAAAATTCATATAATAAAAGAATAAGAGAAAATGTGGAAATTCGATCTCTTGATCGGTGAGATAGAGGAACCAATTATAATTAATTTAAGCGAAGGTAGCTTCACTGACTTTGATTACAAATTAGATACGTGATGTTTACCAACGAAAACACAATTTATTATTTAAATTTTCTATAACATATAAAAATTAATTACATTTGAAGCCCTTTTTAGTGTTTAATTGTAATTCTGCAGATGCCCAAAAAATGTTTTTAATTAATAATAAAATGACCGATAACCCCAAAAAAAATTTAATATTATATGGACGAATTAATTTTTTTATATATGTTTAAATTCTTGTATTTTTGACAGTGGGTATTTTGTAAGTATTTAAATTGTAACTTAGAATTTTTTGAGCGAAAAAGGCTACATTTTAGTCTGAATGTGCCTAAAACGGTTTCTATGCCAAAATTAAAAATAATAAAAATACAGTTGTGATTTGTGTTAGATATGTCACAATTATCTATATTTTCTAATGTATGTGAATTATTAAGACATCATAAGAAATAAAATAATATTATACAAGCTTTTTATTTTAAGTTTATTACCGAAATAATATTTTATGCCACAAATACTTAGTGATAAAATAAACCTCCTTCCGACGCCTATGACAAGGATTAAAATTCTTTTTAAAACTTCACACATCCAAATATCTATTGTTATCCAACCGAAATAGTCCATTATTATAGAATGGTATTTTTGATTATAAAATTTCTAACCCATTCCTATGAAAAATATATGTGACAGATTTTTCCAAATACACCGGACTAAAGAACACATGTAGTTTGCGAAGAAAAAAAAGGGTAAAAAATGATTTATTACTCTCTCTAGTTCTTGAATAAACTATACTAAAAGAGGCAAAACCGGGTCTATTTTCCTGAACTCAAAGCGCTTCGATCCGCGCCTGATACAGAGTGGTACTTTTTTCCCGTAAAATTTTTTTTCGGGCGCCACTGATTCGATTTGATTACTCAGTTAGCTTCTCTCTCTTATTGTGAATATGCTACCCAGAAATTGATTTTATGGTGTTCTTCTGGACAACTCTTTTTTCACATTTTTCGAAAAATTCATATTTTTTAGAATTGAGCGAATTTTTTTGACTTACCCATATGGTGCAAATGGTCGGCAAAACTATAAATATCCGCAAGCTATATATCAGAAAGGAATAAAGATTTTGAAATGATTTAAAATGGGTTTTGAAGGCAATGAGTGGTACTTTCGGATGCCTCATCGTATCATGTCGAAACGTTTCATGTTACAATGAAACATAACCTCCAATATAACAAAAAAACAGTGTTTTTTGCACTTTTAAGTTAGGATATGTCAAAAAACCAGAGGTGATGGGAAGTAAAATTCGGATTTAGCATTTCTAAAATCTTCGGAAAGTATAGTCTCGTTTCTGGGTCTGATGTTAGGGGATTTTTTGTCGACTTGTGTAATAATTATTCTCTTATGATGAACACAATCCGTTTATTTCTCTAATATTCAAGACTACGATTTATTGTACAAGTATCTATAAAACACTAATCAAAATACCTATTTTCACAAAAAATGGAGCTCGAAGTGGTGTGACGATTTACACAAACTATTACCGTATATTTTGCATGAGACATAAATTTTATCTATAAAATTCGTTTCACATAAGAACTAAGTTTGGAAAATGCATTTAGGATGATTTATTGAATCTGTGCTATAAAATTTGAAGGCGACGGATAATAACAGGGACTTCGTAAATGTAAAAGTGATTTAGGTCACGTGTGTGTCAGCATATTATATTATTTTGTAGCAAATATTTTTCAGGGTTTCTCTAAAAGGTCTGAACAAAATAATAGCGCAAATTTCTGAAGCTAAAATATAAAAATCTAGACCTATTTATCTTAATTCAAAAATTTATAGTTAGTCCGGAATAAAGGGTGCCACATTTGAGAGCACCGATGAAGTTATTGTAAATAGATATTTTGAAGAACTCGACGAATCGCCATTATAACTGGATTAGAACATCTTTATGAAATGTATAATAGTCTTTTTGGAGATTATATTGAAACATGAATGACAACATCAAAAAAACTGTTTTGTCTGGCAAGAAATTTATGAGCTCACTCTCGTATCGTTAATTTTGATGGAATAATTCAGAATTAAATATGTCTTAAATTGTTTTCTTCCTAACTCCGCTGCCACCTAGTGAAGATTCGTCGTTTGTCTGTTATTAGGGATATATCGTCGCCGAAAATAAGTCGGTTTAATTTTCTCCATCGTCGACAATTCCTAGATTATCACAGTTTATTTTATTTAGCACACTCTATTTTTTTATAACATATATAGAAAATATAAATAGTTATTTAAAAAATAATTATTAATATTGAATATTATCTCCTTTTTGGCTTTTGTAATTTCTTTAATTTTTTTTTATTTTCAAGATTTGCAAAGTATGATTTGGAGGAATTGCTTGTGTAATTCACCCATATCATTTCCAATATGTATTTTAAAATTAAAAATTTGAGACTGTAATAACATAACTTTCGACAATCAGCCAAATTGTAATAAAGGGAAAAAATTATTTTTTAATAATTATTTAACTTGCCAAATTTCCAAAAAAAAGACACCTTGAAGGGTAATGACAAAAAAAAGTGATTTATCTAAAAAAAAATCAGGTGGCTCTGATAAGGTATCTTCCTTTTAGGGCTTCTTCAGCTAGTTCCAAAAGGGGCGGAGAGTGTTCGGGGTAAATGTGTTTCTTTAGCGCCACCTGTTTTCGGCCCCTAATGGTTAAGACTTAGACCGGTCTAACTTAAAACAAAACAGGACATGAATTTGAAGCCAAAAAACTCCCAAAAAATTTAAAAACTATCTATCTATAGTTCTACATTTGACACTTTACTCGCGGTGTAAATTTGACTAACCCTCGAGAGTGGCTTAGCGGTTCTATTTAAAAAGATGGTGCCTGGGACGGTCAGTTGTTCAACCAGGTAGTTTTTGACAGTGTAACTTACAATGAGTAATTTACTAAAGAAAAATTATACCCTAAACAATTATTTTTGGCTGTGATAATAAATATAAAGTGATATAATGTTTATAAATAAATATATAAATAATATGAAAATACTGAGTACACTCTACTCGTGTAAATAGGCCTGTTTTCCAGAGTTCACAAGAGTGCCCCTTACATAAGTGAAGATATCAACTACATATGGTTGCATAATTTAATTAATTGTACCATATGATGAACCACAAGTTCTTGAAAAGGTAAGTACACTTAATATTAACTAGTTATATACAAAAAAAAAAGAGAAAAACTATGATGGCCTTCAAATTTATAGGTAGTACCGAGGGTAACAATTCAGCGAATCAAAAGAGTATATTTTCCTGAGACGTCACAGACACATAAAACCTGAATGACAGAGGTTTTATTCCTGACTGTGAAGTAAACCTTGGCTCTGGATTACTCGATATTAAGATGGGGTCTAATACGTACAGCATGCAACGCAGGTTATGAGTGCGGTATATATTCCTTTTCTAAACATATCCACAATTATTAATATTTAAGACGGTAATAATTAAAATAGAGACTTACCAGTGTTGTTGGGTGGCCTTGTGGCAAAAAAGAAAAAATTGATATCAGGTTTATTCCCAGAATTGACCATATTAACATCAGTAGAACACTTTAAAGGTATACAAAGTAACATTGTACTCTAAAATTAGGTTTAGAACCCGAATTATCTTCATTAAAGCTAGCAAAAATGCTATACGACTTTTCTAGGTGCAACTCTGCAAGAAAATGTCGTTCTTTGTCACGGTTCAATTTTGCGCTTCAGCTCACTATAGCTAATTTATTTAATTTAACCTTATTTTGCAAATACTGTCATTATGGGCAACACAGTATCATTTTCCTTAAGTATTTCCCAGGGATTCTTTTAAGACAACTATTTTATTAAGTACAATTTCGATTAATTTTATTTGCCATTATTTTGTCCTACTTTGGGATTTCACTACACTGTGCTTAGATATTTTCTTATCAATATCAAACTTATTGCTAACTTTTTTTTGTATTCAGATAGATTTTGATTTTTTTCCCGACCATTTATATTTGTATTTGATGGGATTTTGTGTATATTGGGTTGCAGAAATGAGGTAATTTCTAATGATGTATTAATTTACATTTCTTGAATTTAAAAATAACTACTGGGATACTTATTGGATTTATTACTCTTGTTTTGAGTGAAAAATGCTAATGATTAATGAACTGGCTTAACTAATTAATGCATTTCAGCCGACTGTTGTTGCCCAGTGTCTTTTTTTTTGAGCTGTCATTTCTTTCACACGTGGTAATTGAACGCGCCTAACGGCAGTCGATTAGTGCGCAAGCAGGGCCATGGTTATAAATGGAGGCCGTTTTGCCTTGATTTTTCACTTTTTTCCTGGTTTGATTCGGCCGAAGCAGTTGCCTCCTACTATATCTCAATTTTTAGTTGCCAAATTTTTGAAATTCTGAGATACAAAAAGAAGGTAGCAATAAGTTTGATATTGATAAGACAATACCTAAGCACAGTGTAGTGGAATACCATAGTAGGACAAAATAATGGTAAATAAAATTGATCGAAACTGTACTTAGTAAAATGCTTGTCTTCAAAGAACCCTGGGAAATACTTAAGGAAAATGATATTGTATAGCTCATAACGAAATTGCAAAATAAGTTTAAATTAAACAAATTAGCCATAGTGAGCTTAGGCGCAAAATTGAACCGTGACATCTTATCAATCTATTCCTTTTATTCTCCCCAAAAAAAGGTCTAACGAAATGGTGGGAAAAGGTACAGGGATTTTTAATTCAACACCATGACAAATAACAAGTCTTTAAAACAATGGGAAAAAAATACCAAATTTTAAAATTACTTTAAGAAATTATGCAATTTACTAAAGAAATTGTGGTATGTTCAAAATACCGGTTAAAAAGGGTTTTATTGAGGTAAAACTCTCTTACAAGAAAAGTTAAGTGAGTTCTAACCTTAAAGTATGTTGTTGTTTGAAACAAATGTAATTTTTCGTATTTAGCTTAATAACAACTCTAATAGTTGCAAAATAACTAGCACGAGGTAAGATTAACGTACCTTGAAGACTTATGGAAGATCAGGATCCAGAGAGCATTCACTCAAAAATTTGTCGAACCTGCAGCCAAATTGTTTAAAGGTTGTAGACAATGTTGAAGATTGACTAAAATGTGGTTGTCAGACTTGCGTTGTCTTTATTTTTGTTTGTTTTTACGACGTTTCGATTGGGTTGTATCTCTAATACTGATCAAGTATAAACTGAAAGTTTTGTCTTAAGGCTTCGAGCTTATATAGGGACTGTGTCCATTGAAGCGCAACGTTTCGCTTCACTGTACACACCTCAATGATTTGATGTTACAAAGTAGTGGTTGCCAAAGATTAGGTATCTCAACACTGAGTTTACTGAAGATTCAATTATTATTTTTAATGTAAGCTGCTTCTATAGACTTTCTTTTTTTCATGTTGGGTTCCATATAGATTGCCGCAGCTTCACACCATTTTATATGGTGTTGTTTATCCCAGGCGTGTTCTGCAAAACCGGATCCCGACGTTTCCCCTTTTTATGTATCAGTTTTATGTTCCTTAATTCTAACTTCTAGTGATCGTTTGGTTTCTCCAATATACATTTCACCACACTCACATGGAACTTGTTCTTTCTTATTGGTAGTTTTTGGTTTAGTTTTTGTTAAATAAGCTCTAAGTGTATTTCCTGATTTAAAGGTTGTTTTTATATTATAACTACTGGCAATTCGTCTTATTTTTTCCGAAGTTCCCTTAATGTACGGAATTGTGAATAAGGAATGTGTTTCTTGCTGTCCAGTGGTCGTTGTTTAGTCACTGAACCAAATGTTTTTCTGCCCAGTCGAGATTTCTAGGTGAAGGTAACAATAAATTATTTAGTATGGACAGGGTTATGGAAAGTAGCAAATAAGTATGTTCTTCCAATCGGACACAAAATATAATTTAAATTAGGACTTCCTGTATTTTTTATACCGAGCCACTGTATATGAGACTATTACTTTTATAACGACAACAACTTTCAGAGCAATTACTATTGACTATAATATCTTAATTGTGAACCCAATTCCAATAAAAACAAAAATATTGCCAGTATTTACTGTCATTTGTAATTATCCTCCCAAAAAAAAACACATTAATGATAAAGGAAGTAAGCGTAAAATTATTATTTTTATACAAATTTTGAATGTTGAGAAATAAAAACGTAACAAGACTCTAAAACTTTCTTCTAATTTTCAAATAAATAAATCCACAATTGTTAAATAAATTTCTAAATAAAACAATCGTTAATTGAAGTTTCACTTTTCAGCGAAATTTTTGAAGGTCGCTTTAGGTTTTCTTTTATGTAACAATAAATATTTTAAGAACGGGATCTATTGTACTTAATCTTTTTAACTTCATAGAAAAGTGGTAAAATAAATTTTGTATAGCTCTTTTATGAAAATAAACCTTGTAATGGGTTAATAAATCAGGGATTGGGGTAATATATCGACATAAAGATGGTTTAGAAAATTTATTTTATGTCAGCATCTTCTATAAAAACCATTTTTATCTACAGAGTAAATTTACGATGTTGGGAAATGCGTAGATTAAATAGATTTATTTTCATTATGTGGTCACTTTTAAAACTCTTTTAAATAAAATATTAATAGACAGTTGTTCTAGTGAAAGAACGCCCGTTCATCATCTATAATATTCGTTTCAACTAAATCAAAACACCGTTTATGTTCATAGAGACGTACTTATTACTTCCACGAACGGCACTAGAAGGTATGTTGAAAATTCCACAATTTTTTAATAATATTTCTTTTAAATATAAGGAAAAGAGAAAAGTTCCAGCATCAGTTTGAGCAACTGAAATATTTAAGAAACCTAAACCCAAAAAAGCGGCGGTATCATCACGCTATTCACGGTGCCTTGCACAAAATTCGCAATACTATTCACAGTGACTTGTACAGGGTGAGTCAACGATTGGATGAAGTAGGTTTGTGCCTTTTCGGTGAAATTAAGAAAGAAACTATATTTATTGTTTGATACAGTTTATTTCTACGCAGATTTTAAAAATATTTAGGACTCTACAGGGTGAGCCAAGAAACTAGGACAGCATAAAGTTGTATTTTTTTAAATAGAACACCCTATATACGAATCGTATTTTCGATTTAGCTTATAATTTTAAATCTTTTTTATTAAGGGTTTACTATAACAAAACTTCATAGTTTCTGAGATAATTAAGTTTAAAGAAAAAAAGGCACATTTTCAAGCATCAATTCAATCCTAAATAACGTTTTCAATTTTGTGACAAATATATTAAAATTTGGAATTTAGCAAGGCCAAGGACAAGTTAACATAATTTATATCTAATATTTGCAATAAAAGCTACAGGATGTTGAACACATCGACTCAAATTTGAACAAGTTTAAATGAATAAATATCTTTTTTTTTTAATGCTACACCCTGTATATTTTCATGTTATTTAATAAAGTAATAAAAACACTAAAAGTTTTGTTCAATATATCCTATACCCATTTATAATAGTTTTTGAGATATTTCAGTTTTTCTTATTTTCCATACTTTTTTACAGAAATAGTCTTCATTATCATAGTAGCCATGGCAAAAACAATGTATGTTAATCCACCAACAACAGTGAAAGATATGCGAAACAGGATTAGGGATACCTGTAGAACAATAACGCCACTAATTTTGTCCAGAGTCTGAGAAAATCTGCAAAAAAGACTAAATTTGTGCATTGCACAAGAGGGTCGTTTATTCGAACACTTATTAAAAAGAAATAATTAATCTCAGTATTTAATAGGTAATTTTTTTGTTTCAATTTAGTATAAAAGTAAATATGTATTTGCCTTGTCGTTATTGTTGTGTTAATTTTTTCACATTATGTTTAATTAAACTATTGCCATTGTAATATAACGAATAATGTATTTCACCATATTTAACCACATTCTGTTTGTTTCTGTAGTTTCTTTTTATTACTTTACATGGCTACTATGATAATGAAGACTATTTCTGTAAAAAAGTATGGAAAATAAGAAAAACTGAAATATCCCAAAAACTATTATAAATAGGTATAGTATATATTGAACAAAAGTTTTAGGGTTTTTATTACTCTATTAAATAACATGAAAATATACAGGGTGTACCATTTAAAAAAAAAGATATTTATTCATTTAAACTTGTTCAAATTTGAGCCGATGTGTTCAACACCCTGTAGCTTTTATTGCAAATATTAGGTAAAAATTATGTTAACTTGTCCTTGGCCTTGCTAAATTCCAAATTTGAATATATTTGTCACAAAATTGAAAACGTTATTTGGGATTGAATTGATGCTTGAAATGTGACTTTTTTTCTTTAAACTTAATTATTTCAGAAACTATAAAGTTTTGTTATAGTAAACCCTTAATAAAAACAATTTAAAATTATAAGCTAAATCGAAAATATGATTCGTATATAGGGTATTCTATTTAAAAAATACAACTTTATGCTGTCCTAGTTTTTTGGTTCACCCTGTAGAGTCCTAAATATTTTTAAAATCTGCGTAAAAATAAACTGTATCAAACAATAAATATAGTTTTTTTGTTAATTTCACCGAAAAGGCACAAACCTACTTCATCCAATCGTTGACTCACCCTGTACTATACTTTTGCGTCGCTATTCACGGTGCGTTGTACTAAAAGTAGCAACGCTACTCACGACTCCATCGTCAGTAGAAAAATCTTCACGACGTTTCGCCAACATCTCAGCTGGCATTTTCAAGTGATGTTTCCTTGACGACTGCTCAATTTAGAATGAGCGTGCTGGTCGTCTGTCTACCTTTTTATAGTTTGACGCTTGCGCAGGTTATACCTTGGTTCTGCTTGATTGGTTCCTTGCTTCCCTGGGTTTGGGCCCCCTCTCCGCTCACTGTCCTGTTTTTCTAGTGTTTTATTTTTGGTTGGAATTTTATTAGGGTTTTCCATGTATTTGAGATGTTTTGTGCATCATCTCTTTTGTTAATTTTTAGTGTTTTCTATTTCGGGACCTTCTCTGATCATGCGCGTTTTATAGTGCTTTATGGGTGCGATCTGTTTGGTTTCCTGGAAATTTATAGTGTCTCCTGTCTCCTGATGATGTTGGAATAAAGCTGATGTAATTTTCCTATTTTTTATTCTCTATTTATAATCTTGGATTTTGGTAGAGATTCTTCTGCCTGTTTGGCCGATGTATTTTTTTTCACAGTCTCTAAGTGGGATGGTGTACATTCCCTAGTTGTCCAATGTTATTTTGTCTTTGGGATTATCCAATAATTTATATATTATTGTTTGTGGTTGGTAAATTATGTATATGTCGTACTTCCTCAGAATTTTTCCAATTACGCCTGTTTCACCTTTTATGTATAACAGTGCGATTTTTTAGTTTGGATTGCCATCTTCTCCTTTTGCATTTGTGTTCTGTCTTATGGCCTTTTGGATACTATATTCTTTGTAGTTGTTTCATTTTACAGCTGTTATAAGGCTGTTAAGTTTTTCTTGGAGGTTCGTTGGTTTGGTTAGTCGCAAAGATCTGGAGATCAGTATATTGGCGACTAATTGTAATTGTAATGTAATAATTATCTTTGAACTGGATATAATTATTTTTTATTGTAAATTTTACAGATTATATCAATTTATTGAGTGACAATGTTGTGTGTTCTTTTAAATCGTTCCATTTTTTTTCCAAAACTTTGGGAATGATGTCATTGGGTATATTTGTATACAAAGAAACTACATCTAGTGAAACAAATTTATAATTTGCTGGTATTTGTATTGTATCAATGAATTGTTTAAATTAATTTTAGACAGAAACTTAAAAATGTTGATTGATCATCAGTATATGACTGAGATTCAACAAATGTGGCATATGATTTTTTTTAGATATTTTGTCACTAAGTATCAACATATATATATATATATATATATATATATATATATATATATATATATATATATATATATATATATTTATGTATGTATGTATGTATGTATGCATGCATGTATGTATGAATAATAACAAGACATTTACTGGGTCTATGTAACTGTAAATGATTGCAGTAATGAACTTTAATAAGCGTTTTATTTGGACAATTCACCTTTTATAGTGGGCACTGTGCCTTTCTGAACCAAGTTTATGTCATATGCATTTCTTCTTCTTCTTCTTCCTCTTTTATTTAAGACGACGTACGTCTTGTTTTTCTGCTATATTAAGCCTCCTGTGATGTTGATGTCCAACATTCGTGCCATCGTTTTGGAGGTCGACCAGTGGGTCTTCTAGTGTTTGGTATCTCGTTCTTAGCCCATTTTGCCCATCGATCGTCGCCCATTGTGTGCACATGGTCCCTCCAATATCTGCGCCTTGACTTTACGAATCGTACCACATCAGGCACCTTGAGCTCTTCCCTTATTTCGGAACTTCTTATTTGATCTCTTAGGGTTACTCCTTTGATTGTTCTTAACGTTTTCATTTCAGCCATTCGTAGCATACTTTTTGTTTTAGATGTTTCGGCTCGAGTTTCCGATGCATAAGTTAGTACTGGTCTTATCACAGTTCTGTAGATGCGTACTTTGCTCTCTGTGGACATATACTTATTTTTCCAGATTATGTCCCTGAGGCATCCTGATATCCTTCAGGCCTTGTTAGCCTGTGCTCTATCAATTCCCAAGTATCTGCAAGACATGCTTTGTTTGATAGGATGGTTCTTCACCACCAATTTGCATCTGACAGGATTTTTTGAAATTACCATCGTGTCAGTCTTTTCTGTAGATATTTCCATATTTAAATTTTTTGATGTGGTCTAGAATCGGTATAGTAGTTGTTGCAGATCGTCTTCATTTTCTGCTAACAGTAAGGCGTCGTCGGCAAAACATTTTTTTATATTTTGAATTATCTTGTCCATAATTAAATTAAAGAGAAATGGACTCCTACTGTCGCCTTGTCGTATTCCCGTCATGATAGGTATTTCCTTTGTTACTCCTTGTTGTGTCTTTATGCGTGTCTTATTGTTTTTACTTAGCTCTTCAATTACCGTAATGTAGTTGTGGTTAACACCATTTTTCTAAAGTATTTGCAAGACGTCTTTAAGTCGAACTCTATCAAACGCTTTTTTAAGATCCACCATACAGATGAAAAGAGGTTTATTGTATTCTATCGATTTTTCAATAGTCTGTCGGATAATGAAAATCGCATCAACTGTCGATCTGTTCTGTCTAAACCCGTGTTGTTCTTCACTTATTGCAATTTTACTCGTTAGTTTTGAAGTCATGATTTTTGTTAATAATTTGCTTGTACTGTTTCGTATTGTTATTGTTCTATAATTATGGGGGTCATTTTTATTTCCCTTTTTGAAGATGGGTATAGTCAGGCTGTTCCTTCACTGTTCTGGAATACTGCAGGTTGTATATGCATTTGGTAGCTATAAATAATTACAGTAAGGAACTTTAGGGAGCGATTTGGACAATAGTTTTCAATTAAATTTACTCTACGCTACAAACAAGAGTTTATATGATTTTAACAAAACCTTGTACATTCGGTAAGATCAACTGAACTTAGAAAATACCTTGTGAACCAATTGTTGTTTAATTTGAGTCATGCTAATAATGAATGACATTTATAAAAGTCAGAAAAGAAAATGAGTTCAAACGCTGCTCTCCTTAAAAAAATATTCGATGAAGAAGAGACAGATAAAATTGTCTTTTCCATTAGAGAAGAACTTATGGACAGAGTTATGGCGAAATGTTATAGAAGCTATATTAAAAAACAAACCATCAAATTTGTTGTACAATGTGCTTACGATGCTTTGGTAAAGTTTTTATGCATAAATTTTTATTATCACTGTAACGCTCCGGATATGAGAAATCCCCTGTGGGTGCCCGATGAACCCATAAAACCATCGCCGAAGGATACATGGGCTCATAAGGCGGTACCGATCAAACCATATCCTGGGAAAAACGTAAAAGTTGAGACGGATGATGATGAGGAGAGTACGAAAGGTTCCACGGAAAATTTTTTCAAGGAGTGTATCTGTCTTCATACTTGCGATTGTTATTATTCGCAACATGGTGTATATAAAACAGTAAGTTTATTTTAATGTATTATTTATTGCTACTCGTTTATCATTCTTTATAAAAAGTTCTGCCTATTAAAAAATCAGCTTATTCTTTAAAAAATGTATACTGGATACACAGGGTGTTAAGAAAAATATTGCGCTAGTCCATCTCGCTAGGCTGAAAGAAAAGTTTAAATATATTAAATTGAGTATTCTGGAGCTGTGCGAGACACGATTGCCAGGATAAAAGAGTACTGTTTTGAAATCAGGCCCTATATTATATTATATCAGTACAATTCTAACAATAAATGTAGCGTAGTTGTGTCCTGCCTTCTCATAAAAAAACTTGGTAATTTAATAACTAGATTTGTATTCATCTCCGATCGAGTAATCCACATAATATTTAAACTGAACAAAGTATACGATATAGAAGTAATTCATTAATACATGCATACAAGTAACTCAGATCAGAAATAGATGGAAATAAATGCTGAAGACTTTTCCAGAGTAATCAAATCTGAGAAAAGCTACTATAAAATTTTCAGTATAGACTTCAACGCTAAAATTGGCCAAAAATGTAAAACACTTCAATAATATCGGAAAATTTTCTTTGGATATCAAAAATCAACAGGGGGTGTGCTAACTATCCAGATAAGAAAAACTTATACTGTCTCAACACCATCAAGAAAATAGAGAAGTCTCGACTGTACTATAAAACATATATAATATATGTATATATATATATATATATATATATATATATATATATATATATATATATATATATATATATATATATAGATATGGGACAATCCGCGCTAACCGGATCAGAGCTACCACCAAAATTAGAAGCAACCAAAAAAATTCACCAAAGGCTCATTTTAAAGCTTAGAGCATCTACTTTCAAATGCCGGGTGCGCTTTTGAAAAATCCACTATGGCGGCTCTAATATGGCGGCCGGAAGCCGTAGAAAAATCGAGTGTATAGCAAAGAAATTTATAAAAATAAAAATTTGCAAACCGGTCGTGTCGCTTTTGTGTCAAATTTTAGCTGGTGGACACCCCTAAAAAACTGGCTTGGTAGATTTACGAAACCCAACATGGTGGTTCCAATATGACGGTCAAAAATCCAATATGGTGGCGGAATTTTTGAAAACCAACCGATTTGCATCAAATTTGGTATACGGATGTTTTTGGGGTTGCTGATTAGGAATCCGAGGTCGGATTTGCAAAATTCGAAATGGCGAATCTAATATGGCAGATGATTTTTTTTAAATCAACCGATCTGCAACAAATTGGGAATTGGATTATTGCCTTTCCGCTTTATTAGGTTCACCATCTTGAATTTTGAAAATCTACACTTGGATTTGTGATTAGCAATCTCAAAAACCCCCGTAGAACCAATTTTGTATAAATCGGTTGATTTTTAAAAATGCTGTCCGCCATCTTGGATTCGCCATCTTTAATTTGGCAAACCTGACCTCGAATTCGTAATCAGCAACTCCAAAAGTCCCCGTACAGCAAATGGTGCAAATCGGTTGACTTTCAAAAAATACGCCCGCCATCTTAGATTTACCATATTGAACTTGAGGATTTTGGAAATTTGATCTCAGATTTATAATTGGCAACTCCAAAAACTATCGTATACTGCATATTGGTGCAAATTGGTTGATTTCTAAAAAATATGTCCGTAAAATTAGATCCGCCATTTTGAATTTTGCAAATCCGACCTCGAATTCGTGATCAGAGACCTCAAGAACCTCAATATACCAAATTTGGTGCAAATCGATTGATTATCAAAAATTCGGCCACCATATTGGATTTTTGGCAGCCATATTAGATCCGCCATGTTGGATTTTGTCAACCTACCACACCAGTTGTTTAAAAGCATCCATCAGCTAAAATTTGAGATAAAAACGACCCGATTGGTTTGAGGACTTTTATTTTTTCAAGCTTTTTTTGCTAGACACTCGATTTTTCTACGTCTTCTAGCGTAGGCGCACTCAGCATTTGAAAATAAACGCTCTAAGGTTTAAAATGAGCCCTTGATCAATTTTTTTGGTTGCTTCTAATTTTGGTCGTAGCCCTGATCCGGTTGACACGGATTGTCCCATATATATATATATATATATATATATATATATATATATATATATATATATATATATATATATATATATATATATTTTTTTTTCTAATATTTTCTTGGGTATAGGTTTTTCATTAGAGAAACAAAGGACAATAATTTTCTTTCTGACGTTTCGCTCTACATAGCGAGCTTCTTCAAAAGAGCTTGGTATATTTATTTTACATCTTGAAAGCAGTTTTGTGTGTATGTTTAAACATACACACAAAACTGCTTTCAAGATGTAAAATAAATATACCAAGCTCTTTTGAAGAAGCTCGCTATGTAGAGCGAAACGTCAGAAAGAAAATTATTGTCCTTTGTTTCTCTAATGAAAAACCTATACCCAAGAAAATATTAGAAAAAAATATTTAACAAAAGGTTTAAGATATAAAAATAAATTATATATATATATATGTAGATAAGTTTTTGTCCGTGTAATTTAAAATAAAATAGAATAAAATATTGGCAAAGCGGACGTGAAAATTTGTCAATCTACATGATTCTCGTATTAAAAAGTGCGGAGCACTCCAAAGTATGGAATAACTCCGGGTCCGACAGATGGCGACAGCGCTGTTTCGTCCTAATATGGGACTCGTCAGGCCACCGCAGTCGGTACAAACCATCATCTCGCCTTTGCATCGTATAAGCCATACTTATAATCAAAATACGGCAAATAAGACGACAAAGGCGACATCTCGATGGTCCACTTGATAATATCTGTCGGACCCGGAGTTATTCCATACTTTGAAGTGCTCCGCACTTTTTAATACGAGAATCATGTAGATTGACAAATTTTCACGTCCGCTTCGCCAATATTTTATTCTATTTTATTATATATATATATATATATATATATATATATATATATATATATATATATATATATATATATATATATATATATATATATATTTATGCGGCTTGCACGGATTCTTCCGTGTGAGATGCAATAACAGTGGATATATCCACATTATGCTGTTGTAGTGCTGAAATCACATTCAGCAAACGTACAACTATATGCAACTCCGTATATAAATGAAGTAAATTGCGATCAGTAAATGCAAACTTCGTTCCAATCATATCCTTTCCTTGTTAGAGGTTGCACAGTTTGAATAAATTGCGATAAAACACAATCTATCTCATTCCACCATCATCAAGATGATGGCCCACCTATACCACCATACCGAGAAGAAAGTGAGAACTTACCCTCCCCGCCACAGTGATACGGCAGAGGGACATGTTTCGTCTCTACTAGACTCATCAGGGTATCGACATGCACGTATCTGTGCAAAGGACAGATCGGGAGGAAGCATGCAACACTGAACGCGGCTTCGCTGACTTCCCGCCATCCGGACAGGTGGGCCATCATTTCGATGATGGTGGAATGAGATAGATTGTGTTTTATCGCAATTTATTCAAACTGTGCAACCTCTAACACGGAAAGGATATGATTGGAATGAATATATATATATATATATATATATATATATATATATATATATATATATATATGGTAACTTCTTTGGATTAAATTTCAGATTGATACTACTATTCTGTGCTTGACGTTTCCCCCAACGTATGTTTCTTAGAAACGTCGTTTCGAATTTTTGGTAGTCCGTAAAGATGTGGTGGCTTACTATAGTGTGGTATGAGCGCTGATCGTAGGTTGTCAGGTATATGGTGCTGGTATTTCCTTAATGGACATGGTAACGTACGACCAGAAAATCGGAGTTATCCTGGAAAAAGGAAAATTTAGACAACTAGCTCGGGATCTCACTAAATCTATAGAGTCAAAAATCTACAGAACACTAAGGAAATACCAAGGTAAATGATCAATTGCCCTTTCTAGATGTCATGGTGAACCGTTCAAAAGAAACTATTAAAATTTCAGTACACAGAAAGCCAACACATACTGGACAATATATAAATCATAGTTCCGATCATTTTATTGTAACAAAACGGGGAATGATAAGCCACCTTTATAATCGCGCTATATCTATATGCAATAATGCCGATTCATTGGAAAAAGAGGTAGTAAATATTAAATCCGATTTACAACAGAATGGTTATCCTTTAAAACTAATTGACGATGTTATAAATAACTTTAGAACAACGAACACTGGACAGCAAGAAACACATCCCTTTTTAACAATGCCGTACATTAAGGGAACTTCGGAGAAAATAAGACGAATTGCCACTAGTTATAATATAAATACAGCCTTTAAATCAGGAAATACACTTAGAGCTCATTTAACAAAAACCAAACTAAAAACTACCGATGCACAGTTCCATGTGAACGTCGAGATCAGCTATTGCAGAACACGCCTGGGATAAACAACATCATATAAAATGGTCTGAGGCTGCAGCAATATATATGGACCCCAACATTAAAATAAAAGAAAATTTATAGAAGGAGCTTACATTAAAAACAATAATGGAATCTTCAGCAAACCGAGTATTGAGATACCCAATCTTTGGAAACCACTACTTTGTAACATCAAACCATTTAAGGTGTGTACAGTGAAGCGAAACTTTGCGCTACAATGAACACAATACCTATATAAGCTCGTAGTCTTAAGGCAAAACATTTAGTTTATACCTGATAAAGATTAGAGATACAACCTAATCGAAACGTCGTAAAAATAAATAAAAACAAAGGCTATGCAAGGTCAACTACCACATTTTAGATAAAATTGTTTTAAAACATAGTTGAATATAACTTCCAATAAATACCAAATTTGAAACTAATAACAGTACATTACTCCCGAAGCCTTTTAATGTTTTTTTTGTTACACTAACATCCTGTATAACAAACAAATCTATAATTTTTATATGCCAAACTCATTTTTTTGATGAACAGAACTTTTATAAAGTTTTTTTCTCTTATCAACTGCATTCATGCGCAAATTGTATATAATGGCATATTTAATATATTTTACATAATTTTTACAGCTCTTGGCACCATTTGAAAAACCGTGCCCCAGCAGAGTTAAATTTAGTCCATCACCAAGCAAAACGGGATTGGGAGCCAAAGAGATTAAAGATGAATCTTTAAAAATTTCAGATTCAATACTGTCTGCCGATATATACTCTACAACCAAGAGTGCAACAGACGCTTATTACTCCAAATCTATCACTACTACTTCTTCCTCCGTGAAACGTTCAACTAAAAAACACAAGGATAACCTACCATCAAAAGAGGTAAAGGTACAAATTCCAGAAGCTACTGAACGCGGATCTCAAGCAAGTGTAGTGAAACTACCTCCGATAAGAGTTAACACGAAGTTGACTACCAAACCCGAAATCGTGAAAAAAAAGAGAAAAAGATAGAAGACCCTGGTATTTAAAATTATTTGTAATTACTCAATTTCTAATGATTAAAATATTTCATTATTGCTTGACTTTGTAGCAGTTACATCAAACTCAAAAAACTATTTAAAACCAAAGGTATTTATATATATATATATATATATATATATATATATATATATATATATATATATATATATATATATATATATATATATATATATATATTATGTACAGGGTGAGTCAACGATTGGATGAAGTAAGTTTGTGCCTTTTCGGTGAAATTTACAAAGAAACTATATTTATTGTTTGATACAGTTTATTTTTACACAGATTTTAAAAATATTTAGGACTCTACAGGGTGAGCCAAAAAACTAGGACAGCATAAAGTTGTATTTTTTTAAATAGAACACCCTATATACGAATCGTATTTTCGATTTAGCTTATAATTTTAAATCTTTTTTATTAAGGGTTTACTATAACAAAACTTTATAGTTTCTGAGATAATTAAGTTTAAAGAAAAAAAGTCACATTTTCAAGCATCAATTCAATCCTAAATAACGTTTTCAATTTTGTGACAAATATATTCAAATTTGGAATTTAGCAAGGCCAAGGACAAGTTAACATAATTTTTACCTAATATTTGCAATAAAAGCTACAGGGTGTTGAACACATCGGCTCAAATTTGAACAAGTTTAAATGAATAAATATCTTTTTTTTTAAATAGTACACCCTGTATATTTTCATGTTATTTAATAGAGTAATAAAAACCCTAAAAGTTTTGTTCAATATATCCTATACCTATTTATAATAGTTTTTGAGATATTTCAGTTTTTCTTATTTTCCATACTTTTTTACAGAAATAGTCTTCATTATCATAGTAGCCATGGCAAAAACAATGTAAAAGAACATTTTTCTGTGTGTCAAATTTATAACCGCAATCGCTTCTTTTGGTTTTTATGTAGTGTAGTTTGGTTTTTTTGCATTAATCTTATATTGTAACGCCAGCCTAATACCCATACTTTTCAAAACTTAATGCAAAGATTTGATTATTCTGGTACTGTTGATTATCCAAAACGTAAAGTGGTCAACAAACCAGTAACTAATGAAGAAAAAGAACTACAAGTATTGTTAAATGTTCAGGAGAATCCTTATATTGGTAGCCGTCAGTTAGCAGCATTATGTGAAATATCACAATCCACCGCTAATCATACTACCAAGAAATATAGGTATCATCCATATCACATGTTATTACACCAAGAATTGCATGGACAGGATTTTGAAAGTCGTGTAAACTTTTGTCGTACAATAAATGCGGAGATTTAATTAAATCCAAATTTATTTTGCAAGGTAATGTTTAGTGATGAGGCTACTTTTAGAAGTAACGGTGCCGTAAATAGACGCAACATGCATTATTATGCCACAGAAAACCCATTTTGGATTAGAGAGGTGCAACATCAAAACCACTGGTCATTAAATGTTTGGTGTGGTATTCATCATAATCGAATTATTGGACCCCCCTTTTTTAATGAACCACTAAATGGCCATAGTTACCTGAATTTTCTACAAGAAGAACTACCCCAACTGCTTCAAGGTATCGATAGGGATGAGTTCGACAGTATGTGGTTCCAGCACGATGGTGCGCCTCCTCGTGAAGTTCGTGCGTTTTTGGACCAACGATATCCGCAAAAATGGATTGGACGTGGGGGTTTCATTGAGTGGCCACCAAGGTCTTGCGACATCATCCCATTAGATTTCTTCCTATGGGGTTATATTAAAAATAAGGTGTATGTTAATCCACCAACAACAGTGGAAGATATGCGAAACAGGATTAGGGATACCTGTAGAACAATAACGCCACTAATTTTGTCCAGGGTCCGAGAAAATCTGCAAAAAAGACTAAATTTGTGCATTGCACAAGAGGGTCGTTTATTCGAACACTTATTAAAAAGAAATAATTAATCTCAGTATTTAATAGGTAATTTTTTTGTTTCAATTTAGTATAAAAGTAAATATGTATTTGCCTTTTCGTTATTGTTGTGTTAATTTTTTCACATTATGTTTAATTAAACTATTGCCATTGTAATATAACGAATAATGTATTTCATCATATTTAACCACATTCTGTTTGTTTCTGTAGTTTATTTTTATTATTTTACATGGCTACTATGATAATGAAGACTATTTCTGTAAAAAAGTATGGAAAATAAGAAAAACTGAAATATCTCAAAAACTATTATAAATAGGTATAGGATATATTGAACAAAACTTTTAGGGTTTTTATTACTCTATTAAATAACATGAAAATATACAGGGTGTAATATTTAAAAAGAAGATATTTATTCATTTAAACTTGTTCAAATTTGAGCCGATGTGTTCAACACCCTGTAGCTTTCATTGCAAATATTAGGTAAAAATTAGGTTAACTTGTCCTTGGCCTTGCTAAATTCCAAATTTGAATATATTTGTCACAAAATTGAAAACGTTATTTAGGATTGAATTGATGCTTGAAAATGTGACTTTTTTTCTTTAAACTTAATTATCTCAGAAACTATAAAGTGTTGTTATAGTAAACCCTTAATAAAAAAGATTTAAAATTATAAGCTAAATCGGAAATATGATTCGTATATAGAGTGTTCTATTTAAAAAAATACAACTTTATGCTGTCCAAGTTTTTTGGCTCACCCTGTAGAGTCCTAAATATTTTTAAAATCTGCGTAAAAATAAACTGTATCAAACAATAAATATAGTTTCTTTGTTAATTTCACCGAAAAGGCACAAACCTACTTTATCCAATCGTTGACTCACCCTGTATATTTAGAATCTATTATTTGTAAATGGAATTTTTGTTTTTGAAGATGATTCTTCCAGTGGATCCATTTTCATTGCCTTGATCTCTATTAGGGAAATATTTAACAATAAAGAGCGAAAAATTAATGGTATAAATGATCTGGTTTTCCATAATTATTTTTGTCGACTTTTTTTTAAATAACGGTAACATTATCCGAAATAAATAAGTCATAAACTTCGTATCATCTTATCATAAAAAACCTACACAATAACTAATGGCCGCATTTAAAAAAGTTCACCTCTCAATGCTTTGACAAATTACAGCTCTTTAAAAACCTTGACATTTTGCGTGGAAAAAATGAATCTCCATTATAACCCCAACAGTTGTTCGCGTAAGTAAATGGATGACTGATATTTATAATAAGTCAAATGATGAGCGTGTATCAGTAATGTATCGAACACATTACAAAACCGGAAACGGATGTAAAATATTTAGGGCGCTTTTTTGAAGCTTTTTTAGCAATAAAGTGTGTTCATGTATAAAGTGTTAAAGTGAAAAAGTTGTTTTCTTTTAAGTATTCACCAAAAAAAGACTTTTGTTATACAACGCAATTAGAACACTGAACATTGCATGTGTTGATGGTTTCAATTTTTATGTCATTAATGCTTTGAAATTGGAAAATTTATTTCATGTGTTTATTTTTCAAAAATATGATGCATTGTTAAAAATATACGGTATTATACCCATTTTTGGTTTATTTTTAAGCACCTCTAAGTTCTACAAATCATGGGTGAGGAGTGTGCAATTAAATAATTGTAATACTTATATCAAACTGGCTTTTTTTAGCACAATAAAACATGATACCCTTTCATTAGTTTCGATTGGCAAAGCATAACACGCGTGAGAACTTTGGCAAAAACAGTGGCGTATCACATTTTTATATAAAAATATTACTCGTGTTTCCTCAATCCCAAAGAAATTAGATTCTACGCGTTACAGACTTACTTTACATTTCAGCAAAATATCTGTAAATACTTTTCACATTTCGATAAAATATTTTTTTTTAAATATCAACACTCTGTATTTCGAAAACGAGATATTTTATTCATATGTTCATATTGAATTCTTTAGTACAACAAAGCTTAAATTATTTGGTTAACTTCCATTTATTAAGGAACAATTTTTATCAAATAAAGTAAAAATTTTTCCTAAAAAAAGTCAAACTTGCTTGAACAAACTTATACAGAAATTAAAGTAAGGAATTTAGTAAGCTAATTCAGTCTGCCAGGACATAAAGTAATAAAGTACAAATTTAATATTTAACATACTGCTAGTGGGAAATGATCCAAGGATTATTTAAAAAAAGTTTTCTGCAGCCTGTTATAAATGATGAAATAAATTCAAATTGTGCAAGTGCAAATAACTGATATACATATTACCTAAATCCCTCCCCGTACTGATCAAGTGCCATTATGAAAACTCCATGTCTCTTTTATAAAAACTGGCTCAAATATCTTTTCCCTTTTTTCTTCATTCTGCAAGCACTGTTCAAGAAATTCCTTTCTCATTTTCTGGATTTGTGGTGTCTCCATTAAAGCTCTACTTGGGTCATCCTTCTTATATAAATATATAAATAAAAATGGTCTCCTCTGAACAATCCTGCTTCCTAAAGAAGTCCTATAAAAAACAAAATGATTAAACGCTTTACATTTAAATTTACCGATATAAAAATATTTAAATTAAGTTTTCATCTCCCAGTATCTTACAGTCATTATTTTGGCCCAATGGCAACTGCTTTGTACAGGGTGTCTCAAAAGAGAGTTCACATTTAAAAAATCGTTATAAAAAAAAGTCAATACTTTATTGAAAAAATGTTTATTACATATTAAAATACATTGTTTGGGAATTTATTTTTTAAAAATGATATCGTCCAAATGTAATCCGTTGCGCTCACGGCATTCATTTAATCGAGCACTAAAATTGCCCATGACGGCTCGGCAGGTATTCTCCGTGATGTTTGCCATTTCGTTGCGGATATTGTCTTTTAATTGTGCCAGGGAAGTCGGTTTGTTAGCGTAAACTTTTGATTTGACATAACCCCATAGAAAAAAGTCCATAGGTGATAAATCAGGACTGCGTGGAGGCCAACTTATGTCCTTTCTTTGAGATCAATTTGCCAGGAAAAATTTCACGCACTCGTGACATGTTGGACGTGTGTGAAGTTGCTCCATCTTGCTGGAACCATGTTCTTTGGTTACAGCCAGGAAAATTTTGCAGTTCAGGCACGAAGAAGTCGTCTAACATCTCCACATACCGCTCTGAAATCACTGTTACTGTGCGTTCCCTTTCATCTTCAAAAAAGTACGGGCCGATAATTCCTCGCGCCGACATTGCAGCCCATACAGTCACTTTCGGCGAATGTAGAGGTTTCTGATGTTTGTGTTTTGGATTGTTTGCACTCCAATAGCGGCAATTTTGCTTGTTTATATGACCATTAAGATGAAAATGGGCTTCATCCGAAAAGAAGATGTTGGTAAAAGTTGAAAATCGTTCAGTCATCTGGTTTACGAAGTCAAGCCTCTGACCAGCATCCTGAGGCTTCAATTCTTGCACCAGCTCAATTTTATAGGGGTTCAGCTTTAAATCTTTGTGTAAAATGCGGAATAATGATGACCTATGCACATTTAAAGCAACAGCACGCTTACGAATCGAAACGTTTGGGTCGTCACGAACAGACTGAGTAACACTCTCTACGTTTTCGACCGTTCTCGAAGACCTCGGACGCCCGGATTTTGGTTTATCTAGTGTTGAACCGGTCTCTTCAAACTTCTGGACCCATTTTCCCATAAGCCAAGCGCTTGGCGCATCATTTAAGTGACGAATATGTCGAAAATTGTAGAATTTTCTACGCACTACAGTCGCCGAATTACCGTTTTTGTAAAACTCACGTACGCACAAAGCACGGTCCGCTCCCGAGAAACGCTCCATAGCGACTAAATTCCCAAGAGCCAGGCTACCGATTGACATACCCCCCGCGCCGCTCGGAATAGTTGCGTTCACGCAATAAGCAAAACAAATGTGTACTTTCTTTTGAGACACCCTGTATTTGTGTCTAACCTTTATTTATTGTATGTAAATTATTATTTGCCTGTAGGTAAATCGTATTTGCTTAAATAATATATAGTTTGACTTGCATGTAACTAAGTATGTAAGCAAAAACTGATTTTCACTCACTTCTAATTGTCATTAGGTTTTTTGTTGTTTTGGAACTCTAAATTATACTTATTTCATAGTAAATTTCAACAAAGTTTACCGGATATGCCTTAATGTTTTAGAAAACTAAAGCCAAAATTTCGAATTTTTTAATAGTGTCTTGTATTCATTGTAACTATGAACAAAATAAAATCTGTGCATAGCAAAAAATCAGTAATTATTGGATTTAGGGGAAATCGAAGAAAATGAAGTAATTCTTTAAAAAAATCGTTTACTTACCCGCTATTTCGAGAACATAGAACACAATTCGAACTTTCGTTTTTCACAACAGAAAAAAACTAAATATTTGTCGCGAGATTTTATAAAATTTGTCTACCTCAGTCAACATTTTTTTAATTGGTCTTTGTAAAAACGAACTTGAACTGACCAAAACACATATTAATTAAAAAATGTATGAAAGATCCACAGAAATCACTACATAGTATAAAACAAAGTCGCTTTCTCTGTCCCTATGTCCCTTTGTATGCTTAAATCTTTAAAACTACGCACCGGATTTTGATGCGGTTTTTTTCAGTAGATAGAGTGATTCAAGAGGAAGGTTTATATGTATAATAACATCCATTAAATAGTGGAGAAATACTGTTATTTTTGAGGTTTCTAATGTGATGTCGTTAATTATCATATTTTTTTCCGCTTACATTGCAAACGCAGGCTGAACCCTACGAGATTTATCAAAATAATGTACTAATTATTTGTGCACATTGAAAAGGTCTACAAAAAACTCCGCGATGGTATATGTTTATCTCTCATGGATATCCCACAATAACATTTTTTTGTCATTTACTTTTTACGACAAATAATGGCAAATTTTGAAGCGATTTTAACCAATACAGCATTAATCCTTATCCAATTAAATAGCTTAAATACATTGTTGATTTAATATAGATCTATATGGTCCTTTACAGCACAAGATTTAAATGAATATTTTCGAAGATATTACAGATTTAAAATTGCGGGAAGTAGCGCTTGCGGCGGTACTGGCCGACCGGGGCGGCGGCAGCGTGCCTATAAATAGCGCGTCGGAGGCCGATGTAATAATTGTTGTAAAAATAAAATAAATAGTCACAGTTTTTCTGTAGTGTATTAAGTATCAGCATTGCACCCGTGCGAAGCCGGGGCGGGTCGCTAGTTTTACATAAATCCTATTTATGCTATAGCAACAGCGCAAATTTTCATTTCTAGCAGATATAATCAGGGTTTTTTTTCAAAGTGTTTTAGTAGTCTTTTTTTTTAGTTTTCTGATTAATATAACATAGATATTTCTATAAGCGTAAAATCTGTGGAACACAGCGTCTTAATATAATAGGAATTTGTTGACAAGGTTTACAATATGTGTTTAATAATATTTTATAGCCGTTAGAACAACAAAGTAAAGATGCCAGTAGTTTGAGGTGAGGTTATATATTGGCTGATTTTTTGTGTTTCTTCTTTATTACAGTCCTGTTGGCAATTTTATCTTTTTCATTATTATGGATAAAATAAGGAGGGGAAATCATTAAATCTTTTAGTAATTTACGATTCTTACTCCATCAGAGTAGGCATGGAGTAAATAAGCGTGTTAACCTTCATATTTTTATAAAAATGGGATATTTTGTAAAATTGTTAAATTTTAGTTAATAAAACATGTTAAAAATTATAAAATAAATATAAATATTGGTTAAATTGGGTAACGGATAGACACTCTCTGCGGTCCTGGCAGAGACAGGTCTTTTTCAGGGATGCGACCCTGCCCACGTGAGCCATGAAATATCTCCCTTCCTAACCCCGGGAGATATTCATGTCCTATCCCCCTTTTAACCTAACCAAATCCAAATTATCATCCCACTACTTAAGGCCAATTACCTTCCAAAACTCCATGGTAACATGTCGAACTTCAAAAATAAAGTACCCCAGGTGGGTGGCGCACGGCGTTTTGAATCCCACACTGATTCGTCAGTCAGCCTCATAGATTCTGGGGGAGGCAGAAACTCGACTAACCATAAACCCCGGCAAAACAACAACAAATCCTCTAGATGCAGAAAAATGTACTTCGCTACTTATAATATACGAACACTGAGACAGGACGAACACCTCGAAAGATTGGAGGAAGAACTTAATCACATTAAATGGGACGTCTTAGGTCTCAGTGAAACGAGATTCAAAGGAGAAATAACTACCTTATTCAAATCGGGACATTTGCTATATCAAAATAACAGCGAAATAAAAGACTACGAAGGAGGAGTGGCAATACTTGTTAATAAACGTTTAAAACACAAAGTAACAAAGAGGCAAGCAATGTCTGACAGAGTTATCTACATAGTAATAGAAATTAATAAAAGGTATAGCATTCAGGTAATACAGGTGTATGCCCCAACAAGCGCTTCAGAAGACTCAGAGGTTGAACAGATATATGAGGACATAACTACAACAAAAACGAGAGAAAAAGCTAAATTTGTAATATTAATGGGAGACTTTAATGCAAAAATTGGTCACGATGACAACAACAATATCCCAAATATAGGTCGCTTTGGTCTGGGTCGGAGAAACTCCAGAGGAGATATGCTGATTAACTACTGTAGAAATGAAAACTTGTATTGTATGAATTCTTTCTTCAAAAAACCTTTAAATAGGAGATGGACCTGGAAAGGCCCGAATGGTATCACAAAAAACGAAATCGACTATATTATAACTAACCAAAAAAACATTTGCGAAGATATCACTGTCCTTAACCAATTCGATACCCATAGCGATCACCGCTTGACCAGAGCTGCGATTACCATTAACACCAGATGGGAAAGAAATAAATTGATAAGAAGAAAACCCATTCAAACAAATGAAATAATAAAACAAAACAAGGAAAAATTCGAACACGTAACAAAGAATAAACTTAAAAGTATAGAAGACCAGGAAGAAATGGACATCAATGAATTAACACAACACAATAATAATAGCATACGAGCAGCAACAAAAGAGATATGCTTTAAAAATAAAGAAAAAAGTAGTAAAATCAGCCCGTGTACCAAGAACCTCATAGAAAAACGAAGAAATGTGGACCGAAACTGTGAAGAATATAGGGACATAAATAAAGAAATTAACAAAAACATAAGAAGGGACATAAGAAAGCATAATACAAAAGTGATTAAAGACACGATAGAAGCTAACAAATCAATGAAGGTTCTCAGATCTCAATTGGGTAGGGGCCGGACAAAAATTTCCGGACTTAAAACTAAACAAGGCCAATTAGTTAGTACCCGGGAGGAAATCACGATGGCTGTCCAGGACTTTTATACAGAGTTATACAGTCCAAAATCCCAAGGTCCTTACTACGAAAGAAAGGAAGTAAGAAAGCGCTTAGTCAAATGAAAAATAATAAAAGCCCTGCCGAAGATCGTATAACCGCCAAAATGTTAAAAATAGGGGGAGAACAACTAAGAGAAAGCGTGAGAATTTTGTTGAACAAGTGCTTAATATATGGAAAAATACCCGAGGCATGGGAAAACGCAGAAGTCATCATATTATACAAAAAAGGCGATAGAAATAACATAGAAAATTATCGGCTAATTAGCTTACTGTCCCACTTGTACAAACTTTTTACAAAAATAATAACTAACAGACTGACGCAAAAGTTGGACGCATACCAACCTTCAGAACAAGCCGGATTTCGCAGGAACTTCAGTACAATAGACCATCTACAGACAGTACACACGCTTATCGAAAAAACCACGGAATATAATATACCTCTGCATTTGGCTTTCGTTGATTACCAGAAGGCGTTCGATTCTATCGAATCATGGGCAGTTCTCAAAGCACTGGACAATGTTCGGATTGATTCAAGATACTCTTCTCTGATTCAGCATATATATGAAAACGCTTACATGCAAGTTACGATAGACGAGGATATAAAAACCTCGAGGATACCTATAAAAAGAGGCGTACGTCAGGGAGACACAATCTCTCCAAAATTGTTCACGTTGGCACTTGAAGATGTATTTTTAAGGGCTTGGACTGGCATGACAAGGGAATTAACATAGACGGAACACGACTAAACCACTTAAGATTTGCTGATGATATTGTTATAATCAGTGATTCACCAGAACAACTCCAATGTATGATACAAGAACTTCATCAAGCATCAGCTAGGATAGGACTCAAAATGAACTTGTCAAAAACAAAAATAATGAGTCTAGAACAAATACAAATTAAAGTTGAAGATAAAATAATAGAAAACGTAAGAGAATACATATATCTAGGTCATAAAATACAAATAGGGAAAGAAAACCAATCGGCTGAAATTCCTAGAAGAATAAGTCTCAGCTGGACAGCTTTTGGCAAACTCGGATTCATTCTTAAATCCAGTAACACCCTCATAAGTCTGAAAAGAAAAGTCTACGAGTCGTACATCCTGCCAATTCTTACTTATGGTATAGAAACAACCTCCCTAACATGTAAAGCCATTAATAAGCTTCGGGTTACACAACGAGCAATGGAAAGGGCTATGCTGGGAATTAGTTTACGAGATAGAGTTCCAAATGAAGAAATCAGAAGAAGAACGAAAATAACAGATGTGAGCAAACGAGTAGCGCAGCTAAAATGGAGATGGGCTGGACATATCGCAAGACATGACATAGACAGATGGACATACAAGATAACAGCATGGCGGCCAAGAGAGAACAAGAGAAGTGTTGGCAGGCCCCAAAAGAGATGGCGTGACGACATCCAGAAAATTGCCGGAAAAAACTGGATGGGGATCGCTACGTAACGACAGAAATGGAAAAATATGGAAGAGGCCTACATTCAGGAGTGGATGAAAACGGGCTGATATGATGATGATGATGATTGGTTAAATTTTAGAAATAACTTATTTTTCTCTATTTCAAGAGGAAGACAGAAAATCGAAATGAACGATCCTAGTTATATTTACGAGGAACATTTTTTTTGGATGGATGGCAACTAAAAACTGTTATAATTATTGAATTTTTAAAGACATACACTACTTGACTATAGAGTATATTCATATTAAAATTATAAATGCAAACCAAGTTAATACATATTAACGAATACCTCGAAATGCTAATGTTAAACTCAAATTTATCCAAAGATTTGTTTATATAGCATTTATAAAATATTTTTATTATTTTCGTTGCTCTTTCAAATTAGTGCATTCGACTATAAAAAATAAAATTACTGATGCAATTCCTAATACTAGGATAAAATTTTTAAATAGAATAGAGAATTTGTTAATGGCTTTCCGTTGCTATCTCTGGCTTTCAAATCCCGAGGTTTCTTTACATTTCTTTTAATATAGTCATTATCCTATTTTGTCTCTCTATAGCCGAACGCAGTCATGTTTTAATTATATTTACTGGAGTGAACTAAGGTAGCGGCTGCTTTGAGAGTTAAAATGAAATGAAAGTCTTAATTAATTTTAAAGGTATCGTCTGGCCCCATAAAAATGTCGGATTTAATTAGGAGTGGTATAAAACTTTAAGTGAATAAAGTATCTTTTAAAATATTAAAAACTCAATTGTTTTTTGCAGACTTTATTTTTTGCTTGTTGCAGTCTGGACTATTCTTTTCTAATACTTGTCCCATTTATTTTTGTTTTAATTTATTTTATTTTTCTTTTTTTCTCAGGACTTTTCAGAACTTCTGCGTTATATTTTTTTACTCTTGTACAGTTTTTTTATATTTGGCAGCATACCTAGAGGCTTTTATAAGAGATGGAAAAAATTTTAAATACTAAAGTTATAGGACTTCTTCCATATTATCGTTTAGATTTGTTCACAAAAACAGTGACGCATCGTGAAGGGGGGGAACATAAGAAATTTTAATTTTTAAAATGGAAAGAACACCCTTTATATTCTTTCCTAGAATGAGAGTACTTTGCCCTCTGATTTCAAAAATGTAAAGTAAAATTTCTAAAGTGCCCTAAAAAGTGAAAAAAAACTACTAAATTCATAATTTACACACTCAAGAACACCCTATATCAGTTTTAGAGAAAATCGAAAAATATAAATTTTTTAGGACGCCATATTGAATCCGCCACAATGTTTCTCAAAAAATATTTTCAATTCGTAATTACCACTAATAGAAACTCCATACTGATTTTAGACAATATTTAGAGATGTAGAATTTTTAATCCGCCATATTTAATTTGTTTAAATAATGTCAGATTCGTGATGTACAAAACCTCCCCCACATCAATTTTGAAAAAAATCTGACAAAATCAATTGTTTATCCGCCATATTGGATACGCCAAATGAAAATTCGTTATGTGCTAACCAGAAAACATCTCCTTACCAATTTTTGAGAAAATCGATACAAAATTAATATTTTCATCTGCCATATTAGATCCGCCATATTGAATTTTTTTAAAATAATTTTAGATTCATCATATGCGACCCTGAAAACTCCCCCGTACCAATTTTAGAGAAAATGGGACAAAATTGATTTTTGTCCGCCATATTGGATCTGCCTTATTGAATTTTTTAACAATATTTTGGATTTGTTATGTGCGACCTCAAAAACTCCTCCACACTAATCGAACAAAATTAAACTTTCTTTTCCTCCATATTGGATCCGCCATATTGAATTATTTAAAAATAGGTTTAGATTCGTTGTGTACAACTCCGAAAATTCCCCCATACCAATTTTGGAGAAAATCGAACAAAATTAATTTTTTTGGCCGCCATATTGTCAGCGCCATCTGAGAATTTGCGGCACCAATTTCGTCCAAAAAAATATGGAACCACCGCAACAACTTCCTGAACATAACGTAAAAAATTTCATTCAAATCGGTGCCGCCGTTCCGGAGTAATCGGTGTACCTGCATAAAAAAATACATAGTCTATATGCCTGATTATTCTTCGATATGTGTTGAATTTCTTTCTAAAAATGTGGGGGTTTTGTCACGGTGGTAACTATAAGACTCATCAGTATGGATTAAGTTGGTATCTTCTCTAGACACCCTATGTCACACTTACCATATGGCAGACCTTGTATTTGTAGTGAACTGTCGTCGGAGCATCACGGTAAGGTATTAGTTACTACGACACTCGTAGCCTTAAGACGAAACATTCAGTTTATTCTTGATAACGATAAAAGATACAACTTAAACCAAAAGTCGTGCAAACCAAAGTAAACAGAACATAAATTCGAAAACCACATTTAGCCAATCTTCCAGTTAATTTTGAATTACAAGTAAAATTGTCTAAGCCTAAACCCTGGTTTAGTACCAATAGGGACTTTCTATACTTTAAATTCTAGTGACCTTTTAAATATATCTTTCTAAAATATCCCCCACATCTCAGAAACTAATAACAAGGTGAAAATATTTGATGTTTACATCTTAAATTTATGTAATATACATACGACCTTCATTGGTGTACGAACATTTTAATAAAATCTACCTGGATTGTTACATAATATTAATTTCGAATTCTGGGAATATGAAACATAGGCATCTTTTGTGCCACTTGTCTAAAATATATTATTAAAATAAAAAGTCATTTATTTTTTAATCAGAATTACTTAATAATTTATGAAACCTTTTTTGTCTATAAAATTACAACCTTTATATAGGAAAGGGAAAGTTTTTAAAAAAATCCATGCACTTTATTACAGTTAGCAAATCATACAACCGTATGTTTCCGACTTTATTTGTCATTCTCTCGTGTCTTATCATAGCTAATATGGGATAAAGCTGTCCCAAAAGTTTAGACATTTAGATTTGTTTTCGGTCTTATGACTTTGTTTGAGTTATGTGACATATCAGCAAACTTTATTCCTTTTTTTGTATCAACATTCTTTAACTAAATTACAAAATTGTTCCAAGTTTTAAGTAAAAAAGTTCCTAAAAATTCACGCAAAATGAAAAGCGCTTTTTCAATGTAATAGCTTAAAAAATATAAGCAGCTTTTAAAAACTTGTTCTAAGTAAATATTTTATTAACTTGACAGTTGAAGCTAACTTTAAAAAGTGTATTTATTAAGTAATTTAAAACATAAGAATTACACGTCTAGATGATGTTCCTCTATGCTTTTTTCAGTTTAATATCAGAAAGTGGTTGACTTTTATATATTTCATTTTGTTACCTTTTCTATATATTAATAGATGTAGGCCTCCTCACCATTAATAATTTTATATATTTCATAGCACTACCGTAATGTGTAATTGTCATATATACTTACCTCAACTTGGCCAGTCTTTTGTGTACTCTTTTTGTAGACAAAGCAACCAATTTGTCTTTACTTTTCTCTCTGTTTGCCTGTAGTGACCCGCAATACAAATATTATTCACCTAATAATAACACAATCAAAAATTAAGAAATTAAAAATAAGTCGAAACACCCAATTTACGCGTACCTGTAAGTAAATAACAAAATGTGTACAAAATTAATTATTTGCGAGCTACTGTACTGTATTCGGCTTCGGAACGCTTTCCGTCTCTGAGTGAAACATTCTTGTGCGAGGAAAACCTAGTACAAGGGATGGATAGATTTATCTATAAAGTTATTAGAAATCAGGGGTCGTCATTGTACAGTTTAATGACAAATAGCGGAGGGGGTTGAACAACACCAGTATTTATTAATTTTATGTTTTGTTTGTGGCATGAAAAAAAAATTTTATTTATACATTGAAAAAACCCTTTCTTTTTTAGACAAAAAATAAATGATCAGCCCATAAATCAGAAGTTCTAAGGACCCTCCAGATAAAATTTTTAAATCGAATTTTAAACTATGCAAGTCTAGAAATGATGCTGCGTTTTACTCTGATACAGATTGTTTCTAATAGAGTCTCATGCCTTTTTAAAAATACATTAGGACTCTCTCTCTCTCTCTCTCTCTCTCTCTCTATATATATATATATATATATATATATATATATATATATATATTGTGGTAAAAAATATTCGTTTGCATTTTCGTTAAGGATCTTCATACTCATTATGTGGTCCAGAATTCATTACGAAATCCAGCTTGTTCATTTGATATGTACTTTTCAATTTTGTTGATAGCTCATTTGATTATTATTCTAGATAGCATTTTGTATATTTGAAAGAAGAGTGTAATGGGCTTGTAGTTCTTCAAGTCATATCTATCGTATTTTTTGCAAAGAATTGTGATCGCTTGTTTTTCAGACTTAATTTCGGAATGTTCTTTTTCCCATGGTATTTTTATGTTCTTCACTTCTTTTGTTACATTTTTAGTTTCTTTCTTGTCTATTTCGGGTATATCCAGAAAGTTTATGTTTAGAATTTTTTTCTTTCAATGTTCTTTTGCTGCTTTCGGTACTTCACGTTTAGACACGTATAATTCTGTATATTTTTTATTTATGCTACTTTGTCTTAATTCTCTTCCATCTTTGTCTTGTCAAGCTATTTTAATATTTTTGCAAATTTTGGGTTGTAATATTTACATATTTTTATTTGATTTGATTTATACTTGTTTATGGTAGCCCTATATATTTAATTGTAGTCTGGCTCAGGATAATTTTCCGGATTGTCTAAAGATAGTAAGGACTGTTCCTTTGTTTAAAAAAGGAAATGTCGATTCCATGGAAAATTATAAACCTATATCTTTGATTCCGTTATAGGGAAAAGTATTTGGGATAATAGTAAAAAACAGCTTGAGTCGTTATTTTGAACATGACAATTTTTTGCACCCTTCACAGTTTTTTGCTGGAATTTTTCAACAATTCAGGCAGTTGCTGCGGTTGTGGAGGGCGTAGTTGAGGGGATAGAAAGTAAGGAAAGCGTGAAGCTCCATTGTGTGACCTCAGTCGTGCCTTTGATTGTGTTTCTGTGATTTTGTGTGATTTTTTGATCAAAAGGCTTCATAGATACGGTGTACCCTCGATTGCTTTCGTCTTTCGCGTCAAATAGAAGGCAGGCAGTCGCATATGGTGGAGAGCTATGACGGTACGGTGTGGAGTGCCGCAGGGCTCGGTATTCGAACCTCTTTTCATTATATATATATATATATATATATATATATATATATATATATATATATACATATATGTATATATATATATATATATATATATATATATATATATATATATCTATATCCATGATCTCTTTAGGCATTTGTCACCGGGTCTACGTATCTGTTACGCTGACGATGCGACGCTAATTTGTAAAAAGAGAGATCCAGAATGTTTAATGAAGGAAATGTCTGTTAGAGAGCGTGCGAGATGTTGGTTTGCTAATAATTATCTTAAATTGAATTTAAAGTTTTATATAATACTGCTCAGTAATTTCTAAATTTTTTTTATCTCGTATAGTATTTTCGTCCTCTGACTCATCTTACATGTTGAGTAGCCTATTAACATACTATAAAAAGGATTATGTCCTGGCTAAAATAATATGTGAAAGAAATTTTTTCCCATCGAGAATTGCAATATTGTAATTCTGTATTCAGCATTAAACAATAAAATTTTGTTATAAAAAAATTGGCTTTACAGTAATAACTATTCATAGGAAGGTAAAAATTTAAAGCCTAAATAACCTTTTTTATAAAAATTAATCGTTCAAAATACATGAAATAAATGTTGAGTCGCCCATATTGGCACGTAATTCGACAAACGTGATAGTAATATAATAAAAACACTAAATTCGAATCAACATGTAAATTTTTTAATAAATTCGTTACAGATTACAGACTGCATGATAAACGTGATGTAAAATTTAAAACAAGCTTCAAATTTTACAAAACAAACATATTTTCCAATAAAAATACGTGACGTTCTATTAAAATATTATTATATTCGAGCATCATTTTAATAACAGGGATCATCTGTTTAAATTGTGTAACTTAAACATATTTTTTAGGATTATTTATTATCTACCAGTTAACTGTACATTTCCTGATTATTGAATATTGAATATGAAATTATTCACCACATAGTAATTCAATTTCTTTTAAAATCTCTTAATGAAACTTTTTAATTATGGTTCTATTTATTTAAATATGGGGGTGACATTTGATAAAACTACACCCATATTTTTCACTAAAAGAAGAAAGCTTGGCTAGTTAAAGCTACCGAGTCTCGTTGACACAAATGCAAATGAACCAGAAAATTAATTAACTATAATTCATTTTGGATATAAAGCAGTCCTGTAGAAAATTATAACTAAATTTGAAATAACTATCATGGCAACCAAAAGAATGCTAACATATAATCTACAATGATAGTTCAGAAAACAAACCACTCAGGAACAGGTAACTCCGAAGTTATCTAAATTCTGCATTACGAAAGATCTGAGAAGCACTTCGATACTAGCCTAGGAAGTATCTCTTCCTCCCTTAAAATAATAATCTAAGTCTAAGCAAGTGTGGATTCATACAAGCTTGAAAAATATAAGATGTGGTGGACTGGACCTGCTCTAAAACACAAAATATTAAAGGTACAATCACAAACTAATTATTGAATGTGATGGGTAATACCATACCATGCCGACAACTTCAACATACTTTACATCATTCAGGCTCACTAAAAGGCAGTATCTGATCTAAAACCAAATCAGTCATCAATACGTGGCTCCACCCCAGACTCTATTTAAGTTAGGCCACTGTATAGGGACAGAAACACTGATAGCTCTCTTCGAGATAAGCTGACCAGATGTTAGTAGGCTCGAGATCATCAACACATTCTCCAACAGTCAGACAATCCTTCAAACCCTTGCTTCTTATTAGACACAATCTAAATAGGTTTGAGACTGTATTCAAAACTTTATTAACCTAGCAAAACAGAACAAAGTTACTCTTGGTATGTACCAGAGCAGCAGGGTATACTAGACAATGACAAGGCTCTGCTACCACATATAATTGGACCAGAAACCAATATTTTACATCACTACAACTGCTACTCGTCGTGGTTATACCACCAATACTAGAACCACTAAAACCACATTGCGAAATGGCATAACAAGTTATTGCTGAAGAAACCAAAATTTATACTGATCAGCAATATAAATTACCTTATAGATATCCTTATTGCTAGTTCCAGAAGATCCAGTAAACCTCCAAAATGATTTTTATATTTCAAGGTAAATTACAAAATGAAACATGAATACTGTTTCAAATTTTAGAACGCATTACAATCGATATGGCATATGCTGTTGATAAGTCCCTGTATATACTGGATAGTTACTAATTATGAGAAAATTTTAATTTAAATTTTAAAAACTACACAAAATTATACCTTTTTTCGCTTCACATTATAAAGGTATGCGAAAGTATACCAGTTTGGAGATGTTTAAAGTTTTTGTCATTTTAAAATTCAAAGTTGCCTCCGCTGGATAATTTTAAAATGAAGTTAAAAGTAACTGTGATACTTTGCCGGAGCCATATCATAGCATAGGGAATTTCTAAAGCGTTGTCACTAATTAACCTTTATAACATTTTATGAAATTTTAGAATATATGACACTAGAGAAACTTAAATAATTTAGTTTTTAAATTAAATCTTGCTAACGAATGTTTGGGAAAAAAATTATTAGATCTTTATTATAACGGTCTTGCCTTGACTGGCTGATGTCTCGTTGCCACAGCACAAACTATTAAATAAAGAATCATGGAATTTTTGGAAAAGTTTGGCAACACCATGTTGACGAAACGTTCACACTATATAGAAGTATTTTGTAAAAATTTATTTCACATAGATATGTTGCGTTATTTAAATTTATAATTTTACTAGCGACCCGCCCCGGCTTCGCACGGGTGCAATGCTGATACTAAATACACTACAGAAAAACTGTGACTATTTATTTTATTTTTACAACAATTATTACATCGGCCTCCGACGCGCTATTTATAGGCACGCTGCCGCCGCCCCGGTCGGCCAGTACCGCCGCAAGCGCTACTTCCCGCAATTTTAAATCTGTAATATCTTCGAAAATATTCATTTAAATCTTGTGCTGTAAAGGACCATATAGATCTATATTAAATCAACAATGTATTTATACTATTTAATTGGATAAGGATTAATGCTGTATTGGTTAAAATCGCTTCAAAATTTGCCATTATTTGTCGTAAAAAGTAAATGACAAAAAAATGTTATTGTGGGATATCCATGAGAGATAGACATATACCATCGCGGAGTTTTCTGTAGACCTTTTCAATGTGTACAAATAATTAGTACATTATTTTGATAAATCTCGTAGGGTTCAGCCTGCGTTTGCAATGTAAGCGGAAAAAAATATGATAATTAACGACATCACATTAGAAACCTCAAAAATAACAGTATTTCTCCACTATTTAATGGATGTTATTATACATATAAACCTTCCTCTTGAATCACTCTATCTATTGAAAAAAACCGCATCAAAATCCAGTGCGTAGTTTTAAAGATTTAAGCATACAAAGGGACATAGGGACAGAGAAAGCGACTTTGTTTTATACTATGTAGTGAAGAACAAATCTGTGATTATTAATTCCAAACTTTATCCTCAAGACATTTAAGTTTAAAATTGTGTGAACATTATTTTAGTTTTTCATCTCCTACAAATTTTTATTAGTATAAATCATAGGATGGGGTCTAATCTAAATTTAGAAAATGTAAGTTTAACAATAAATATATAATAGTTAAAAAATTGATATAATACTGGTTAGTTTGTCAAGAAATCGTGCAAAAGTTATAACATGGCTTGTATAAAAAATTGTTTTAAAATTGATCAACAGAAACAATAATTCTTTTTACACTAACCCTGTAGTATATAAAAAGAACACAAAAGAAGTTTGCTTTTAATTTACTCATAAAGTTAACTATACAGTTCAGCTTGTGGCTGTTTTACGTTTTAAAATTAATGAAGATATTTAGGTACTAACAGCTACAATAATAGTAAAATAAGATAACAGATTTGGTCAGACGTTCGCCGAATACAAAGAACAATGTTATGTATCAATGGCTTAAAAACTGGGTCTACCCTTTTGTTAGTTATATGCCTGAAGATAAAATAGATTAAATATATGTTTAGATAATTAAGATAAAGCGTATTGCTTCAAGAAATCATTTTGCTAAAGGTGTTTTAAAATATGTTGTCTTTTACTAAAACATGATAAGATAATATAGGAAGAATAATCAAGGTTCTTACACGTGGAATAGACTAACAGTTGGAGTCAAAATTCTACATATAAGCTTCAAATATGGATCCGCCCCTGTGACCTGTTCACAATTGTCATATTTTAGCTTTTAATTAATTTTAACTGAAAATAAAACTTACTGACGCACAGGGGATAGAAATTCTTATGATGAAAGAATATGGCGAAGTGTGTCAGCTATTAATATATATATATATATATATATATATATATATATATATATATATATATATATATATATATATATATATATATATATATATGCTAATCTTCCACCTATTTCACTATCAACAATGAGTAAAATTGAGCAGAAATTTCATCGGTTTGGTCATATAAGAAGTGCTTCAAGAAGCGGTTGACCAGCGACTAGAGATATAGACATATTACTAAGTGTTCAAGATAATATATTACCTGTATGGAAATAATTACAAAACTATGATATTGCGAAAACACAGTATTAAACATACTGCATACTGCTACATCTTTTCAAAATGCAAGTCGATTAAGAATTTTATGAAGAGATAATGACAAGCGGCTTCAATTTTGTGAACTGTTGAATGAAATGTGTTTTCGGAAGCCCATTTTCATTAAAAACATTGTTTTTTCTAATGAATCCACATTTTGCTTAATTGGTGATGTCAACACACAAAATTATCGGTATTTGTCGGATATTAAACCCAAACTGGATGAAAGAGGAACTGTCTCAGTATAGACTAAACGTAAATATGTGGGTAATATCGATATAGGATCGATTTTTTTATTTTGATGAAACTGGAAGATATTTAGAGTTTCTACAAGATCTTATTCTTTATTTCCAGACTTAAACCCTCTTCAATTCTTTTTATAGGGTTACCTTAAAGGTAAAGTTTTCTAGATATAGAACAAGTAATAAAAAAATATTTAGAATTTTGCTGGAAGTCTAAAAGTGTTTTTAATGATTACCAAAAAAAATTCATACCAAAAAAAAACGTGTCAAAAAGATGTGGAAAAAACAGCATTTTTTTAAAAAATAAATTTGATCGAGATCTTAGGTCTGCATTGTATTATCCTTATCAAACAGGGAAATATATGTACGGACAAAAATTTTTCCTTTAAATGCAAAGCGAAAAAATTATCCATTCAGGAAAATGGAAATTTTGCATTTTCACTACAATAACGCCAAATTTATAGGCCTATTTAGAGACACAGGGGAATAACGCTTTACAATTTAACATACTTTAGTATTTATAAGATCTGGAGTAACTTTATATCAAGGGTTTCCCCTTGAGAATTTGAATGATACAGGTTTGAAAGCCATTGTCCGGTAGAAACATTCTGATTTCGTTTATAACCTTTCGAAACATAACATACATGTGTTATTATGAAACTTTTTTTATGAAGAAGGTAAAACCTCTAAAATTTGTATATTTTTTTTCTAAGGAAAGTAAACGTTGGCAAGCATGTTTTAATATAATACTTTTTCTAGCATTTTTTAACAAGTTTATGTTTAATACATATTTTTATTGAAATTGAAAAAGTTGTAACACTATTTTTATCAAGGTTTCTTTTTTAAATAAATGAGTAAAATTTAGTATTATTTATAAAAAAAACTGTGTGTCTTATAATATCTGCAGAATATTTTTAGTTAGCAAGCATTATGAAATTATTTTAAATTAAACTTATAGACCACTGGGTTTTGTTATTGTGAATACAAAACATTTTAAAACGATATATCACTCTTGTAAGAGTACATGTAGGCCATAGTTAACTGCGGACCTCAAATGTAGGAGAAATACTACAAAAAGAAATCCATGATAGTTATGTCAAGGCAAATAACATTTATGTGTATCCCTTCATGATATTGTTTAATAGTTTAATAAATAAGTTTAGATTAGAAAGATTAAGTAAAAGGGGGTGTTCAAACTATGTGTTGTTTATTTACAATATTGATTACAGTATTAACTATAAGCAAAGTTTCTAGATAAACAAGATTAAGTTTATTGTTCCGAAAATTATTCTGGAATGCTTATATGAACTTTGACAAAAAATCGCGTCCGGAGGCCAATGTGTCGGTGCTCCATGCTTTCAAAATGTATGCAACTTTCCTTGGTATTACATTTTACTTATATCTTCTATATTCCTTAATAAAAAACAGGTATTTTTTTCTTATTTAAGAAATATATATTATTTTATCCCTAAATCAGCTTGTATGAACTTGGACAAGATCACATATGGAGGCCAATATGGCGATGCTCCATGCCTTAAAAATGTGTGCAATTTTCTTTGGTATTACATTCTCCTTATATCTTCTATATTCCGAAGTAAAAAAGAGGTACTTTTTTTTTATTCTCGAAATATTTCTTTATTAATCCCGACATCTGCATATATCATGTTCGACATTATCGCATTTACGGGTTAATAGGATGATAGAGGTGAACCAATTCTTTTAGGAATTGTTATCTTTTTAATACCTCTAATGTTTCGAAATAAAATAAGGAAAATTTTATGAATTAAAAAAATATTTCATGTAATCCATCTACTAGTTCGTATGTCCATGGGCATCTGGCTGCATCGAGGTAAACTTCAATTATATCTGGAATTAAGAAGTCCAGATATGATGAAATTTTGCTTTTCTTTTAACACTGTTTCCGATTAACAAAGGGGGGATAAAAATCTCTGAGAAGTACTTTTCAGACTACTTTTGAGGGTTCTCTGCCAATTTTTGTTAAAATAAATATTATTTATGCCAACTTCTTATAAAATTAAATGGAAGGGGTTATTTTCATTTTTTTTCTAACATCCTTATTTTAATTTGAAAATCAGCTGGTCTTTCAGAAATGTAAAACAAACGTGATCCGTACTTGAAACACTTCGAATTACAACTACAAACTGGCCATAATTCCGTAGCATAAGATTTTTATATACCCATTTGCTTTTTTGTTATATATATATATATATATATATATATATATATATATATATATATACAAGGGTTTTTGGGGTCTTTAATCACGAATTCAGAGAGTAACTTGCAAAATTCAAGATGGCGGATCGAATTGGGTGGACTTGAAATTTTCAAAATTTCTGTTTTATATGTAAAACATACATTATATCACTGATCCTAAATCTGGCATTAGATTTATAAAATTTAATATGGCATGTTCAAAATCACGGATTTCAATTTTTCTTTAATTCTGTTATATGTTCAATATCTGGTTTTCTTGGGTTGCTATTCACGAGTCTGTTAGTTGATTTAATTTTTAAATTTTTTTTTGCAAACTTGATGAAAATAATAGTTCGTATTCTAATTGTTTGAAACTTTGGATATCGAATGAAAGAAATAATTCTGGGTCAACAGATGAGAAACTTAAATTTGAATGTTTAAAAACTTGACTATAGAATGATTCGGTAAAAAAAACGACAGCGATCTTCCCAAAAGTTTCTTTACATTACTTTCTTTACAAATTTAATTTAAGGGGTCCATGGTCGATCCTTTTTTCAAAAATCTGATGCTAGATTCTTTATCAGTGATCACAAAGACCCTAAGTTGCTTATAAAACAGAATTTAGATAAATATACTTTGAAAATAGTCCAAGCCATAGGTAAAAATTAGTGTTTTTTTTGACGTAAATTCCGAAATGGATGAGACCTATCCAGGGGTGTTAGAGCAATATAAGATCAAACTCTATAGAAAATGTAACAGCAAAAAATAGGTTGGAGCCAAGAGGGAGAGAGGTCAAAGGGTGCGTTCCACTAAGCACCCACAACGATCACGCTCATGATACCAGTTTTTCCCGTTTCACTAGCTTGTGAGCATTTTAATCATAAACCCAAGTGGAATGGGATTGTGGACGTCTTAAGCGTTGAGTTAAATATTACAAATGGCGGATTTGAAAATAAATCAGTAGCTTGAAAAGGTTATGTTATAATTTTTAAGCTTTAATATTAATAATTTGTTATAATTATTGGTTAACTTGCTTTATATTAAAGAAAAATACTATTTAGTTTCTTATATTTTATTTTAGTGGAATCTTTAAGTAATTTACATTGAAAAATATTCAAAATATTTTCTGTGGTAACAGTTGGATATTTAATGGTGGATCGTAATCATGCTTCAGAAAGTATTTCATCTAGTCCAGATGAAGAATGGAATGCAGTTTTACAAAGTCGGGAAAAGCGAAAACTTAGGCCACGTATTATTGATTATGAGAATGTTATTAATCGTTATTCAGATAAAGAATTCAAGTCATTTTAGGGTAAATTTTATATAATTACTACATTCTATAAATGTGCTTGTATATAATTACTACATTTTTTAAACGTATTTTTCAGTAACACCTTTTGTGGATTGGACTGCACCATCTAATTCAGTGTATTTTGAATCTAAACTAAATTATACTTATTTTTTTCTCATATGTTACACTGTAATTTTGAAACTCTTACATTCAATTGTCTTTAAATTTAAAAAACTGTGCCAAAATTCTCAACGTCCACTTTGACCCACCTTTTCAGATGGGTCGTTGAGAGCTTGGCGTGAGCGAGAAGAATGACGTCATTAATGACATTTTCGCCGCGACCGCGACGACCGTAGTCGTTATGTGGAACGACTGAAGGAATATTTTGAGCGTTGTGAGCGCCTAGTGGAATGCACCCAAAGTTGGTTGAAGCAGTTTTCTGAATCTATAAGCCAAGAAACGCATTTTGGAAAAAAAGTTTCAAATAAAAGTTGTGGAGATTTTAAAAATATACAATTTGAGCTTTGGTGTTATTATTTTTGTTAATCTGTCATTGCAAAAAGTCCAAAAGACCCTTAAAATCGACAATTTTTTATATCAATTATTTACTGCAAAATTTTTTTGCACTTTTTTGCTTTTAATAGTAGTAAAACGGGTAATTTGTTGTTGAGATATTGCTTATTGTTTATCCCAAGACGCAAAATGTTAATTACTATAATTTTTTTTTGAGTGAACAATCTCCACCAAGGCTCAATTTCTTCGTGAAGGCCTAAATTTTCATATCTTGTTAGAGGCAAATGAGAAAATTAATTTTCAGCCTGTTAAATATTGCTTTAAAAAAAGGGGTGTGCCATTCATAATTGAAACAAAACCAATACCGATTGATCCATTCGTTACTGAAATATGGCGAATTTTTCCGCGTGCTTCTTTATAAAAAAAAACACCCTCTTCTTACAAGCGATATTTAAGAGGTAGAAGATTAATTTTTCATTTGCCCCTAACAAGATATCAATATTTTGCGTCTTAGGATAAACAATTAGCAATATATCGGCAACAAATCATCCAATTTACTATTATAAATCGGAAATAGGGTTGAAAGAATGGCAAAATATTAATACTTTTAGCTGTTAATGAATTAAGAAAAAGATTGCTACCGATATTCTTGGACTCAGATTGCAGCAACGAAAATTTTACCTCCCTATTATCAAGAACTAATAAAACGACTGTAGAAATTGTGTTAAACAAATTCATAAATAGAAATTGTAAACATTTTTTAGTTTGGTACATATTTTTTTCGATTTAATTTAAAACTGATATAATCATTGCAAGTACTATTATTGTTTAAAAGTAATTAAATGATAAGTATTTCTTTTGTATGTAACTAGTGATGAGAGACGCATTTTTAAACTAGTTAGAAAATATAATGTTATAATTGTTATTATCGCTGAAGTCCATTCATTCCAGTACCAAATAAACGCACTCATAGCGAATTTATGGAATAATTTTTGTAAATACCAAAAACCTTTTAATTGTTTAATATGCATACAATATATTTTAAAACAGTTCAAAGTGTTAAAGCTTTTAAAGGTCAAATAGTAAAAAACTTACTCTTTTATTATAGCAATAATTTTTCATTGTTTCATTAAATACGAGTAGGAAGTATAATAAAACAAAGTTATACGTTTAAAAATGCGAAAGACTTACCTATCAAAATTTGATATTAAACCTAGGGTATTAAATTTTAATGGATATTAGTTGTAGCGAGGTTTTAGCGAAAAAACTGTTAGTGAAAATGTATTTTTAAACAATACCTTTTTATTATCAGAAATAATTTTAATGGGTCTACAATTTCGAACTTTATCAGTGAGAAAGAAATATTAAGAACAGAAAAATACTATAAGTGTAAAATTGTATGCATTGTCTTTGTTTTATTCCCGTTTATTGCTAGTCTTACTGTAGCGTCTCCATTTTTACAAGGTACGGCGACGGATGCGTAAGGCAACTCAATATGTCGGAGGCTAGGTCCGTATCTCTTTTAGAGATAGTTGTGCTCTGCTTTGATTACCCAATAGGCGCAATCTGTTTTACATTATCTGTGTTACTTACCTTGTGAATAAACAGGAAAACACATAGGTATCAGGAATGATGTTAATTTACTGACTGCTGGTGTATAGCTCCATAATAAAACGACTTATTTAAAACAAAATAACAATTCCATTTTATTCCAAAAAAATTATATACATGTAAAAGAATGGTACCTACAATTTTTTTTATACACCCTTTCTTGATAATTATATCTTTTTAAAGGTTATATAGAGATTTGGCCGCAGAACGTTCTAGAACCTTCAATTGCCAAGAGTATAGAAAGTAATTTTTTATAAAGAAAGTTACCAAAATGTTCTTTACATTTTATGTTATGTTAAAGGTAATCACTACATAGTATAAAACAAAGTCGCTTTCTCTGTCCCTATGTCCCTTTGTATGCTTAAATCTTTAAAACTACGCATCGGATTTTGATGCGGTTTTTTTCAATAGATAGAGTGATTCAAGAGGAAGGTTCATATGTATAATAACATCCATTAAATAGTGGAGAAATACTGTTATTTTTGAGGTTTCTAATGTGATGTCGTTAATTATCATATTTTTTTCCGCTTACATTGCAAACGCAGGCTGAACCCTACGAGATTTATCAAAATAATGTACTAATTATTTGTACACATTGAAAAGGTCTACAGAAAACTCCGCGATGGTATATGTCTATCTCTCATGGATATCCCACAATAACATTTTTTTGTCATTTACTTTTTACGACAAATAATGGCAAATTTTGAAGCGATTTTAACCAATACAGCATTAATCCTTATCCAATTAAATAGCTTAAATACATTGTTGATTTAATATAGATCTATATGGTCCTTTACAGCACAAGATTTAAATGAATATTTTCGAAGATATTACAGATTAAAAATTGCGGGAAGTAGCGCTTGCGGCGGTACTGGCCGACCGGGGCGGCGGCAGCGTGCCTATAAATAGCGCGTCGGAGGCCGATGTAATAATTGTTGTAAAAATAAAATAAATAGTCACAGTTTTTCTGTAGTGTATTTAGTATCAGCATTGCACCCGTGCGAAGCCGGGGCGGGTCGCTAGTATGTTATATTATATTCTATAAGAATAAAAAAATCGATGTCTAGGTCCTATTCTCTAAATTAAAGTTTTCTCCTACCTTGTTGCTTATTTACACGATACCTTCCACTTCTATCTATTGAATCTGGCGTTATCTGGATCCTTGTTGTTGATCGTGGATGAATGGCGCTTCATTTAGTAGGAACTCAAATGTAAAATGAGCCCAATCGTCAAGGTCAAGATCGTTGGTGCAATACGGCCAGGAAAAATAGAGCCAGAAGAGTCAGAAATTTGAACAGCCGACAAAATCATAAAATGGAAAGAACAGGAAAAGAAAAAGGAACGAAGCCAAAGAAGAAAAAGTCCTGAAACAAAATTTGTTATTTTCATAACATGTTTGTAAAGATAAGGGGGCAAAATCTTACCTCACTGATTAGTGGACTGTAACAAAAAACCCATGGCAGTCTGCTCTTTCAGATGGCAGGATTTGTCTACTGCCTTCGACGGTTCAACCATAAAAGAAACGAAAATAAAAATCTCTATCGTAGGGATATTTGTTCTTAACTTTTGCCAGCCTTATTCTCAATCTGGAGCACTCTAATCTAGTTCCGAACTTACACTAATTACCAGGTAATACATCAAATGTTGACAAGCCATGGAAAATTATCGAAAAGAAAATTTTAATCAAACAATAATCAAAAGTTACTAATCATGATTAAAACAAACTTCAATAAAAATGTTACAAATTCCATACTGTATACTCAACCTTAAATGATCGGACTCTACATGCCGTGCTCGTATCAAACGAATTGGGTATACATCCAAAACAAATGCTAACTGTACTGTATTATTGCCTATAACTTTATGCCTTGTATTTTTAATACTGAAATGGAATGTAAATAAATGAGAATTTATTAAAAATAAAATATTTTATTACCTTCAAATTCAAACCAAATAATGTTATATATAAACTACAGCATTTTACAAACTCTGTTAAGAAGAAAGAGTGGTAAGTTGTAAGACCAAAAGAGTTGTGAACCAAAAAAATAAATAAATTCCATGGATACAAATTTTAAATTACAGGATAAATAATTAAATTTAATCAGGTAAAATATACAAATTATATCATATTACTAAAAACGTGTAGCATTGATGCAAACTGGTAAATATAAATGCTACATTACTTTTTACGATTATTATTTTAAGCATATCCTGTGGATTATAAGCGTGAAGATGCAAGTCTTTTGTCAAAATTCACTGAAGAAATGCTGTAGTGATGGGTTAATTTCTGGGAGCAATATGGCATAAAGGTGTTTGATTGTTTCGTGACAATAACATTAACAGCCGCAATTTTTTAGTCGATCTTTTAAGGCGATGATGGGCTAGGGTTCTCTTATCTCTTAGTGAAAATATTCAATCAATTTTTTTGATCTAATTTTAAATAACGAATCGCAACAGTTGATTAGGCACATCAAAGTTATCATGTAATGTGAGAATCGTCATTTAGTTTCCGGGTTTAATTATTAATAATGGTTTATTAACGGCAATAAATCATACAAATTCCATTTTATATAATACGTCAAATAAGAATAAAATCTGAAACGAAACAATCACAAAATATCACAAGTCACATCAGTACTAAAAGAATAACAATTAACTAAAACAATAATACTGTCACTACAGTCTATTATGTATAAAATTCAATTACTTAGAAATTCTTTAATACAACCCTTAAATGAGTTCAGAGAGAGTATAAATGGGTCAACATTCTTAGGCAATGAATTCATTTCCCTACCCATTCTGGACATTGGGGTGTTAAACGCATATTTTGTCCTATGGTATGGTTCTTTAAAAAGACTATAGACCCGAAGCACCCTCTGAGGTACAGAGAATCCAACAGCCCCCAACAATTCGGGAGCATCAACCATAGAGTTTATGATCTTATAAAATAATATTAGGTCAAGATAGATGCGTCTATTATATAATGATAACAAGCTCATATAATCCCGTATTACACTGAATGGCACATCTTGCTTAAAAACAACAAATTTCAAGAAACGGACCTGTACCTTCTCGATTTTATTTTTGTATATTTCATAGTTTGGTGCCCAGACTGGAGATGCATACTCCAAGAGTGATCGAACCATTGAGCAGTATACAGATTTAAAACACTGCACACTGCTGAAATCAGCTAGTGTGCGTTTAATAAAACCAACAAGCCTCAAACTAAACTATACCATCTTTTTTCTTTGAGAAAGTAATGGCAGAACATTTTGTTAAATTAAGTTGCATAAAATTGCGGTCACACCACTTAGTAAAACTATCCAGTTCACCCTGCAAGGCCACACAGTCCCCTATCTCTCCAACAACCTTAAATATCTTTAAGTCGTCAGCATATAAAAGACATCTGCTTGAGATTATAGAATCCTTTATGTCATTCACGAAACAATTAAAAAGAAGGGGTGCCAAATGTGCACCCTGTGTGACTCCAGAAGTGACAGGTATATCAGAAGATTCAACGCCTTTCACCCTTTGTGTTCGATTGGAAAGATAACTTTCAAACCAATTAAGAAAAACTCCGTGGATATCCATACTACTTAGCTTCATCAAGAGAATCTGATAATCCACCTTGTCAAAGGCCTTGGAGAAGTCAGTGTAAATAGCATTCACCTGACAACGCCTCTCCAACACCTCCAATAAGACCTGCTCATAAGCCAAAAGATTAGTGACTGCAGAGCGATCACGGACAAAGGCATGTTGGGCAGTAGAAAAAATACTTATAAAGAGGGGATATATTTTTTGATGGATTATTTGTTCAAACAATTTGCTAAATATAGAGAATTTTGAGATACCTCTATAATTCTCAACATTCGTCCTATCACCACACTTGTAGATAGGGGTAATATAAGTAACCTTCCAAACATCAGGAAACACACCAGTGGACAGAGATACATTAAATATTTCAGATAATATTGTGGAAAGAATGCACGGGCAACTTTTGATAAAATGAGGCGAAATACCATCCGGTCCCACTCCAAACCTACTTTCTAGATGCGAGATTGCACTAAATACATCCAAAGGTGTCACATGCAGAGAACCCACACACCCACACAAACATTCTTCCGAATCCATTACTTAATTATATTATTACTAGCGACCCGCCCCGGCTTCGCACGGGTGCAATGCTGATACTAAATACACTACAGAAAAACTGTGACTATTTATTTTATTTTTACAACAATTATTACATCGGCCTCCGACGCGCTATTTATAGGCACGCTGCCGCCGCCCCGGTCGGCCAGTACCGCCGCAAGCGCTACTTCCCGCAATTTTAAATCTGTAATATCTTCGAAAATATTCATTTAAATCTTGTGCTGTAAAGGACCATATAGATCTATATTAAATCAACAATGTATTTAAGCTATTTAATTGGATAAGGATTAATGCTGTATTGGTTAAAATCGCTTCAAAATTTGCCATTATTTGTCGTAAAAAGTAAATGACAAAAAAATGTTATTGTGGGATATCCATGAGAGATAGACATATACCATCGCGGAGTTTTCTGTAGACCTTTTCAATGTGTACAAATAATTAGTACATTATTTTGATAAATCTCGAAGGGGTTCAGCCTGCGTTTGCAATGTAAGCGGAAAAAAATATGATAATTAACGACATCACATTAGAAACCTCAAAAATAACAGTATTTCTCCACTATTTAATGGATGTTATTATACATATAAACCTTCCTCTTGAATCACTCTATCTATTGAAAAAAACCGCATCAAAATCCGGTGCGTAGTTTTAAAGATTTAAGCATACAAAGGGACATAGGGACAGAGAAAGCGACTTTGTTTTATACTATGTAGTGATAGTGATAAGGACATTTTAAACAATTCTGCCTCTTTTATAGGCTCCTCATTTTTTTATTAATTTTAAAATTCTAACATAAAAGCGAATAAAAATTTATTTTGTACATTTTTCCACGACAGGGCAACATTTTTATTCAAAACAAATATTAAATTTCCTTCCGTAAGCTGCGTCTGCAATGTGTCACTCAAAATTTTGTAGCGTTAGGTTATTTTTAAATGTATATACAAATATTACAGTTCGGGTAAAAGGGAACAATGAAAAATATTTTATCATTGTCATAAAAAATAACATGTATAAGAGATACAGTCATTCAAAATGAAGATTGTACGTTCACCAATCTTTATTTTTGGATTAAGTAAAATTTTGGATAACGATGCAAATTCTTAACATACTGGGTGTTCTTCCGGGAATTTTATCGATCGATTGTGGGAAAACTATAATTAGGAATAATGTAAAAATTTACAGTATACTAACGTGCACATGGGACAGTCGGCTAAAATATTTTCAAGATAGCGGCACTTCCGATTATACCGGAAGTAGATGTCAACTTGCTTATTTTAAATAGAATACCCTACATATTATTGCATTTTTGATTTCTACGTAAAATTCTAGACATATTTTATGTAGAATGTTCTATACTTAAGTGTCACCGTTGTGGACATATTTAAATTTTTATGTCAAAAATGAGGTTTGCGGACCAAAACTTAACTATAAATTTTTCCTATAAGAAAGTCTTTATTATTTAATTTGGATTAGTTTTCTTGTAGACGAAAATCGACTTTAGTAGTCTTTTTATGATATTTTGAAAATTATTAGTACAGAGCGGTCAAAAACTAAGATTAAAAATTACATTTAAAGAATCGCCAAAAGTCAATTTTTTCAAATAAAAAGCACCCATTTTTATAATTTTATCATATTAAGCATTAAAAATAAAGGTAACTTTGAATAAGGTTGTCTATTCCACAAATTTGTAGTTTTCAAAATATTAGCAATTCAACATTTTTCTACTGTAAAAATGCTGTACTGCTTTTAAATTTTGTTATTAGTTTATTTAATATTTATGAAGAGAGTTATTTTAAGAACATGTGATATAGTCGCGATCCGATATCCGATGAAACTGCAACCAACCCTAACAACTGTTAAAAAGATTATAAAAAACTTCAAGAACTCTTATCTGTAAAAGCTAAAAGAAATAGGAACAAACCAGTTGTTAATTAAAATAAAGTTACAAAAATTATTCGATAAATGTTCAAATTGACGCCTTTGAACTTCCAAACATTTTTTGAACCTAAGCAGGAATTCTTCATGGGTGACTCTTCTTATTGACTGAGAATTAAGTTCTTCAAATGTTATTCTGATGCGCTGTATGCAATCTGTTGTATAATATATTTTTGATTGTCCCCCAAATAAAAAAATCAAGTACTGTTAGGTCGGAGGAGAGACGTGACCAAATATGTAGCCCATTCTTGGCTATCCATTGATCATAAAACAGTTTTGCAGATGATTGTTAACTAAATAACTATTATGTGGAGGCGCCCTTTCATGGTAAAATAGATTTCTAAGATCAGCCAGCGGCAAGTTATCTAAATAATTCACTTCCAAAGGATCCCACACCAATCAGATGGAAATTGGATCCCGGTCAAATTTGTTGAAAATTCAGTATATGGTAGCTCTAGATGTCCTGATGAAAAGTTCTTATGGGCTCAAAGTCTAAAAGTTAATAGTTCTGATTCAGTATTAATCCGGGAATACATCCGTTCGTTGATTTGGTTTCCTGTAGAAATTTGCAGACGTTTCGCCAAAATCCCATTTGGCATCTTCTGTGCTTGGTGGTTGTAGATCAACTGAAAGAAAAGTCAGCGTGCAGCGTGCTTTATACGCAGTCGCAGATAGTAGCGGTTGGTTGGCGTTGGCGTTGGCTCCGCCTCCCTCTCGAGCGCCACCGTTGGTGTCAGTTTAAGCGTGGCACGCGTGTCGGTACCATGGTCCCGCTTGAAGAGAGTTTTCCAAGTAGAGGGCAGATTCAGTGCGTCGTCTCCCTTGTTCAGAGTGCCGTTCTTTTCAATTTCGATGGATTCACGAATCAATCTTGCCTTGTAGTGTCCTATATTAGCGATTTGCTGGCCGGTGTCAAAATCAATTTTGTGTCCTGTCTCGTGCTGATGTCGAAAAAGCGCCGATGTTGTCTGTTTGTTTCTTATACCGAGCTTATGTTCTTCTAGTCTAGCTGATATTCTTCTGTTGGTCTGGCCTATGTATGTTTTGTTGCAGATGCCACATGAGACTTTATATACGCCTTGATTTTCTAGACTGATTTTGTCTTTTGGATTTCTTAAAGAAGAGCCTATTGTTTTATGTGGTTTGTAGGCTGTAGATATGTTGTGTTTCCGGAGTAACTGACACCAACGGTGGCGCTCGAGAGGGAGGCGGAGCCAACGCCAACGCCAACCAACCGTTACTATCTGCGACCGCGTATAAAGCACGCTGCACGCTGACTTTTCTTTCAGTTGATCTACAACCACCAAGCACAGACGATGCCAAATGGGATTTTGGCGAAACGTCTGCAAATTTCTACAGGAAACCAAACCAACGAACGGATGTATTCCCGGATTAATACTGAATCACATGTTCCCATCCGTGAAACACTACGCAACAACATATATGTATGTATATATATATATATATATATATATATATATATATATATATATATATATATATATATATATATATATATATATATATATATATGTATGTATATATATATATATATATATATATATATATATATATATATATATATATATATATATATGTATATATATATATATATATATATATATATATATATATATATATATATATATATATATATATATATATATATATATATATTTATTTATATTCAAAAATTATGGCACCGCTGCTCCTTTGCTATGTTACCATGATCTTTGATTCAAATTTAATCGAGTATTTTAATCTATATAAGGCAATAAATTCTAACTTATTGATGATTAAATTAGAATTTAGTATGTCAGTAAATTCTTAGCTTTTGAAGATTAAAAATAACATGAATAAGAAAACTACCAAGAAAAGAGGTTAATAATGGACTTTTGCGTTCAAAAAATCATTCAAACTACAAGCCTCACCTTAACCATTGACCTCAAGGTCATATAAGCTTAAAATATTACGAAAATCGAAAAATATCTCAGAAAAAAAAAACGTTTTTATCTTTTAAATCTATTTCTTAAAAAAAAGTTTTCCCATAAAAAATGACCTCTTGACAATGTTTGACCTTGACTCTTGATGTAAAGGTCATAGTCAAAATTAAAATTGCTCATCTCCTTCATTATTCTAAACCTGAAATATATTTTTACGATAACGCGATATCAATATTTTGGTACATAGTTTGCAATGTTTTACGCTACATACACACACACATTGTGCCCACAGGAACTTTTGATCAGGATATCTAGAACTATAACATACTGAATTTTCAACGAATTTGACAAGGATCCAATTTCAATTTGGTTGGTGCGGGCTCAACTCATCCCTCTGTATTTTTAAAACTATTAACTTTTGGACTTTGTACCTATAGGAACTTTTGATCAGAACATCTAGACTTACAACATACTGAATTTTCAGAGAATTTGTCCGGGTTTCAATTTCCATTTGATTGATGCGGGGTCCTTTCTCAAGATGTGGAAGTAGCGCTAACCTATAAGTTAAAAAACGTATTTTGTATCTAGAAGTCTTTAAAAATGGCTAACTTACCATTCGGATTATCTTGGTAAAATTCTAGGGCGACGACGCCGTCATTTCTTATAGCACAATACACGTTACGCTGCCAAGACTCTTGAAAATTTAATTCTCTAAATGGATATACGTGTGTCGATCCAATAGTGCGAATTGAGTCGATTAAATAATCCATTTTTTGTAAATTTTACTTCGTCTGGCCAAATAATACTATCCAAAAAACTCGCATTTTCTTGTGATCGAGGTAAAATAAATTGACAGAACTCTACTCTTCGTGGAAAATCAGTGCCTTTTAAATGTTGTACTATAGAATATACATATTGACTTTTCATAAAATCCTTAAAACTGATGTTTGAGATACTCCAGACACTAATGCTACTTGCCTTGTAGATATTGTCGAATATGCGGCAAAGTATCCTAAAATTTTAGTTTCAATATTTTCATTATTAACAATTGGTTTACTTCTATTTCCTTTTGCTTTTATGGATCCAAAGTTCTTGAAGTTTTTTATAATCAATTTAACAGTTGATAGTGTTGATTTCTGTTTCTGCGGATATCGGATCGCGAATGTATCGCATGTTCTTGAAATAACTCATTCCCCATAAATAAAAAAGTTTAAATAATCTTCGTGCATGTAATTTAACCGACAATTCCTTTTAAAATAAGCAAGTTAACATCTACTTCCAGCGTAACCGGAAATGCCGCTATCTTGAAAATATTTTAGCTGGCTGTCTCTCACGCATGTTAATACACTGTCAAATTTTCAGATTCTTCCTAATTATAGTTTTCCCGCAATCGATCGATAAAATTTCCGGAGAATTACTCTATATGTTATATCTGGATAAAGTGAAAATATTTGATAATTGAAATACTTCAGAAATTTTTCATTTTAAAAATGTTTCTAAGAATTATATCTTACATTTTAATTTAATTTGCCAAAAATCTCTTCAATGCATATCGTTGCTGGCAAATACATGAGAGAAAAAAATTTTCTAATGCAATGCAATTTTTCAGTAGTCAGAGTTAATTTTAGTAATGACAACCTGTATATAGAATTTTGCAATAACATTAAAACCCTTTTATATAAGCTTTTCCTATTGCCTATTAACAGTATATGTTACACGTACACCAAATTAGTGATGCCCTGGTTAAACTAAAATAAAACTGAAAATTAATATTTCGTATATTCCCGGCTTCGCGGAAATTAACATGTGGTTATTGAAATGAAAATTGCATCCTGATGCTCGTGTAATATCAGAATTTGCTTTCAAGCTATATTTCCAGTAGAAATAATTCTTAACAAGCAGAAATTAATATAGCAATTGCTAAAGCAAAATTACCAAGTATTGGGTACAGTCTTGTAGCAGATTATTAAGAGTTTTATAAATTTGTTCGTACAGAGGTGCAAAGTATAAAAAATGATTTAGTTACATATATACACTTGTAGACAAAATTATCGGATATTATTTGTTATCACTAGTGTTTAAAAATTATTGTAAACTAGTGCCTTAAACTAATATATATTTTTTTTTATCAGAATAAACCAACCGAATCAAAAGGTGACTAAACAACAAAAATATCTAAAAAGTTTTTCAAACCAAATAAGTTACGTTATCTAAAAAATAATAATTCCCTTTTTCCTTATCACCCAAACGTTCTTTTGAAAACAAAACACTGACAAATGTGAAAAATGGTTTAATGAACGAGGTATACTTGGGATCGATAATCACATCAGCTGATTTATAAACCTTTACTAGGGTTTTTTTTTAAATCAAAATTTCAGTAAGAAATAAAGAATCTCTTGATACATGTTTCGACCACCTCATGGTCTCACCAGTGGAGCTGTATCGGACCGAGAGCAACATTAGCAGGAAATAACTGGTATAAGAAATATAAATTCCAAGGTATGACAGTAGGATATTGCAAACCTGCCACCTACTAACCTCGATGTCAGACTGAAAAATATCGCCACTCGAACGACATCTATGAATTACCGGAGTAATGAGACATTTTTTTATTTTTTCAGTCTGACATCGGGGTTAGTAGGTGGCAGGTTTGCAATATCCTACCGACATACCTTGGAATTTATATTTCATATATCAGTTATTTCCTGCGAATGTTGCTCTCGGTCCGATACAGCTCCACTGACAAGACCATGTGGTGGTCGAAACGCGTATAGAGAGAGGACCAGAGTGGTATTTGTAGAAAATAAGCTGTTTGTATATATTACTTCCTTTTCTCTGTCTAAAAGGAGAAAACATATATAACAACCTGTACTAGGGTGTTAGAAAAAAAAGAATAACGGAATTAGAAAAATTCAGTAACAATCTTTGTTGTTTAATAATAAAAGTTACCATTTTATTTTTTCAAATTTTCCGCTATGGCCAAACATTAATTGATTGATATTATATTAGTTTACTATTATTGCCAAGAAAATGGTCAGGAGTCGGTGAGGCTACAGAGAAAGACTTCCAAATAGACGCGTACCAAACTACCAAACATATTTGACTCTATTTGAGAAACCGGTAGTTTTGCTCCTGCAATGATTGGTTATAGATGGAATTTTATAAACGGGACACAGGAGGTTACGAAAGAACTTTTAGAACGAGTTGAACAAAATCCGACTCTGACCACCAGACACTTAGGGTTGGAACTTAGAGTTTATGAAGATATAGTGAATGAATGGAAAAGGAGTGATGATTCTGGAACGTTGATGCCTAGGCCGCTTCTATTGGGCCTTTTACATTCCACCATAGCTGCAGGTCACTCGAAGCCGATCGCCTTCGCGAATCCAAGCAGTCTCGTTAGCTGAACTTGCCTAACTGCTTCCAGTAAAAAAATTGTATTTCCGAAATATCTCTGTCTCAGTCCGTTGAGTGCTGGGCACTCTCGGAGGACATGGTCAACAGTTCGATCCTTCTACAAACACCAGCTGCACGTCGGGTCGTCGTCGACACCGATTTTATGAAGATGGCCCAACAGGTGACAAAGTCCTCTCAACAATCCTATCACAATTCTCAGCTCTTTCCTTCCTAATGAGAGAAGTTCTTTAGTATGCTGTGCGCTAGGTCGAGTTATACGTTCCTTAGTACACCTCATTCCAAGAGCTCCCCTCCACGATTCAATAAATTTGCTTTCCAGCAACGATTTTAATTTCTTTTTTGCTAATAGCAATTGAGACAGGTAGAATAAGTTGGGGTACATATGGTTCAGTTGCCGAACCCAACTTTGCCACACGATCTACTTCCACATTCCCACGTATGCCGACTGACCCGGCACCCATACGAGTCTGACTGTGTAACCGTTCCTTGCCATACCATTCAGTACATCCTTGCACTCAGACACCAGTAGCAAAGTTACTACACTGGACTTCAGTGCCAATATCGCAACCTTATTGTCTGAGCATATATTTATTACCCTATTCCTGTCTATATATCTCTTACAGAGGTGGGCACACTGCAGAATAGCATAAACTTCCACTGTGAAAATTGTCGCATGTTGTTCGAGAGGGTAGGACTCTCTGACTCCTGTGCTGCTGCTGAATGCTCCCGTTTCAGCTCTGTCATCTTACCGGGATTCATCAGCATACCATCAGGATCCATTTTTCGGAAGATTTTGCTCTCCCTCTCAATCCTCTCTACTAAGCAGAAATATCTCTAGAGAGAGGTTGAATTTTAAGAGCGGTGTCATGTAATCTGCCTGCATGGGGAGTGATGGACACCTCGCCACCGCGCTTTCCCAAACACCTCAGTAGCCGCCCGTTCCAACTACAAGATGTTTTAGGCAACTGAGATGATAAACAGTCTTCAGGGCCTTGTTCTCTATGTATAAATGAAGAGGAGGCAGGTTCACCAGGACTTCAAGGGCTCCAGTGGGAGCAGTCCTCATCGCACTCAGTATTTTCATGCAATAAAGATATAGTACATAGGATTTTAAGAGATGGACTGTTGTATCTATTCCATCTCTAGATAGTATAAGAGATTTTGCATCTCGACCTCGAATTAAGATGTAAACTTGCATTAAAAAAATGTATTTACCAATGAGTGTTGCTTGACAAGAAGGGATACGACAAATTTTCATATTTAACATATTTATGCTGACGAAAATCCGCTTCGACCCATGGTAATGAAAAATGGGTCATCGATAATAATATTATTTAAAAATGATCATGATCTAAGCATGATGAACCAGCAGAAATCACATCTAAAGCTGAATTGTGTCATACAATTAATTCAGACACTTGCTATGAACAGCTAGTGAAACTGGATAGTAACTCGTGGAAAATTATTGAAGATTGTTCGGAAAGTGATGTCACGTCCCCCATACAGGTAAAACTTTCACAGAAAATGATGATTTTAAATCGCACTTGGTTTAATTTTTTGTTCATAAGGACCTACATTTCTAGGACCATGGAATTATAAAGCTGCAGAAAAGTTCACAAAAGGTCATCAAGCAGAATGAAACATATACAGGGTGATTCAAAAATCGATCACGAAACTTAAGGGGGTGATTCTACTTGACAAAATAAGGGTAGAGCTTCATATAATTTTTTTTCAAAGTGTCATTCGTTTTCGAGTTACAAGCCGTCCAAGTTCAAGTTTTTATTTTTTGTTTTTTGAATTACTCGCTTACAGGAAAACCGATTTGACTAATATTTGAAAGATAGGCTAAGTCTTCTGCGCTTCATCATTTTAGTAACAATTCACATTGATTGTTTGCCGCTAGAGGGCACTTTACCTACATTGAAAATTGTTTTTTTGTCATAATTTTTTAGTGTTGACAGCTACAGTAGTTTTTGGCATAATTTCTGAAAGACTGATGCCAGGCCTTTAAAAAAGGTGCTCTTTATTTACATCGCTAAACCCAACGGTTTAGACGTAAATCACCCTTAAAAATTAAGTGGTAAATTTACTTTTCTCATTTCATTACCACCAGCTACCAGGTAAATAGCTATCAAAGTATACTACAGCTGTCAGTTTAACATCAAATAAATTCGCTTTTTAAACTATTTAATTTATAATCTTAAAATAACTAATAATGGCTAATCACCAATATTCAAATATCGAATATTGTGATATCCATTTTTGTTATGGAAAAGCAAATGGTAATGCAGAGTTGGCAAGAAGATATTATATGGAGAGTTATCCGGAAAGAAATATCCCTCATGCTCAAACATTTTCCAGTGTGCACAGGAGGCTTGCGGAATGTGGTTCCTTTAAAAGTTATAATGGAAATAGGGGAAGACAGTTTAACATCAAATAAATTCGCTTTTTAAACTATTTAATTTATAATCTTAAAATAACTAATAATGGCTAATCAGTAAATATTCATATTATGGATTATTGTGATGTACATTTAATTGATAAAAATTAATGAAACAGTACTAAACAAACTAAAAAAGATTCTCAAAATGTCCCCCATTTTCTTCCATACATTTCCTAACACTCTTCAAAAAATGTCGCCTAACTCGATGAAAAATTTCTGGTGTTTCTTTAATAATTTGGCACTTTTCGATTATCCTGAAGCGAAGATCCTCGACGTTGATTACTGGAATATCGTACACCAATTGTTTCAAATGACCTCAAAAGAAAAAATCCATAGGATTAAGGTCTGGTGACCTCGCTGCCCATGCCAATGGTCCACTTCGTCCTATCCATTGCTCAGGATACGTTGCATTCAAATACTGTCGGACACGTATACTAAAGTGGGGCGGAGCTCCGTCTTGGAGGATCCACATGTTGGCCCTTACTTCCAATGGCACATCTTCCAGATACAATGGGAGACGATTTTGGATAAAATCTAAGTATACGTCACCAGTTAATGGGCCATCAAAGAAATGAGGACCAATAAGGTAATCTCCTATTATCCCTGCCCACACATTTAGTGAAAATCTACGCTGATGTTTCGTTTCTACCACATTGTTTGGGTTCTCGTAAGCATATGTGTGGATGTTGTGTAGATTTGTTATGCCATCACGAGTGAAACCAGCTTCGTCAGTGAATAATATGACGCCAATTAATCGATTATCGTGTTCATACTTACCTAGGATCTAATTGCACATTTCCAACCGTCTCGACCGATCATCGTCATAAAGAGCCTGCACCTTTTTTGAATGAAACGGGTAGAGTTGTTCTTCTCTTAGTATCCTCCATGAACTAGCCTGACAGAGCCGCACTTCATTCCCAATTTTTCTAGTACTAATACCTGGATTATCTTCAATAATTTCAAGCATTCTTTCTTCTTGTTGCACGTTTCTAGCAGTTCTAGGTCTTCCCCTATTTCCATTATAACTTTTAAAGGAACCACATTCCGCAAGCCTCCTGTGCACACTGGAAAATGTTTGAGCATGAGGGATATTTCTTTCCGGATAACTCTCCATATAATATCTTCTTGCCAACTCTGCATTACCATTTGCTTTTCCATAACAAAAATGGATATCACAATATTCGATATTTGAATATTGGTGATTAGCCATTATTAGTTATTTTAAGATTATAAATTAAATAGTTTAAAAAGCGAATTTATTTGATGTTAAACTGACAGCTGTAGTATACTTTGATAGCTATTTACCTGGTAGCTGGTGGTAATGAAATGAGAAAAGTAAATTTACCACTTAATTTTTAAGGGTGATTTACGTCTAAACCGTTGGGTTTAGCGATGTAAATAAAGAGCACCTTTTTTAAAGGCCTGGCATCAGTCTTTCAGAAATTATGCCAAAAACTACTGTAGCTGTCAACACTAAAAAATTATGACAAAAAAACAATTTTCAATGTAGGTAAAGTGCCCTCTAGCGGCAAACAATCAATGTGAATTGTTACTAAAATGATGAAGCGCAGAAGACTTAGCCTATCTTTCAAATATTAGTCAAATCGGTTTTCCTGTAAGCGAGTAATTCAAAAAACAAAAAATAAAAACTTGAACTTGGACGGCTTGTAACTCGAAAACGAATGACATTTTGAAAAAAAATTATATGAAGCTCTACCCTTATTTTGTCAAGTAGAATCACCCCCTTAAGTTTCGTGATCGATTTTTGAATCACCCTGTATAATCGATTAAAGCTTATTCTTTGCATAAAAAATTAGTTGTATTTCACACTACAAAACCTACATAATAAGTGGCTCGAACTGCTCACCGTGATAATATTTAACTCACAAACTTGAAACATTATCAAGATAAAATATTAATTTACAAATTTTTCTATTTCTCTGGATTAAACTGTCAGTTCAACTCTAATATCTATGGATTTAAGATTAAGTTACAACTTGTTAATACATTCCGTCATGGAGGAAAATTTAAATCAATAGATTCTAGGATAAGTATCGGTTCAAGCAGGTTTATTATAAGACATATAGAGGGATTTAATTTACTTTACGAATAAAGCTTAATTACTAAACCTATTCCAAGTTTAATACTTAGATATGAGGCAAAATTTAAACTACTTTAATGAATATTCTAAATACCATCATCTCGAAGTTCTCTGTACGAATGACGTAGTGCGACCAACTAAATGCAAATGAATTTAATAAACATTATTTAATGTATGGATAATAAAGAGGATTATTATTTTCAAGTATGATGGGTACTAGAGACATTTTCTCTCTAACAGTGAAACAGAAAACATATAGTCCAAGAGTTTAGTGAGTTTTGGTAGCCGATGAAAATCTACATTTCCAATATAATATAATATTCAATTGAGTTACACAGTGGGTGAAGTTTTTGTTCCTGAATTATTGTTCAAGCTACCCACTCTATATTCTGACGAAGGTAAAAAATATTACCGAAACGTTAGTCTTTTAAAAAATGTAAAATATAAAAAATATAACACCGCTATTACATTATGTTCCCATTTTTAACGGACCATAATCTCAAGGAAAACATATCCAATAAAAAATATTTTATTGAAGTTCCAAGAACTAAATAATAAATACTTCACACACACACATATAAATATATATATATATATATATATATATATATATATATATATATATATATATATATATATATGTAATCGAAGGTTTTCGGGCATCCCGTGTATGTGCTGAGTCCCTCTCAGGACCGTAAGGCAGCTAACATTTCGGTGAAATCTCATTCACCATTTTCAAAGCTCACTGTATGGCGTCTACGAGCGAACTGACGCCTGCGACTCCGGTGTTGTCGGTACCGTGTGCGCGTCGGACGACTACTGAAAATAATTGGGCGGGGTGGTGATGTGAATCGGCGCTGAGGTATCTGTTGGTGTGAGTGGACTTTCTGTAGACAGTGTGTGAAAGCAAGCCATCCTCTTTTCTTTTCAGTAGGATATCTAGAAAGGGTAGTTTTCTTTCCTGTTCTGTCTCCATGGTGAATTTAGTTTTGGGATGTATGCTGTTTATGTGATCCAGGAAACTTTTGAGATGTTCTTCTCCATGTTGCCAGATAACGAATGTGTCATCCACGTAACGCAGCCACATTCATGGTTTATGTGAAAAGGTCTCCAAAGCTTTTGATTCAAAGTCTTCCATAAATAAGTTAGCGAGTGCAGGAGATAGCGGCGATCCCATCGGGGATCTTACTTATGAAGGCCAACGATATAAACTAGTCGAGGAGATATATATATATATATATATATATATATATATATATATATATATATATATATATATATATAAATATATATATATATATATATATATATATATATAAGAAATTCTCAGCTTTGCAGATATAAAGACCGTTGATAAATATGATTCTCATGCTAAAAAGTGTGAAAATCGCCAAGAAAATGGAAAAGCTTCGGATCCGAAAAATGACGATAGCACTGTTTCGTCCTAGTATGGGATTCATCAAGCCATAGCGTTCGATATAAACCATCATTTCGTATCTGTGATCTATAAACAGATTTCACAGCTGAAATTAGTAAATAAGACGTAGTTACGGCATCTCGATGGATCACTCAATAACACAAACGCAACACAAACAAACAGTGTTGTATAAAACTACCATGTGATGTCACGGCGGTAAATTAAAAAAGGAATATATCAAAACCTGATACACGAAACGTGCTACTCCAAGAATAGAGGTCGCATGATTCGGCATCGGCAACCAAACCAACCACGAATTCCGCAGTTTAAGTAACGTATCGCACCAACGATCTCCCTAAGAGAGCTGTTGCGTGTTTTTTAAGCCAACAGATAGAAAAATTAATTTAGTTTAATTTAATTTATTAAATTAATCCCAGCTTGTAGTTCTTGACTTTAACTATAAATTTCTGGGCGCAAAATCTGAAAATATTTATTTAATCAAAAATTATTCCTGTTGAGAATTGGCAAAAAATGACATTTTTCAAAAGTTTAACGATTTTTATTTCAAAAACTATGTGTCAGACGCAAACATTATAAGGGACATTTTTTGCTTAGAATGGGCTGAGGAACATTAAAATATTTTTAGTTTTACAAAGGAAAATGCCTGTCTAACAGTAAATTGGCGAGGGCTGAAAAAACCAAAGAAAACGCAGTCTTTTTTTCCATCCAAATGATTTTGAAAAATTTGCTATTTAACCTGAGATGGTCAACACTTGCTGCTACTTTGCGGACGCTTTATCCATCATATAAAATTAGCAAGAGGCTAGGTCAGATAAATTATATGATAGGGTTTCATCCCCATAGACAGCAATCATTCGCTCAAGATTATTTTTAGGAAAATTTTGAATTTTTGTAAAAAAAAACTCTTATTAGGAAGTCCATATTTAATAAAACCCATTTTTTAGCGCAATATACTTCATAAAATACAAAATTATGTACAAATTAAGAGCAAATTTGATTTGCAAGTAGAAAAAAAAATCATGCTGAGCAATTACCAATCATTTATTTGTTCCATAACTAGATAGGATATTTTCTGTAGTATTCCTCATATAATAAGCATGAAAACAAATTATGCTCTTAGATGGCATAAAAAATAATTACAGACGGAAACATTTCTTTAATGAATTATAAATATAACGCTAAAACAGGGAAGCTCTTAAAGTAATCATATTTATGTTTAATGGCCTAAAAGTATTCGTCTTAAGCTCAAACATTCTCTAAGTACCTTTATATCTCTCATAATTTTAACGAGCCGTTAATTTCTTTTTAATAGATTTGTTTTACGATTATACTTCTTAATATCGTAATGGACTTGACGGTACCTGAAATAATCCTTCCCTCCTTCGTAAATTGAATGCTATGAAACATATAATAACCTTTCTGAAGATTTATTTGTCACAAGTGGTTAATTATGACATAGACATGCACTTGCAAATATGGAGTAGTCCATATGTTCATTCATTCAAGACAACGAAGAAAAAACTATTTTGCAACCAATCAAAAGATATTGTTGATTTTCTTTAGATTTTGCTACGAAATATTTCAATTAACGGGGAAAATTTTCATGCAAAAGAGTGTTATAAAATATTTAAATTGCAGAAGAGTCGTTAAAATAAAATATTAGAAAAAATATTTTTTGCCAAACAAGATGTATATATATATATATATATATATATATATATATATATATATATATATATATATATATATATATATATATATATATTCCATTCTTGAACCATAGATTATATCATTTTCTTTTTATTTTGTCTTTTCTTTGGTTTAGGTTCTTTATTCAATTAAAAATCAAAAACAATTTGGCGTTTCGCCCTTTATTTAAGCCATTTCAAAAATATTTTTTTATATAGTTAAAAACATTCATGCACAAACATATTTACAATTTTAAAAAACAAACAAACACTTTAAAAAACTAATCAAAATTTCCAAAAAAAGTATTCAGTTTTACCTGTACATACCTTGACATTTTGCTTATTTATTAATAATGAAATGAAATTTTTATATCGTCTCTTTAAGTACTTAGGATACATAGAATGCGAGTGTGTTTTATTTTTTATATTTTAACAATGGACCAAAAAAAAACGAACGAAAGCATACATTTAATTTTATGTTTAAGAGGATATTCAATTTTTGATTTATTAACAGGATCGAATACTTAATATTTTTCTTTAAATTAGGCCGGTATGTAACTCAAATTTCCTATATCCGTTCTGCTGTTAATAGTGTTTTTATCTTTTTTCATTTCTATCATTTCCTTTATCTGCAATTTTTGATAATTCATATCTTTGATTTTAATTATGGTATTGTTATAATCGAAGGTATGTTTTTCATCCTGTATGTGTTTCTTGAGGCGTTTTTCATATATTTATGATCATTCAATCTGTTCTTTAGCAATTGGCTTGTCATGCCTATATATTTTTTGGGGCAATTTGAGCAAGGGATCGAATATATTACATTTGACTTATTCATAAGAGGAGTTTTACTTTTTAAATTAGTAAATAGTCTATTTAATTTATTATAAGACCTGTGACATACGGTTATATCATGCTTTTTTAAAATGTGTTTTATTTTTTCTGGCAGTTCACTAATGTAAGGTAATGCTACATATTTTTGTTGTTTATGTTCTATGTTTTTTGTTATTACGTTATTATAAAATTTATATGTTCTTTTATTAATTATTTCAGTGATAGTCTTTTCATTTAAATTATTATTTATTAGTGTATTTTTCACTTTTTGCAGTATTTTTGGTCGGAATTTTGGAGACGTTAGAAAGATAGCACGATCAGACAGACTGATTATAACACTATTTTTCTGGGTTTTTGAGTGACTTGAGGAACAGTTTAGATATCTACCCGACCATATCTAAACTGTTTCTTTCATTTCATTATTAATAAATCAGCAAAATGTCAAAGTATGTACTGGTAAAATTGAATATTTTTTTAGAAATTTGATTAGTTTTTTAAAGTGTCTGTTTGTTTTTTAAATTGTAAATATGTTTGTGTATGAATGTTTTTAATTATATAAAAAATATTTTTAGGAAAATCAATAAATAAAAAAAAACAAAAAATTTTTGAAGATGCCTTAAATAAAGGGCGAAACGTCAAATTGTTTTTGATTTTTTTATTAAATAAAGAACCTAAACCCAAGAAAAGACAAAATAAAAAGAAAATTATATAATCTATGGTTCAAGAATTTGGAATATATATATATATATATATATATATATATATATATATATATATATATATATATATATATATATATATATTAGCTCAGAATAATATATAAACTAAAATATATTTTCAGTATAATCAGATTATTATTCGGTAAACTCGGCGGATGTGCTAAATCTACTTTAACGCCATTTTATTATATTATGTCATGTAACTTTTTTCTGTTCGCTGAACTTCCTTATCGTATTATAAACCTAGTGGTAAACTGTCAAAAGCACTTACGATTTCTGATAATATTTTAAAATGTTTTAAAGATATTTTCTCTTAAGATAAAAAAAAATCTTAGTTATTTTAAAATATATTTTAATGTATATTGGCAAAATGCGTCTTTTGGTAAATATGAACTTATATAAGGGTAACGTTTATTTTCGGAAATAGCAAAAAAACAATATTTATCATTAATAGTGATTTTATTTTTAACCGACTTCTAAAAGAAAGGTGTTCTCAATTCGTCGAGTATGTATTTTTTTATGTATGTACACTGATTACTCCGGAACGGCGACACCGATTTGCATGAAATTTTTTACGTTATGTTCAGGAAGTTGCTGCGGTGGTCCCATATTTTTTTGGACGAAATTGGTGCAGTAATATCAAAGATGGCGCTGACAATATGGCTGCCAAAAAAATTAATTTTGTTCGATTTTGTCAAAAATTGGTATGGGGGAATTTTTGGGGTCGTACACAACGAATCTGAAATTATTTTTAAAAAATTCAATATGTCGGATTCAATATGGCGGCCAAAAAAAAAATAATTTTGTCCGATTTTCTTCAAAATTGGTACGGGGGAGTTTTCGGGGACGCACATAACGAATCTGAAATTATTTTGAAAAAAATCAATATGGCTTATCCAATATGGCGAATAAAAAATTAATTTTATCCGATTTTTTTCAAAATTGATATGGGGAGTTTTGGGATCGCACATTACGAATCTGAAATGATTAAAAAAAAATTACATATGGCGGATCCAAGATGACAGATTAAAGATTCTATATCTCCTGATTTTGTCTAAAATCAGTACTGGGGTATTTTTGTTAGTTTAAAAGTTTGTAGACAATGTTGAAAATTGACTAAAATGTAGTTGTCGGACTTGCATTGTCTTTATTTTTATTTATTTTTACAACGTTTCGATTAGGTTGTATCTCTTATCGTTTATACTTGATAACGATTTGCGTTCTGTTTTGTAGCCTTTTTGATATATTTTTGTTCTTGGTAGATGTTTTGTTTTAGAGCTGTTGTGATATTGTTGAGTTCTTCTTAGCGGTTCGTGGGTTTGGTTAGTCGCAAGGATCTGGAGATCAGTGTGTTGGCTACCGATTGTTACTGTGATAGATTGTGGTGTGATTAAGCATTCAGATATCTGATTGTGTGTGTGTGTGTGTGGGTTTTCTGTAGACCGTATAATCGATGCTTAGATCGTCCTAAAAACTAAGCATTACGAGACATATGTTTATATGAACACTTTTTCGCACTTATTTGGAAATATCATATATATATATATATATATATATATATATATATATATATATATATATATATATATATATATATATATATATATATATACAGGGTGTCCAAGATAAGCATGGGGATCTCAGTACCTGTTGGAGTTACAGCTTAGGTTAAATTAGAAAAAAGTTGCGTACTTTGAAGCGTATTTACATGCCGTTGAGAAACTTTAAAAATTTTCATGGCCAGCTGAGATATTGGGGAAAAACGAAAATTTGATGAAATAGATTTTATTTTTTTGTGACTTTATTTTAAAAGATATTAAAAAACTAATAAAACTTTTTCATTAGCAGTTTTTAGGTACTACGTGATGGAGTTTTTAAATTTTATATCCGACGTTTCGTTTTCGAGAAACCATCATCAACTTTATTTTTTTATAAGGGCCAAAAAAAAAGTATACCCTGTATCTGATTCTCTTTTTTATTACAAATTCAACGATGTATCACATGTCACATTTTTTTTGTTGGATAAAAGAATAAATGCGATTTTTCTATTTTTTTAAACATATTTTTAAGTAGGCTTTGCAAACAAATAATGCTTTGACACTTTGACGTAAATACCTGTTATGAGTTATTGATCTCACATATTAGTTAATATCTATTTACAGAGCAATGAAGCTGAATGGAGCATAGTACTACTTAGAAACAAGAAATTTTAATCTACCATAAATTTAACCATAAGATAATCATTATTTTAATGATATACAAAGAATGATAAATTATTTAAAAATAACTAAAACAACAAATAAATTAACAATTTTTTTTATTCAATTTAAAGCAGGTGTTCAAACAGATTTCCGTTATTTTTCAGACATAAATATGATCTTCTTATGGTAGAATTTAAAACATCACGCAACATGTCAGGTGTAATACTGTTGAATGCATTAGTTACACATTCTCGTAACTGCTGCTCAGTCTCAAAAGAATGATGGTATATTTGGCTTTTAAGAAACCCCCAAAGAAAGAAGTCCATAGGGGTTAAGTCCGGAGATCGCGCTGGCCAAGGCACTTCACTGGAGGTTCCAATCCACTTTCCAGGAAATCGCTGCGTAAGATACTCGCGAACCTGCCTAGAATTATGTGCAGGAGCACCGTCTTGTTGAAACCAACAGGTATTAACCTGTGCCAGAGGTAAATCCTCCAAGCAGTCTTCTAAATTATTTTGTAATAATTGAAGGTATCGTTCTCCAGTTAACGAACTATGGTAGATAAATGGACCTAGTATTTTGGTACCGAAAATTCCACACCACATATTAAACCCAAAACGCTCCTGATGTCTTGAAATTTTTTGAACACGCGGATTCTGTTGCGCCCAGTAATGAGTATTCCGGCGGTTAAAGACACCATTATTAGTGACTAGACTTTCGTCAGACCATATTATTTTTGCAGGGAAATTGATATCATCTTCACAGAAATGCCGGCGTCGTTCAAGATCCCTTGGTTTAAGTGCTTGGCAAATCCTAAATTTATAGGGGTGATATCTATTTTTACGCAAAATAAATTGAGCAGTGGATTTGGCTACTCCTATATTTTTTTCAATTTGCCTGCAAGAGATGTCAGGGTTCTCAACAACTGCTTGTAATACGTTATTTTGGGTTTCTTCGGAAGAATCCTTTTTTCGGGATGAAACTGGCTTTTTAAATGATCCATATTGTTTTAAATTTCGCGCCAACTGTTAGAAAATGGACTTACATGGTTGCTTTCTATCTGGAAATTTATTTAGATACATTGCTGCAGTATTTATAGTATTCTTCTGGCACAAAATGTAGCAGGTCAGCATGTCAAACTTTTCTTCATGACTATAATGGCCACCCGGCATATTCGACGATAATAACACAATAATAATTATTCAACAATAAACAATAACAACAGTAACAACAACGACAAGAACTCTACAAACAACTTAATAACTCTAAATCAACTTAACAATTATTATTTTATCTTACCATAAACATTAAATTAAGTCATATGTGACAGAATAACAGGTATTTACGTCAAAGTGTCAAAGCATTATTTGTTTGCAAAGCCTACTTAAAAATATGTTTAAAAAAATAGAAAAATCGCATTTTTTTTTTGTCTAACAAAAAAAATATGACATGTGATACATCGTTGAATTTGTAATAAAAAATGGAATCAGATACAGGGTATACTTTTTTTTTGGGCCATATAAAAAAATAAAGTTGATGATGGTTTCTCGAAAACAAAACGTCGGATATAAAATTTAAAAACGCCATCACGTATTATCTAAAAAGTGCCAATGAAAAAGTTTTATTAGTTTTTTAATATCTTTTAAAATAAAGTCACAAAAAAATAAAATCTATTTCGTCAAATTTTCGTTTTTCCCCAATATCTCAGCTGGCCATGAAAATTTTTAAAGTTTCTCAACGGCATGTAAATACGCTTCAAAGTACGCAACTTTTTTCTAATTTAACCTAAGCTGTAACTCCAACAGGTACTGAGATCCCCATGCTTAGGATCCTTATCTTGGATACCCTGTATATGTCTCTTCTAATTTAAAAAAATATATATTCTTTTTTCTCTAAAAGTCAGATGTCTTTCTTATTTACAATTGGTGTATTTTCCACCATTCAAAAAATTAGTTATTATTAAATTTAAATGCACACTATCTCAACATATCAATCCATATTTAACAAAATATTATAAGTATGCACTAGAAAGTTCCAGGATCATTTGATAAAATAGCTTTCACACTGTTTACTTCTTTAACTTTTTGGTAAAAGTTTATTCCGCAGGGAATTTTAAAAAAGAATAAAAAAGTTATCCCGACACTTTAGTAGAGTATAACATGATAAAGCGATTTAAAGGCCTTGTTAAAAGTTACTTGACACAAACTTTTGATAAAATAAATTTATATTGGAGTGTTATACGGAAAATTTTCGAAAAAACTTTCATAATTAACGATTGTTAACAAGTTTCTAAGTATTTAAAAAGATGTAGATGTGAAAATTCTAACAAAAAAATTATAAAATTGTTAAATTTAAAAGTTATGGAGAAAGTTAGAAATCTTCAGAAATCGTCAAAAATATTAACAGACTAATAAAACCCTGTATATTAAAGAGATATCGAGGTACACAAAACGATTTTCCATAAATAACTCTAAAATTAGAAAATTCACCAATATAACAGGAACAAAATGTAAAAGGACCAACCAGAGGGAACAAATAGTAAATAAACTATTTACTAGGATTAAATTAAAACATCAATAGCTGGTTGATTGAGAGTTTTATAAGTATCACTACATAGTATAAAACAAAGTCGCTTTCTCTGTCCCTATGTCCCTTTGTATGCTTAAATCTTTAAAACTACGCACCGGATTTTGATGCGGTTTTTTTCAATAGATAGAGTGATTCAAGAGGAAGGTTTATATGTATAATAACATCCATTAAATAGTGGAGAAATACTGTTATTTTTGAGGTTTCTAATGTGATGTTGTTAATTATCATATTTTTTTCCGCTTACATTGCAAACGCAGGCTGAACCCTACGAGATTTATCAAAATAATGTACTAATTATTTGTACACATTGAAAAGGTCTACAGAAAACTCCGCGATGGTATATGTCTATCTCTCATGGATATCCCACAATAACATTTTTTTGTCATTTACTTTTTACGACAAATAATGGCAAATTTTGAAGCGATTTTAACCAATACAGCATTAATCCTTATCCTATTAAATAGCTTAAATACATTGTTGATTTAATATAGATCTATATGGTCCTTTACAGCACAAGATTTAAATGAATATTTTCGAAGATATTACAGATTTAAAATTGCGGGAAGTGGCGCTTGCGGCGGTACTGGCCGACCGGAGCGGCGGCAGCGTGCCTATAAATAGCGCGTCGGAGGCCGATGTAATAATTGTTGTAAAAATAAAATAAATAGTCACAGTTTTTCTGTAGTGTATTTAGTATCAGCATTGCACCCGTGCGAAGCCGGGGCGGGTCGCTAGTTTGTAATAAAATTTTTGCAGTCAACACCTCATATTGTGACATGAGAATACCGAATATGTGCATTTCTAAAATGGTATTAATATAATGTCCGATATTTAACTTATGATCAAATTAGACACGTGTGGTATCGATATTTCCTTTGTTAATAAGATATAGTTGCACAAATGTGCAGAACTTTCAAGTTTCAGATTAATTTTGATAGTGTATGATATACCTATAATAATTAATTAATTTTAAAAACATTCGTTTCATTATAAAACTTTGTGTACGAAAAAAATTGAAAGAAGTTTAGTGCTAAAAGCTTTAATTTGTCTCTCAAAACCACCTTCAAATTGATTTTCGTACCCTTTTAATTCAATTAGGGTCGATTTTAACTTGGCGTCGTTAACAACCCCGGTGTAAAGATTTTATTAAAACGATTGGTAAAAGATCCGATAAATAACAAATTGAGTTGGTTTTTATAACTTCAAATTTATTAACTTGAACTTATTTAGGAAGTCTAAAAGTGTTTATTTTCGATGGCGTAAAAAAGCATTTTTTGCAGGAATAAATAAATACAGGAATGCAGAATTATGTTGCCCGCTGCAAAGCTAATTAAAAAACATTATTTTTCTATAATTTTAAATAGATTAAAAAACAAAATACCTAAATAGGCACAAAATTTTAATCAAATCATTAACTTTGCAATAAAGTGCATTTCACATATATCAAAGAAAATATTTATGGTTCAGTTAACATTTTAATATCCCAACTTAATATTTTAATACCCAATTTATAACCACCGAACGATCATTAAATAGGAAAATTACTAATCTATATAGTTCATTCTATCGTAGTTTCAATTTATTGTAAAGAATATTTATTTTCTTAATAAACAATTATTTCCAACGGTTAAATCGTAAAATTTTCGAAATTCTTCCTAAGTGGCCATTAAATAAATTTTTGGTATCAATCGTGGTAAACAACCTAAAACTTTATTTTTCTCCTCAGATATTACACAACGGAAAAATGCAACTGGCTTCTGACCAATAACAGAACAAAATTTTCAATACGAAATAGTTTGGTAGACCATTCAAAACCCACTATATAATAAAATAGTATAATCCAAACTAATCTGAAAATAAACACTTTTATCGAAACCAGTATACTTTTAAAGCATAGTTGGTTGAATTCAGAAAAGATAAAGACCAAAACAAATTTGAAAGTTCGGTCTCCCCACTTCGCTTGTCTATATTTGTCTTATATATATATACAGGGTGTCCCACTTAAGATGGATACAAGCCAATATCTTGATTGTTTGTTAAGCGATGTTTTTCATTTTTGGTAGGAGGCTGTATGGTTATAAGGCGCACATTTTGCCCAGGGTAAGAAACGCGATACCTCATAGACGTACGTTTTAATGGGGTTTGATTTTTTTTTATTCAAGAGTAAACTACCTTTAGGACAGTATTTATTTCAAATCTAATAAATTATATTGAATCCTCCTCATCCAAGATACTTTAGTTCTAATTTTGATAAAGATTGATACAGGGTGTGTCATTAAAAATATGACATTTTTAATTTTTTTTATTATTTTTTTTTTAAGTGAAAACTTAACGACTTACGACGCCACTGGATAAAAAACTGGTTTATGTCAACATTATAATAATCGATTTAAGTTTTCAGATAGCTACCATAATAATTAAGATCTTTAATTTTGTTTAATTTATAAAACCGATATTTTTAATTCTGCTAATACCACTGAATAAAATCCGTTACAAAAGAATCTATAAACCCAGCTCTCAACGAAAACTGAAATATGATTTTTATTCATTTTATTGAGGATTAATGAAAAAAATCCAAACAATTATTTAAAACAATCACTATTAACTTTGAAAAATATGCTTTAAACTAAGATTTAGAAAACTATAATGAACTAAAAGTCAACATCTTCGACCAAACCACCATAATTTCTAATGCATTTTTCATAAATTTTCCTAATTCTTATGCAAACTTTACGTAATTCTTGTCGAGATATTTCTTCACATACTTGGCGTATTCGAGTTTTTAATTCTTCTAATGTTCGTGGACGGGTCTTATAAACTTTATTTTTGATAGCACCCCATAGAAAGAAATCTAGAGGTGTGAGGTCTGGAGACCTAGGAGGCCATGCTACAAAAGGACTATTGCGACCAATCCATTTATCTTGAAAATTTTCATTGAGCCATCTTCTTATAGGTGCAGCATTATGGATCGGAGCGCCATCTAGCTGAATATACAAATTCTCTCTATAAGTTAATGGCAAATCATGAACAGCATCCCAAAATTCATTTTGCAAGAAAACTAAAAATCTCGCACCGTTTAAAGTAGTATTGAAAAAGAAGGGTCCAATAATACGGTCTTTTAAAATACCACACCACACATTTACTTTCTCAGAATATTGATTTTTGCAATTAATTACCCAGTGAGGATTCTCATTACTCCAATATCTAATATTCTGAGATGATACTGTCCCGTTGGTAGAAAATGTCGCCTCATCAGTAAATAATATTTTACCAAATAGATTGTGGTCTTCGTAAAATTTTGCCTGCATGGTTAAACAGTACTCCATTCTTCTCTGATCATCACCTGGTTGTAACGTGTGCAAAAATCTTGGTTTAAACGGTTTAATACCATTTCTTTTCAAACATCTTGAAACAGTACTCTTCCGCCTACTATCAAAGCTTCTTAAACTGGATTTTGGGTTCACCCGGAAATGATTTACAATTCTTGCATCCTGTTGATGATTTCTTTGCCGTCTTACTTTCTCCTGTACCACAGAACCCCGTTGATTAAACATTCGATTCACTTTAGAAACCGTGGTGTACGATATTAAGTGATCAGGATGCCTCTGATTGAATTCTTGTGCGGCCTCTCGACAGTTTCGCGCACCATCTCCTACTAATCTCACTATTTCTACTTTTTCTGCTAAACTCAAACGCATATTTAGTTATTCTGCAAAAATGTTATTAATTTTAACAATGTAACAGGGACATATCAAGAATTTTGACGTGTGACTTAAAAATCATATTATTTTGTTTCCATGGCCATCTTAGTTTTTAAATCTTTCTAGTCTGTTCCTGACTGTTGCATTTAAACAGCACGATTCCAGATTATATTGCATTAATTAGTAGACTAACGGCATCCGAGTATATTACATCGATTTCTAATATATCGAAGAAGAAATCGATTATTATAATGTTGACATAAACCAGTTGTTTATCCAGTGGCGTCGTAAGTATTCACTTAAAAAAAATAATAAAAAAAATTAAAAATGTCATATTTTTAATGACACACCCTGTATCAATCTTTATCAAAATTAGAACTAAAGTATCTTGGATGAGGAGGATTCAATATAATTTATTAGATTTGAAATAAATACTGTCCTAAAGGTAGTTTACTCTTGAATAAAAAAAAATCAAACCCCATTAAAACGTACGTCTATGAGGTATCGCGTTTCTTACCCTGGGCAAAATGTGCGCCTTATAACCATACAGCCTCCTACCAAAAATGAAAAACATCGCTTAACAAACAATCAAGATATTGGCTTGTATCCATCTTAAGTGGGACACCCTGTATATATATATATATATATATATATATATATATATATATATATATATATATATATATATATATATATATATATATATATATAAATATATATATGAAGTAAAATGCGAACAGTAAATACAAACTTCGTTCCATCATATCCTTTCCGTGTTAGAGGTTGCACAAGAGCTTTGAGTTCAGGAAAATAGACCCGATTTTACCTCATACTATAATTTATTCAAGAACTAGAGAGAGTAATAAATCATTTTTTACCATTTTTTTTCTTCGCAAAGTAAATGTGTTCTTTAGTCCGGTGTTTTTGGCAAAATCTTTTAGACATATATATTTTTCATAGGAATGGGTTAGAAATTTTATAATCAAAAATACCGTTCTATAATATTGGACCATTTGGGTTGGATAACAATAGATATTTGGATGTGTGAAGTGTTAAAAAGGATTTTAATCCTTGTCATAGGCGTCTAAAGGAGGTATATTTTATCACTAAGTATTTATGGCATAGAATATTATTTCGGTAATAAACTTAAAATAAAACGTTTTTATAATATTATTCTATTTCTTATGATTTTTTAATAATTCACATATACTAGAAAATATAGATAATTTTGACATATTTAACACAAATCACAACTGTATTTTTATTTTTAATTTTGGCATAGAAACCGTTTTAGGGACATTCAGAATAAAACGTAGCCTTCTTCTCTCAAAAAATTCTAAATTATAATTTAAATATTTACAAAATACCCATTGTCAAAAATACAAGAAGTTAAACATATATAAAAAAATAAATTCGTCCATATAATGTGAAAATTTTTTTGGGCTATCGGTCATTTTATTATTAATCAAAAATATTTTTAGGACATTTGACGTTTCAGTTTATTTATTTCTTAAACCATCTGAAAAATTACAATTAAACAATAAAAAGAGATTCAAATGTAATTAATTTTTATATATTACAGAAAATTTAAATAATAAATTGTGTTTACGCTGGTACACATTACGTATCTAATTCGTAATCAAAGTCAGTGAAGCTAACTTCGCTTAAATTAATTATAATTGGTTCCTCTATCTCACAGATCATGAGATCGAGTTTCCACATTTTCTTTTATTCTTTTATTATATGGATTTTTCCAAATTTTCTGCAGTAATTTTTTTCCAAAAAATCTTTCAAAAGTTCTGTGAAATTACTAATTTTGTAAATTATGTTATTTTCCGGACAATCTATAAGAACAGATTTCCTATATGGTTTTTCCCAGCAAAAATTAAGTTCTCTGAGCAATTTCCAGAGCTCAGTTCTTTTAATTTCAGGTAAATCTCGATCTTCATTGATTTTAGTTAGAATTTTGTCGACTGTTGGGATCTGCTTCTCATAATAAGATGTATGTACAACTTCTTTTATTGCAGTTTACATCTCTTCTTCCAACGAGGTTTTTCGTCTGCCTGTGATCGAATGTGACTTGGGAGTACTAACAATTGCAGTCGTTTTTTTCTCCTTCAGTATTCGATACTTAGTAGATTTTCCAACTCCTATCATGTTGGAACACATCTCAACAGAACTTTTAACATTATTATCTAGATATTGATATGTTAAGGCAACATTCATCGTAATAAGTTTTTCTTTCAGGAAAAAATGCCCTGGTTTAACGATTTTGGAATAAATATAGATGTCAAAGCCATATCTTTTGGGTATCTCACTAATCTCATATAATATATAAAAACAAGCACAAACAAGATAAATCACTAAGGATACAATGTAAGGTGTACTTTGCTCACTGACAGAAATTAAATTGAACTATCAGAAATATTGTTGCAGTAAATTTATAAAACCTTATAATGTTTAAATATAATTAAATATAATTAGATTCACGGCAGTTCTCAGTTACTTGCGGTACTGGAGTAGGTAAGTTAGAGGTTTCGGTAACAGTTTTATTACACTCTCTAGTTCTTGAATAGAGTATAGGAATATGTATGCTTGCGATCGCCCCTTCCATTCCCAAGAGCTTTGAGTTCAGGAAAATAGAACCGATTCTGCCTTTTATATTAGGAATGTGTATGTTGCTAGCACTCCCCTCCCGTTGACAACTTGTTTTTCTTGCGATAGCCACTCCCCCCAAGAGCTTTAAGTTCAGGAAAGTAGACACTATTCTGCCTCTTATACTAGGAATGTGTATGCTTCCCGCATGCTCCCCCCCCCTGTCGACAACTTGATTTTTCTTGTTATCGCCCTCCCTCTCCAAGAACTTCAGATTCAGATAAATAGACCCGACCCTGCCTTTACACTAGAAATGGGAATGTTGCTGATGGAGGATTTAGGTTTATTTTCTACGAGTTCATAATTTATTTAATTAAGTTTACCTTTATTAATTTTCTCAGGAGACGTCTATAAAAGAAGATCGGGAACTTTTTAGAGTGCTTTTTGTATTGGGATCCCAAAATCATCTTCAAAGAACAACAATAAAATCTCAAAAAGTGGAAGGTTACTAGGCTTTATGGAATTCCTTGATTATGCGCGATGGTCTTTTACAAACAGTTTGGGAAAGCTCTGATGGCATAGACTACAAATACAAAACTATTTTACCCACCAAAAGGATTCCAGTAGTACTACATAATGGTGTAGGTGGCGGACACTTAGGAGTTATGAAAACTGTTGAAAAAGTTCGAGAGAGGTTCTATTGGCTGGGGATTTTTAATTTCAACCAACTAAACTTTGGAAGAATACTGGTTTTGACAAGACTGTTTGATTACAGAATAGTTCGAAGTATACTATTTTAATATATGGCGGATTTTCATTGGTTTCTGAAATATTTAATAATGAAAATTTTATTTAGTAATTGGTCAAAAATCAGTCGCAATTTTCAGTTGTGTAATGTTTGAGAAGAAAAATAATATTTTAAGTTGATTATAACGATTGATATGAAATATTTGTTTATTGACGTACAAAACCACTTAGGAAGAATAACGAAAATTTTACTATTTAACTGTTGGAAATTATTGTTTATTAAGAAAATAAATCTCCGTTGAAATAAATTGGAAACACGATAGAATGATTTATATACATTAGTAATTCTCCTATTTGAGGATCGTTCGATAGTTATAAATTAGGTATTTAAATATTAAATTGGAATATTAAAATATTAACTGAACCAGAAATATTTTCTTTGATGTCAGTGAAATGCACTTTATTGCAAAGTTAATGCTTCGATCATAATTTTCTCTTTATTTTAGTGATTTAATTTTTTGAGATGATTATGTTGCAAATTACTTAAATTTAGATTGATTAGGTTTTTGGGTAACAGCAAAACGAATTCTTCAGTTTGTAATAATTATTAGAGACAATTTAATCCGTAAATTTCAAACGTTAACTGGACCACTGCTCCCTTAACAAGAAAAAATAAATTCAACGTTCCCCTTCCTGATAGTAGTTGTTCCAAATATTAAAATATCGAACTTAAAATTAAAACACCAACTAATGTTTAAAAAAAAATTTATTATGAATTTGAAAATTTACATAAAAACCAATAAGTAATAAAAGAATAATAACCTGGCAGAGACTGGTAAACTTTTAACAATTTTGGTTTGTAATGTTGCAACATTGCATATATAGTTAAAAATTGAACGAATTTTTATTTCTATACTTCAGTAATAATGTTATTTGGAGATATATTATTCTTTGCGTTATGAAAAAGATTGAAAATTGGTTTGGTCCAACACTTACTTTTATTACTGAAATAGTACAAGTTTTTTACAAAAGCAAAATCTTATAATAAATATATCAACAATTCCATGGTCAAATTTATAAAAAACAATTAAATAAAGATGATCAACAACAAAAAGTCGATATATACAGTAGATAACAAAAGTTTACAGGCTCAATACTAATTTTTAAAAATTAATAAATAATAAGCAGTGACGTAATTAAGATTTTGCATCCGTTTTGTTCCTTCGTATTTATTCAATTTCATTAAGGTTCTTGAGGGCACCCCTACTGTACTGAAATAGTACAAGCTTTTTACAAAAGCAAAATCTTATAATAACATATATCAGCAATTCCATGGTCAAATTTATAAAAAACAATTAAATAAAGATGATCAACAACAAAAAGTCGATATATACAGTCGATAACAAAAGTTTACAGGCTCAATACTAATTTTTAAAAATTAATAAATAATAAGCAGTAACGTAATTAAGATTTTGCATCCGTTTTGTTCCTTCGTATTTATTCAATTTCATTAAGGTTCTTGAGGGCACCCCCGGATTGGATGCGACCCCCACACTGCGGAGTCGTTATTTACGCCACTGGTAATAAGACTTAATTCAATAATGTAAGTTTATTTAATAAGTTTAGTATAATAATATAAAATGTTTATATTCAAGTTTTTTATAAATTTTGATATCATAATTCCCCCCGTGATGCACGAATCTTCAAAAGCTGACGGAAATATCAAATGTTTTCTAATTTTACGTAAAGATATCAGCATATATGATCTTAAAACTTTTAAAGTATTCTATAATACTAATAGTTCCAAAGTTTTGACCCTATTTACCCAGTAATTTTACATGTGGGTAAGTTTTGTGGGAGCTTTTAGTTTGAAAACTTTTATGGCAAGAATTTATGTAAAGATTTAAAGCAGCTTCGGAACCATTTAAAAGTTTTATTAATTTTTAAAGTATCTTAACCTATAAAACTTATTTTCAAAAACTTTTTGATAGAATTTATAAATTATTTTAAACTAGGATTTCGGAATGAAAGTTATATGGCAGATAAGATGTATTATACTCGTATGAGATGAGATTTAACGATAACGAAATAGCAGATTACAAAACAGGTAAAAAATTCATTTAATATATATATATATATATATATATATATATATATATATATATATATATATATATATATATATATATATATATAGATACGTTGAGCACTGAAAAAAAGTCATTTTTTTGTTAAAAATCTCATATTTTGGTCAAAAATGCACCAAATTTAAAAGATTATTTTAAAACTTTTCGAAAAACCCAAAAAAATATCTGATCAGAATTTTCACACGAGTATTTTCCGTGACAATGCATTGATATTAGCAAAACCAAGAAAAACCTTGTTTTACATCTTTTTATTCTCTAATAAGCAAAATGAAAAATTTAGCTCGCACTTACTTGAAAGTACTTGAAAAAAGCTCTAAAATGCTTCTTCGAAAATTGTCGTACGATTGTTTCTTACTGAAATATAAAACTTTGAAATTCTACTGGTTTTCGCGAGGGGGGGCAAACGTATGTGGCGGGCACTGTAGATGAGATAAAGACTCTTTTTCTTTACTACTCAATATTTTAACATATATTCATGTCTTAATCAGTAGTAAAACTACAAAATCGACAACGAAATGGACAAATTAACAAACTGAAACAAATAATATAAATGCCGTTAACTTACAGATTAGAGATTCTCTTGAACACTTAAACCTAGTATGCTCAACATGGCAATAAAAATTTATATGTTATATAAATTTTATAATAATCTAATAACAAGAAACATAGAACATAAACAGCAAAAATATGTAGCATTACCTTACACTAGTGAACTGTCAGAAAAAATAAAACACATTTTAAAAAAGCATGATATTATCATGTGCCACAGATCACTTACTAATTTAAAAAGTAAAATTCCTCTTATGAACATGTCAAATGTAATATATTTTATCCATCGCTCACATTGTCCCAAATTTTATATAGGCATAACAAGCCAATTACTAAAGAACAGACTGAATGGCCATAAATATACGAAAAACGCCTCAACAGCGTTAAACAAACACACACAGGATGAAAAACATACCTTCGATTATAACAATACCATAATAAACAAAGATATGAATTATCAAAAATTGCAGATAAAGGAAATGATAGAAATTAAAAAAGATAAAAACACTGTTAACGACAGAACGGATATAGTAAACTTGAGCCACATTTACACCAGTCTAATTTAAAGAAAAATATTAAGTATTCGATCCTGTTAATAGAAATTAAAAATTGAATATCCTCTTAAACATAAAATTAAATGTATGCATTCTTTCGGTTTTTTTTGGTATATATATATATATATATATATATATATATATATATATATATATATATATATATATATATACAGTGCCCGCCACATACGTTTGGCCACCCCTCGTGAAAACTAATAGAATTTCAAAGCCTTATATTTCAGTAAGAAATAATCGTACGACAATTTTCGAAGAAGCATTTTAGAGTACTTTCAGGTAAGGTAAAGTGCGAGCTAAATTTTTCATTTTGCTTATTAGAGAATAAAAAGATGAAAAACAAAGTTATTCTTGGTTTTGCTAATATCAATGCAGTTGCACGGAAAATACTCGTGTGAATATTCTGATCAGATATTTTTTTGGGTTTTTCGGAAAGTTTTAAAATAATCTTTTAAATTTGGTACATTTTTGACCAAAATATGACATTTTTAACAAAAAATGACTTTTTTTCAATGCTCAATATATCTGTAACTACGAGAGACAAAGAAAAATGTTGGTTTTAAATGTAGTGTAATCTTAGATTGTTCCGGAATTTTTTCCGATTTTTTTTATCATAATAATATATTTAGGCGTGTATCTAAAAACAGTATTGGAACAACTCATGGTCATGATGTGACTTTTTTTTAAAGAGTTATGGTGTTTTTTATGAAAAAAAAAAGAATTTTTTATAGCTCACATATTTCGGAGGCTATTTATTATATAGAAAAACTTCCAGAAGAAAAGTTTCTTTTCAAATAAAAATTACAAATATAAATTAAAATATACAAAAAAAATTGCAATTACTGTATCAACGAAAAACTTGATTCTTCATTGTAGTACATCTAGGTATTAGATAAATCCTTTTGTCCCAAATATAACTTGTAGGCTTTTCTTACAAAGTCTTTCGTTGAACTTTCAGTATAACTACACCATATATATATATATATATATATATATATATATATATATATATATATATATATATATATATATATATAACAGAAAATAGGGTTTAGTAGCTATTTTAAGCTCTAAAGGTTGAAACTTCGTAAATGAGGGGGTCATCCTCAGACGCCTCTCCCATGCGATGTTGCTTGATTTTGCACAATCTCCTTAAACTTAGATAAAAATGCATATTTGGCAACGTGGCATTCCGATATGCTTAACGACTAGATTTTGCTATGCAATACGACAATTTACAGGTCAGTGTAAGAGTTATATAGGTAGAAATTATCGAAATAAAGAAGCTTTCAAATTCCATTCTGGTTCCTTTTCTTTAATAGGTTCGACCAACTAATGATCTTCTCTATAGAGTTGTAACCAACCAAGAACAAAATTCACAGAAAACCACTATATATTTTTAATTTGGTTCCTTTGTAATAAAGTTTTTTACTTATTAGAAACACTTTTATCCCAACTGTTCACTGGTTTTCGAAATGATGGCAGCTACACAGCAAGGACGAATACATAATTTTCACCGATCAAAAATTTTCATTTACAGATTCTAATTTTTATAAACAATAGTTATATAATTCGCCAAAAAATAACTTAAAAGCTATTATTGAAAATAATTTTATAGTATTTACTAAAATAGTTTATACTTGCGGTGAAGAGAGCACTTAAAGACAGCAATAAAATTGTTATGACTTCATAAATAATTTATTTTCCGGTAGGAAAATAAACTCAGCTCGAAATTTATTAATGTAATGAAAAGTGGAATTATATGTGTGTATTTCCAGATTCGATGTTAAATTGCTTTTTAGAAATAAGGTGGTAACAAAAAATATTAGTTAAATCAAAATAAGGAATTTAAATTTTCATCTTGAGGAAAATAACGACTACTTCTAATAAATGAAATGTTCGGTAATTGCAGAAACACTAATAGATACTAGAGCAAATTCTTGAGGCTAAACTATAGGGATCTAGCCTACTTTACTTTAGTCAAAAGTTTCCAAAATACACGATGTCAAAGTAATATTTTTTAAATACTTTTTGGTAAATATTTATCTTAATAATAGCTTGGTACTTTGGGGTTTTTTAGGATGCAAAAACAAGTTCTATTTATAGTTTCAAAGTATATTGCAGAGGGCGCTATCAACAGCTCTTTGCCTATATCTATAGCTTCATAATTTATTTGTGCCCTGATATATTGAATTTGCTACCGCTCGAAAAAAAAAATACTACTATACTGATAGTGTTGCCACAAGTGATGTGATTAAGCAGCTTCTGTACAGGTGTTGACTAGCATGCAGGGATATTGCTGGGAGCCAAATCCGACGAATATGATGCATGTGGAAGCACTTCGAAACGTAGGTCATGGAGTTTTGCAGCAATAACCATAGATTTGTGTGCGAGCACATTATTCTGATGAAAGAGCACTTTTTTTGGCAAGATGTGAACGTTTAGCCTTAATCACATTCTGCAAACGGTCCAGTAGTCAAGCGTAATACTCTCCGGTAATGGTCTTGCCTTGTTCTAAAGTCTATAAGCACCACACCATGTGAATCCCAAAAAACTGTTGCCATGACTTTTCCTGCAGACGAAACCGTTTCTGCTTTTTTGGCGCACTTTCACCTGCCCCCACCCACTGTTTAGACTGCTGCTTTATCTCTGGCATGTGATGGTGAATCCATGTTTCATCTATAGTTATAAAACGTCGAAGAAACTCAGCGGGATTAAATTGATGTACGAGAACGATTAAATTCAGCAGCCCATTTTTTTTACTGTCAAAAACGAAGGAGAAGAATCCTTTAAAGTAGATTCTAACTCATTTTTAATGTCCGTAGGAGTTAAGCCCTTTAAAACAAAGTATTTTATAACCGCTCGAACTTCAATTTTATCCATCTTTCACAAAATATAGAACCTTATATGTTCACTCGATCGCCACAAACAAGGAACTGAATGCAAGCATCTGAAACTTTGTAGGGCGTCATCTCAAAGTTAATGCTTACAAAATATTATAGTTATTTGATGCTGCTAATGCTCTATCTGTTTCAGGTCGAGAACTTATCGAACCACGCTCGTATATCCTGTGTACGTGCTGAGTCCCTCTCAAGACTGTAAAGCAGCTGACGTTTCGGTGAAATCTCATTCACCATTTTCAACGCCACTGTACGGCGTCTGATAACCATATATACATATATATATATATATATATATATATATATATATATATATATATATATATATATGAATATATGCATTTTGCTTTCGTTTCGTTACATCTCCACAGAGGAGATCATTAGGTGGTCGAAACTAGTATGGAGAGAGAACCAGGATGGAATTCGCAGAGAATATACTATCTATTCCCTTTCTTAACGGTCATAAGGAGATTAAAATAACTTTTCCAAATACATACACCGTGAAATTATTTATTTTTAATAATTTCCTACTGCTCCGGGGTACATTAAACAATAAAACTGCCAATGAACAGTAGCCACTCGCCAAACCATTGGCATTCTAAACTTCTTAGACTTGTGAATACCCATTAGCCATTCTGTTAAGGTTGTTTCTTGAGCAAGTGTGGCAGCAAATTTTGGGAGCCCGATTTTTGTCTCGATCGCCAACTTTGCATCCAAAGTAGGCTTTTCTTACAAGTACGCTCAGTCTTTCGTTGTGTCACTTCACTACATATATAATAGAAATGATTCGGTTTGTTCACATAGGATGGCGACTACATCGTTTACACACACTAAAAATAATAGCACTACTACAACGCTATCAACTATTCGCTAATTCTTTACCCTTAGCTTGTACATGCAATACTGATCCTCCGATGACCAGCCGGCTGCTTTTATACCCGTTTCGTACATCTGGTGTTTGCTAGAAACATCGGGTATCGAGAGTACCAAAAGCGACCCATAATTCCTGTATTCAGAGACCCTTTGAAAACTAGCTGAATTTCGGAACTACATGGGGCTCAATGGGTATCTTGGTTATTTTAAGCCTTAGGGGGGTTGATATTTTGTAAATGGGGGGGGGGTCATCTCCAGGCGCCCCCCAATGTGGTTTGCCAGATTGTGCACAATTTCCCTAAAGTTAGATAAAACGGTATATTTAGCAACAGCGTACCCCAGTATGTTAAAACGACTTATATATTGCTTAGGTACACACTTATATCTGCTTTTCAATCAATTAAAACATGTTGATGTTCTCTACAACAATTTGTAAGTCAGTTACGTGCAAACTTTGCGCATTTTAAATACTTTTTAGCTCAGTTTGACTGAACTGTGCTACTTTTATTGATATGTAATATATTCTCCATATTCCAACACAAATGTAATATCATAATACAGGAAAAAGTTGTGCGTGATATCTTGCTGGTTTTGTGTTAAATTTGCTTTATATAGTCGCATAAATAGGACACGTTCTGTTTTGCAACCCTAATTTGCTATGTTATCTCGAAAAGATAACATCGTCGGTCGGTATTATTCCACCAAACTACATTGTGTAACAAGAACCTTCATACGCTTCGAAAAAGATGGAACATTCGAAAATATGTTTTAGTTCTCTTGTTGGTAAATTAAAAAAAAAATACACTAACGTTCAAAATTATCGAATATTTTAAAATTTTTAATAAATTATTTTTGAGAAGAATATGTGGCTGGTTCGATAAGTTCTTGGCCTGAAACAGATAATGCGCTAGTAGGGTCAAATAACTATAATATTTTGTAAGCATTAACTTTGAGATGACGCCCTGCAACGTTTCAGATGTTTTCGTTCAGTTGCTTGTTTGTAGCAATCGAGTGAATACATAAGGTTCGATATTTTGTGAAAAATGGATAAAATTGAAGTTCGAGCGGTTATAAAGTACTTTTTTTGAAATGGCTTAACTCCTACGGACATTAAAAATGAGTTAGATTCTACTCTAAAGGATTCTTGTCCTTCGTTTGCAGTAAAAAAATGAGCTACTGAATTTATTCGTGGTCGTACATCAATTCAAGATGATGAGCGCTCGGGACGCCCAAAAATCGCTACAACTGACGAAATTGTCTCAAAAATTCACAATGTCATACTTCATGATCGCCGACTGAAAGTACGAGAGCTTGCTGGTATAGCAAACATCTCGATAGATCATGTCCACTACATTTTACATGATGTCCTTGGCATGAAAAAACTTCCTGCGTGATGGGTGCCTCCTTTGTTAACAGTCGACCAAAAACGCCTTCGAATGAACACTTCGTAAGAGTATTTAGACTTATTCGGACGCAATCCTGCTGAGTTTCTTCGACGTTTAATAACTGCAGATGAAACATGGATTCACCATTACACGCCAGAGACAAAGCAACAGTCTAAACGGTGGGTGGGGGGCTGGTGAAAGTGCGTCAAAAAAAGCAAAAACGATTCTATCTGCAGGAAATGTCATGGCAACAGTTTTTTGGGACTCACATGGCGTGGTGCTTATACACTATTTAGAACAAGGCAAGACCACTATCAGGGAATATTATGCTTCACTACTGGACCGTTTGCAGCATGTAATTAAGGCTAAACGTCCACATCTTGCCAAAAAAAGTGCTCTTTCATCAGGATAACGCACCTGCACACAAATCTATGGTTGTTGTATGGTTGTTGCAGCAAAACTCCTTGGCCTACGTTTCGAGGTGCTTCCACATGCACCATATTCACCGGATCTGGCTCCCAGCGATTACTTTCTCTTCCCAACCTTGAAAAAATGGCTCGCCGAACCAAAATTCCCTTCAAATAACGAGCTCAGAGAAGCGACAACCGCTTATTTTGCAGAGTTAGACAAATCGCATTATACCAAGGTTATTAAAATATTAGAACATCCTTGGTCTAAATGCATTGAAGTACAAGGGACTATGTTGAAAAATAAATAAAAACATTTTCAAAAATATTTTGTTTTCTTTATTAGGCCGAGAACTTATCGAACCATCCTCGTAAATTTTAATTAATTGCGTTACATAAACAATTTGTATTAGGAAAAACAGTTTAAATGTACAATTTAGGTTTATAAGGAATATGTATCGTATAGTTACTTCTTCTTCTTCTTCTTTTTCTTCTTCTTCTAGGTAGACCCAAGTTCTGTTATCTACACAATGCCTCATCGATCCTCGTTTGAGGTCGAAATCCAGCTGTCTTTTGGGAGGCCGTCCAGGCGGCCGTTTGGTGTTTGGTTTCTCTCTCATCACGAAATTTGCTAGTCTGTCATCGGCCATTCGTTCCACGTGATCTCTCCACTGCCTACGACGGTTTCGAATCCACTTCACAACATCCCCCACTCCGCTGTCCTCGCGTATTTTTGCGTTTCTTATTCTATCTCTTAAACTTGTTCCCGTGATCATTCTCAGCGTTTTCATTTTTGTAGTTCTCATAATTTGTTTTGTCTTTGTTGTTTCATTTCTTGTTTCTGCGCCGTAGGTCAGTATCGGTCTTACACAGATCTTGTAAATTCTTGCTTTGCTATCAACCGTCATATGTTTATTGTTCCAGATTATATCTCTTAGTTGGCCTGATATTATGGCCGCTTTGTTGGCTTGTGTGCGTACTTCTTCCGTTACTGTCCTGTTACTTGTTTTATGCTCCCAGGTATTTAAACTTCCCAACCTGTTCGATATTTTTGTCATCAACCAATAGTTTGCATCTTACCGGTTCTTTTGCTTACTTTGGTTTTCTCCACAGATATCTTCATATTATACTGTTTGGCTGTTTGATTGAGATGGAAAAGCATTCTTTGTAAGTTGTCCTCGCTATCTGCTGTCAAGGCAACATCGTCTGTAAAGCATATAATCTGAACGGTGTTGTGTCCCATTAGGTACTCAATATTTGTGCTTTTTACCTCATCAATGATTTCGTCCATGTTTACATTGAAAAGTGTTGGACTTAGGCTATCACCCTGTCTTATTCCTATGGATAGTGCGATTTCCTCTGTTAGAGTGTTATTTGTTTTAATTACCATTATCGTATAATTACACAGACACGATAATCTCAAATATCAACATTCAAATTTTCAATCCAATTAACAGCCGATGAAGCAGCCCTCAAGAAGTCTTCAGTTGAATAAAAGATAAGCTAATTGTCGCAATTGTGGGTAAAACGAATTGTCTTCCTTCGCCATAGCTGCATGGGCTGGTTTCATTTAATCCGCCCTTTGTTTTACAAAGCTGAATGAAGCTGACTGGTTCCTATCGCTGTTCCAGGTTGAAATTGTTATTAATAAGAACTTCAGCGATTTGGATAAGCGTTTTTTTTTATCTCTGTAACTCAGTTGAGTAATGTCTCTTGGATTTTGAATTGCGGTTTCCCTGAATTTTTCTGTATTCTCTGTACAGAGCGTTTGAACGACAAAGATGGAGGGTGAAACATTTGTCACAGTGGGCATTCAACAAGAACGGCAAAGAAATAAAAATCTCAAGAAATCAAACAAACTATTGCTTTTTTTACTATGATCTGACGTCATACATGTCATTTGATCAGCGCTATTACTCATATTGCGTTTTGTCTCGCTTTTTTATTGATTCTTACCAAATATACAACAGATCTTCAAAAAATATTTATCCAGTGTGCATAATAATATGAAATTATATTTTAATAGTAGTTAAATCCTATTACTAATTGCATCCTTCTTAGTATATTACTAATGTATTTATCTATTAATACCTGTAAAAGGGCAGTTTTGTTGTACTGTTTTCTTTAGTTATTATCCATATCTTGATTAAATACAATAATCCTTTCGTTTTTAAAAAACTTAAAAATGAATAAAATACTCTCCATTAAGATCGAATCATTAATAACGAAAATGAAATTTTGAAAGCCACAAAAACTTTTTCATTAAAATCGCCAGTTTTTGTAGAAAGTTAAGATAACAAAAGATAGATTTTAAAATTCTTTTTTAATCCTAAAATGTAAATGGGAATTATTGGAGTGAAAATTCATTTTTAATAACATTTTACAGCCAGATAAATTCTTAAAGGGTAATTTTTGCTGATTTTTTTATAATTAGAATTTAAAAATTAAAGGAATATTCTTTCAGGCGTGTCAGAACACATTTATTAATTGGAAGGATATTTAAAAAATACTCATTTATAGAAAGAATTAAACTCGCTTTATTTTTGGATAACTTTGAACTGACATTTCAAAATTTTATTTTTAACTAACAAATTCGAAAACAATATACACCCTTGGAAAAAATATTTTAAATTAGCTCATAAACTTATATATGACATTCAAAAGTATAGTAAACGATCTCCTAAAACCCATGAACCATTGTACCCGATATGTCCCTAAACTCCTAAACTCCTCTGCCTGGTACAAAGTATCAAAGTTGCTAAATTCTTCAAAACTCATTTTTTCAAAAAGAATAAACGAAAAGTTATCAATACGGAATGAAAAACAAACTTCATTATTTGGACACTTCTCATTATACAGGGTGTCCCACTACGTACTCCTGCGATGGATTTCTCGGAATATATATATATATATATATATATATATATATATATATATATATATATATATATCTATATGTATATATGTATATGTATATATATATATATATATATATATATATATATATATATATATATATATATATATATATATAATGTGTGTGTTTATGCGGCTTTCACGGATTCCTCCGTGTGAGATGCAATAGCAGTGGATATATCCACAGTATGCCATTGTAGTGAATCACATTCAGCAAACCTACAACTATATGCAGCTCCGTGTATAGAATGAAGTAAAATACGAACAGTAAATGCAAACTTCTCTCCATCGTATCCTTTCTGTGTTAGAGGTTGCACAGTTAGAACAAATTGTTATAAAACGCAATTTATCCTATTCCACCAGCATCGAGATGATGGCCTACCTGTACCACCATACCGAGTTTTGACTTTGTTCTCGGTATGGTGGTACAGGTAGGCCATCATTTCGATGGTGGTGGAATAGGATAAATTGCGTTTTATAACAATTTGTTCTAACTGTGCAACCTCTAACACAGAAAGGATAGGATGGAGAGAAGTTTGCATTTACTGTTCGTATTTTAATACCTAATTTTTGTTTTGTTGTTGTTTGTTTGTTTTTGTTTATCAGAGTCCATATTGCATTTGTAGTTATATTTATAACAAATTAACTACCAGCTTTTTTGAAATGGGATGGTTTAGCAATTCAAAAAGGGCTTACCTTGTAGAAAATGCCTCCTACTCTATACAAACATACTATGACAAAAGGTAAATAATTGTCATTATTCATGCATACCCTTTTAGAAAGATTGGAAAATGGCTGCACTTTTCACTTCATGCAATTTTCGCACTTTTTGTTTTACTGCATGTACAACTACTTGTTTGTGTATTTTAATCTAGTGATAAGTTATTTTTATATTTTTCTCTTGACGTTGTCAAGATTGTGACACTTTTGATTCTACCGGAATTTGATGCCTTCTTGCATATTTTATATGGAATACGCATTATATTATTTCATTTTTAGATTTTTTGCAACATTATAAACACATTTCACCTGTAATGTCCTTTACCTAAATCTAACTTTTTGTGACGTATTTTAAATTTTATGTCAAAAATGGCCTTTGAAGGCTTAAACATAATTCTCAGATTGTCCTATACCAAAGCCTTTATTATTTAATTGGGGTCAAGAACAGTTAGACTTATGTATAGGACATTATTTATTTATTTATTTAAGCACAATTTACAAAGTAAAATGACCCAGTTACAAAATACTTCTACAAAATCTAAATCTAAAATGAAAATATAACCTAATCTTAAATAGTTTATAAAATTTTAACAATGCTTTTTTTAAAAGAACAATTATTAGCACTGAAAATGTCTGCCTCGGACTGTATTCCATTGTAAGAATAACAAAGCCTATATAATGGAGAGGTAGAATGATTGTTACTTAAGGCTATTGTAGATAAGTAAAATATATTTAAGTGCCTAGTATCATAGATTGGTACCGAAAAAACTAGAGTCATCAACCGTACCATGCACTATTTCGAATAAATACAAAGTATCCATCATTTCTCTCCTTTTTTCATAAGACCATATTTCCTTCTAACACAGCCACGTGGCTGACATTATCAATTGACACACATGTGTTTCTTTATAATACATATATTTAGCATTTTTGTTTTGAATTTTTTCTAGCAGATATTTGTAACATTAATAGTAAGGATTCCAAATAATAATTGCATACTTTAGTATACTACGTACAAGTGACATATATAACTGTTTAATACAATTTGGATCGTTAAATTCACGTGCATGTCTTACTAAAAACCCATATACCTGCATGACCTTATTGGCAGTATATATAACATGATTATTAAATGTCAATCCAGCATCAAAGATCACACCAAGATCCCTAATTTCTTTAACTTGTGTTAGTCTCACTCTTTTTATGTGGTATGTATGCAATATCGGTTTATTTTTTGGCGTATAAGTTACTACAACACATTTAGAAGTATTAAAATATAATTTATTTTTTTTCTGACCACGCAACTGCTCTGTTTAGGTCTAATTGTAACTGCAAGTAGTCTTTAACAGAATTAATTCTGTAATAAATTTTCAAATCATCTGCAAACAATAGATATATTGCATTTTCTATTCCTGCTGTTAAACTATATATAAACATAATGAAAAGGAGAGCACCCAAATTGGATTCCTAAGAAATGCCCGATGCCGGAAAAATCGAAAATGATGAATACCCTTTCACAATAACTTGATGATCTCTATCAGATAAGTAAGATTTAATCAGCTCAAGCAACCGTTTCTGAAAGCCAAATTCATATTGCAGCTTAGAAAGTAAAATCTTATGGGAAAACATATAAAAAGCCTTGGCAAAGTCGGTGTATATCAAGTCCACCTGAGTACATTCATTCAAACTTCCTGAAATATGTTGATCTGTTCGTCATGAAGCCGTGCTGATAAATCGATGTTTTAGTTCTGAAATATTTTTATATATTATGCCTTCAAAAATTTTTGCCGGAATCACCAGAATTGCAATGGGGAGATAGCTTGTAACATCAGTGTTACCCTCTTTTTTATAAATCAGACAAATTTTGACTTTTTTCCATTGCAAAGGAAATATACCGGCTTTGAGGCTTAGGTTGAAAAGTATTAGAAAGGGATATTTAAATATATTAATACATCCCTTTATTAAATATTGTGGAACACTACCTGGTTCCACAGCCTTGCCAACGTTTATTTTTTTGACAGCCTCCAAAATATCTTCATCTGTTATTAAATGAAGTGTAACTTGATCAACATATATACTGTCATTAATTCTAGATGCATCATCATTGTCACTCTTATACACGCTATTAAAATATTGGGCGAAAGCGTTACAAATTTTTTCTCCACTCGAATATTCATTATTATTGTAGATCATTTTAATTATATATATATATATATATATATATATATATATACATATATATATATATATATCATATATATATATAATATATATATATATATATATATATATATATATATATATATTTACCGCACCTCGACTTTTTTGTACATGTTTAGGTGTGTAGTGAAAAAAAAGCGGCAACGCCGCAAATGTCGCAGTAAACTTTTTGAACTTGTTTCTACGGAAAGCAATCTATTACTCATACTTTTTTCGAACTTGCGTCCAGTTACCCATACATTTTTTGCACACAATTTGCGTTCGAATTATGATATGAAAGCGTTAAATCCAAGTTAGTTAATTTTTTGATAAGAAAAAATTAAACATTCAATTAACTTGTTCTTCGGGAGTATCTAATTTTTGCACTTGTTTTACTGAAGCCATCTTCTTACCCATACATTTTTTGCGTCGGTCTTTTCCATGTCTGCTCCAAGGCTCCTCTCACTAGTGATCTCCTCGCAGTCTGACCGCAGCAATTATCATGCCTTCTTTATCCCACTTAACATCATTTACACCCACCTCACATAAATTAGAACTATGTTAAATTTATATAGAAAAAACTGCCATTGTTTATATTATAAATTAATCTATAATAAAAATAATAATATAATGATAATTTAATAATATAATGTCATGTGTTAAGGGCAGCGGTTGAATATATATATAAACCGAGATAAGGAACGAAACCCGAATACGTTATTAGTAAAATTCATTTTTTTAATTATTTGACTGAACAAATGACGAAAAAATATTTGAATCATATTTTCAACGAGATATTCTCATCACAGTAGTCATTTTTAAGGAAAACGACTAATGCATGTTTTCAAAATGACATAGCCTGCATATTTTACTTTTTGAGGTATACTTAAAATTCTATGCAATTTTCTATAGAACTCGATACATTAATAGATTTTATCGTGGTCTATGCATATTAAAAGTTATTCTTTCAAAGCGTCGTTATACTAGAGTTACCATATTTGCAACATATTTATTATATAATAGAAAGAGGAAAAATATACTTTGAATTAATCACTTTCATTCACAGAACCCAATAAGATAAAACAACTTTTTTCCCTTGAAATATTGTATATAAAACCGAATTACATTAGCGTTATTAGAGTTAATTTACTTCACTCTAAATACCATGATGTTGCGGTAAAGTACTAAAGATATCGGAAAATATCGCGATAAGCTACGATAAACACATATATATATATATATATATATATATATATATATATATATATATATATATATATTCTATATAAGACCAAAATGCCTTGACATCAATACCTATTTCTTGTTAATATGATATTTTAATATCTTTCTTAACATGTACTCTAAGATTAATGTAACTTTCTTTCATTTCAAGCCTTTCTGTTTTAAATTTTTTATAATAGTACTATTAAATCAAACAGAATGGTCATTTTTTCTTAGTTTTAGGTACACATACATCAAATATTTCATATAGTTTTCTATAAAAAGCTTCAGTGGCGACATCTATATTGTTATATTGTTCCAGGAACTCCAAGTCAACGTTTAGAAGACAACTATATAATATGGTAGAATCGGCCTTTCGGAAATTATATTTACTTGGTTGAGCTGACATTTCCAGGGTCTTAGCGGTTTTTAATTTTAATTCTATTTGTAAAGTGGAGTAGTGATGGTCTTCAGGAACAAGACAGTGGTCATTATACACAAAATATATCTATGATTTTGTATAGAATATAAAAATGAAATAACATATAGTGTATTCCATTTAAAATAACCCAGTAGGTATTAAATTTGTTTTTAGCAGAAAGTGCCACCATCTTAAAAATATTTTAGCCAAATTGCCCCATCGACTTGAGTGAACTGTTAAATTTTAAAAATGTTCCAACGTCTATTTTTCGAGAAATCTATCGCAGCAGTTCGTCGTGGGACACCCTGTATACCTTTTTAAAAAGGTATTGTAATCTCTCTTAAATACGAAAATGAAAATAAATTGTTAAAGTCTATTAAAACATTTTAGCAATGTTAATTTTGATGATAATATTTCTTCAGCCAACGTCAAGCCTAACACAGTGCGTAATAAAGTTACATTTACACCCTATTACTTTTAGTCACCCAGATATATGTTTACCTTATCATGCAATGTATTTTACTTGTTGACATTTGACTCGGATATATTTCCGCTCTTCCGAAATGCATAAATAAATGACAAGACTGTGTTTCGTTCACCTGATACAATATAGTAAACTACAGACATTTATCAAATTTGAGCTTGCCTGCTTTACAACCATGTTGAAAATAAAATTTATCTGAGAATATTGTATCACGAGAGTGTCGTATAAATATTTATCTTATAAAATATATTTTATTTTAGGAAAAGATCAACCTACTTTTATGTAAAGATGAAAATATGAGTATTTTAAAAATAAAATTAAATATTTTTCCACCAGAAGAAAAGATTTCAATATTAAACACTTTTATTAGGAAATGCTCATACTGATTTTTCATTTAACCAAATTGATCAATCAAAGCCATCTCAACTGCAGCCAAGGAAATCAACTTAAATTTTTCTAATCTTGATATCCTTCTTGAAAATCTAACTATAATTGGTGACCTGGACCTGCCCTGGGATACACCAGAATATCGAAAACCACCATAAAGACTAACACCAACAAACTCAACGACATCACATTAAATAGAAAGAATACATTTTTAAACTGACACTGTCATGTCTGTGTTATACAAGTAGTATCACTGATAGCCCTCAGGGGAACAAATACAAGAATACACTGCATGATATCAGGTTCAATTTGCTTCAGATTTACACTATTAAGTAGCTAGAAATGACCGTGTTACTACCGAACTCCTAAAGCACGCTGGGAAAACAACTTGTAGAATTCCTAGCAAAAATATATACAGACTGTCTAAAAGTGAGGCATATTCTGAAATCGTGCTATGATGATCCTCATTTTTAAGAAAGGTAGCAAGGAAGATATTAGAAATTATATACCAATTAGCTTGCTACCAGTAATATACAAAATATTCACAGGGCACAAAATAAAACCGAGGTGGAGCATCCCTGAATAGAGTTGATCTATAAGTTTTGGGGGTCGCTGATCACGATCCCGATGTCTATATGACCCACACCAGGTCTGGGTCAAGATCACATGCAGGTCAAACACCTTAATTGGAATGATATAATTTTTTGACCCAGGATTCTGAAAGAACAGGAAATTTTACATCCAGATACGTTTTGACCTTTTAGTCATACTGGCCTCTGGAGGTCACTAAAAAGTCATCTGGAGGTTAAATCCTTCTCTTGAATCTCTCGGCTAATTTTTCTGATAGGAATGGGTCTCGGACAAGTTGACCTTTATGTTTTCGGGGTCGCTCATCACGATTTTGATTTCATATAACCTCAGCACGTCTGGATCAAGGTGAAATGAAGGTCAAACTCCGTTATTCCAATAATATAATTTTTTTGACGTGAGTATGCAGATGTAGAAAGTGTATCAAAGGTGTCTGGGGATATATATATATATATATATATATATATATATATATATATATATATATATATATATATATATATATATATATATATATATATATGTATATATATATATATATATATATATATATATATATATATATATATATATATATATATATATATATATATATGTATATATATATATATATATATATATATATATATATATATATATATATATATATATATATATATATATTTAAAGTGAATTTACGTATAGACATTGTCTCCTTCAAAAGAAAGCTGACATTATGCGAGTTGAATTGGTCACCAGCCGAATGAATCGTAGCCAAGAAATGGCCTCTCAAAGTTTTCAACTTTTTAGGATTTTTACAATTTATTACGCGTACTTTAACATATATCAATTTTATATATCTACTTGAAAATTTTTCTTTATTTAATGAATAAATTATTTTACAGTATTTACGGGCACGAAAGAAAAAGTAAAATTAATTATTACATATTTTATACTTTTTTTGATATTTGAACACTTCGAATTCGCATTTAAAGGCATCGTAACTTTATCGCTATCAACTATTTCAAAAGCATTCAACAAGTTTTATTAAGCAGGATGGCTTAAGAACTTACTTGCAAATGTAACAAAGGGAATATTTTAAATCTTCTCGGCTGGGGTTGCAAATGGTCGAAAAATGGATTGATACCAATTTTCTTCCTGCATCCCAAACTGTGTCCAATACCCTGTGGATGCACTAAAAGATGCCAAGGGAATTATGGTCGCAGGAAGTTGGAAATCAATTGCACCTTGTTATGCAAAGAATGTATGAGTTTAAATTGTGAATGCTGATGTACCTGGCGTTACTGAAGACGATATTCTCGAAGATTCTGACAAAGAAATTAACAAAATTATTGAAAATAATTTATCTGAATCCATCTTTTGAATTAAAAAAAAATAAAATAAAATGGTATAAATGTGATATAATTTGATAATTAATTTTATTTGTTATTCCGTAACACATATTAATAGTTTTTTCAACATATAATTATTTTTATCATTCAACATTCTAAAATAATTTGCTAGTAAAAAGTTTAAAAAATCGTAAAAAGTTTGAGAGGTGAGAGGCTATTTCTTGACTACTATTCATCGTACAGACTTCGGCTGGGGACCATTTTAATGGGCATAATATCAGCTTTCTTTTGAAGGGGACAATGTTGATACCTAAATTCACTTAAAAAAGGTTGTCGGACGAAATTTGAAAAATAAAACATAAATTTGCTAATATTGAGAAAAGTAGCAAAGTTTGAGATGCCATATCTCTGTTACTTTTGATCGCATAGTCTTCGGCGGAAGCCTATTTTAACGGGCATAATTTTAGCTTTCTTTTTTATTAAGCAATGCCTATACCTAATTTCATTTGGAAGAAAGTTATGGGGAAATAATTAAAGAAAAAAAAAAAAGATTTTTTTTTGCTTTTTTTTATTTTATTTTTAGGGCTTATTTTTTGAAAAATTAATTTTTAGGACTACGTGAGGAACTATTTTGATTAAAAATTTCATTATCTCCAACTTTTTTGTGGACACGTATCCACGAAAAATGCGTAGTTTTCAATTAAAACTCAAAAAATTAAAAAGTGGACAAATCTACCTTAATCTCAAAAACGCAGCATTTAGTTTGGTAGAACTTTGTAATTTTGTTATATTCGGACGTCAATTGAACGTATGACAAAATGAGAAAACATTAAAGTATTAGCTCCTTTCCCAAGTACATAGTCAATAGCCTACAGGGGGTATGCAAAAATTTGTAGAAAAAATCATTGTGTTCAATATTCCCAATAATTTTCATTTTTGTAGCCAGAAAACTAGTTGGTTTCTCTATACTAAAAGCCTTCTTATTTATAAGGTAAACATAAAAAAATAAATTTACGCCGAAGACACGTTTAACAAAGGAGAGTTATGGTTTGGTCACCGAGCTAAGCATGGAAAGTTCAGTAGACTGTAAACCAATACATAAAAAAGATTTATACGACTGTTTCGACTTAATACTTCAGCACAATCTGGCAATAAATCTTAATATATTGCTGCTTGAGCTTAAAATTCAGTGGAGAAGAAAGTCAATACGTAATTCTTTATTAGCTAATAATTCTCCAACAGTTGTTTAATTTTAATAGCCCGACTTTAATGTTCAGTTGCTTTTCTTTTTAATTTGAAGGAATTACAGCCTGTATATATATATATATATATATATATATATATATATATATATATATATATATATATATGTACAAGGGCGGATCCAGTCTCTCTCTTGGGGGGGGGGGACGGTGATATCAGAAGAGTATAGTATGGCAAGCGAAAGCAAATTGTCGACAAGGGGGGGGGGGAGACACCACCAGCATTCCCATTTCTAGTGTAAAAGGCAGGGTCGGGTCTATTTTTCTGAATTTGAAGCTCTTGGAGAGAGGGGGCGATCACAAGAAAAAACCAAGTTGCCGACGAGTTGTCAACGGGGGGAGTGCCAGCAGCAAACACATTCCTAATATAAAAGCCAGAATCGGTTCTATTTTCCTGAACTTAAAGCTCTTGGGAAGGGGAGGGGCGATCGGAAGCATACACATTCCTATACTCTATTCAAGAACTAGAGAGAGTAATAAAACTGTTACCGAAACATCCAATGTACCTGCTCCAGTGCCGCAGGTAACTGAGGACTGTGGTAAATCTAATTATATTTAAATATTATAAGCTTTTATAAATTTAGTGCGACAATAAAATTTCTGATAGTTCAATTTAATTTCTGTCAGTGAGCAATGTACACCTTACAGTGGGTCCTTAGTGATTTATCTTGTTTGTGCTTGTTTTTATATATTATTTGAGATTAGTGAGGTACCCAAAAGATATGGCTTCCACATCTATAATTATTCTAAAACGGTTAAACCAGGGCATTATTTCCTCAATGAAAAGCTTATTACGATGAATATTTATGATACCTTAAGATATCAATATCTAGATAATAATGTTAAAAACTCTGTTTAGATGTATTACAACATGATAGGAGTTGGAAAATCTACTATGTACCGAAAACTGAAGGAGAAAAAAACGAGTGGAATTGTTAGTACTCCCAAGCGACATTCAATCATAGGTAGACGAAAAACCTCGTTGGAAGAAGAGATGTGAACTGCCATAAAAGAAGTTGTACATACATTTTATTATGAGAAGCAGATCCCAACCGTCGACAAAATTCCAACTAAAATCAATGAAGATCGGTATTTACCTCAAATTAAAAAAAAACTGAGCTCTGGAAATAGCTCAGAGAACTTAATTTTTGCTGGGAAGAACCAGATAGGAAATCTGTTCTTATAGATCGTCCGGAAAATATCCGTTGGAGAAGGAAATATCTCTCTCAAGTAAAAGGTAGAGGTGATAAATAACACAACTTACAAAATTAGCAACTGAACTTGTGAAAGATTTTTTTGAATAAAGTTACTGCAGAAAATTGGGAAAATACATATGATAAAAGAATAAAAGAAAATGTGGAAACTCGATGTCATGATCAGTGAGATAAAGAAACAATTATAATTAATTTGAGCGAAGATAGCTTCACTGACTTTGACTACGAATTAGGTACGTATTGTTTACCAGCGTAAACACAATTTATTGTTTAAATTTTCTGTAATATACAAAAATTAATTACGTATGAATCCCTTTTAGTGTTTAATTGTAATTCTGCAGATGGTTTAAGAAATAAATAAACTGAAACTTCAAATGTCCTAAAAATTTTTAATTATTAATAAAATGACCGATAGGCCAAAAAATTTTAATATTATATGGAAGAATTTATTTTTTTATATATGTTTAACTTCTTGTATTTTTGACAATGGGTATTTTGTAAGTATTTAAATTATAACTTAGAATTTTTTGAGAGAAAAGGCTATGTTTTAGTCTGAATGTCCCTAAAACGGTTTTCTATGCCAAAATTAAAAATAATAAAAATACAGTTGTGACTTGTGTTAAATATGTCAAAATTATTTATATTTTCTAATGTATGTGAATTATTAAGAAATCACAATCAGAGAAATAATATTCTATGCCATAAATACTTAGTGATAAAATAAACCTTCTTTCGACGCCTATGACAAGGATTAAAATCCTTTTTAACACTTCACACATCCAAATATCTTTTGTTATTCAATCCAAATAGTCCATTATTATAGACCGGTAATTTTGATTTTAAAATTTCTAACCCATTCTTATGAAAAATATATGTGTCTAACAGATTTTGCCAAAAACACCGGACTAAAGAACACAGGTAGTTTGCGAAGAAAAAAATGATTTATTACTCTCTCTAGTTTTTGAATAAACTATAATATAAGAGGAAAATTCGATTCTATTTTCCTAAACTCAAGGCTCTTGGGGAGGGGCGATCGCCCCCCCAACGCCCCCCCCCCCACTTGGATTCGCACCTGTATATATATATATATATATATATATATATATATATATATATATATATATATATATATATATATATACCTATATATTAAATTTAATTAGAATTTTAATACTCTCTTCTTTTTTTTCAGGTTTAAGGAAAAACAGTAATAGAAGGTAAGATATAATTTGTCATATTTGAATAGAACTCTAAAAAAATCATTATTACTAACATCCTGGTGGTAAACTTATTAAAATTATTTCTTCGAGTGTTACATATTTATATATTAGTAAAAGTGTGACAATTAAAATTATAGTTATAAAACGCCATCTTCAAGGGATGGGCTTCGGAGTTTTAGTTGTTCCAAACTTGAAATTGTGAAGTTTTATGTTCTGTTGAAATGATACTGTGAAACAACAGGTCGATTCCATACGTCAAGACTGTTATTTCTGAGAAAATCTCGTTTTACCATTGAGAAATTATTTTTAAGGTTATATTATTTTTAAAACACAGTTTATTTTCATTTTCTACGACTTCTAAGTGCAAATGTTAATATTATGATATTATATGAACAAAATGCATATTTATGGGCTTTACAGTGATTCTATGAAAGGCGTCTGCATGCTACTTATTCTTTCGGTAATTTACATTAATCAAGCTTCAACTTGATATCTCTATTTCTCTCGGAGATTTACGATTTTGAAACGAAAAAGTAACGATTGGCCCATAATGCGCCGCTTGTATTTCTGGATATAAAAATTACCATGGAAAAAAATTCAAATTCTGTTCCCAATTCATTTAAAAATATAATTAATAATTTTTAATACATCAATTATTTCTATGTTAAAAGAACTGAGCCAAAAGCTGCAGAAATTATTGAGAATTTTTTATTTCTTTGATTAAATTAATAGTTTTATTTAGCATGTTTCTATTCCTAAACTGGATATACTATTATTATATATTCTCTCCAATTAAAAAAAAACAGTGCATAAAAAGTATGTTGAAATTACAATTAAGATTTTATTCAAGGCTGACTTTGGGAATTTCAAAACGGTTTGGCATCGTATACTGATAAGGAGGTTGACCTGCCTCTACAACCCACATTGTTCCCGACGGTGCCTTTTCAATGACCTCTATTATAAATGGTGCCATTTGTTCAGGCCTGAAATAAAAAATTATAAATAAATAAATATATATATATATATATATATATATATATATATATATATATATATATATATAATTTATTTTTGTATCTTAAACCTTTTGTTAAATATTTTTTTATAGTATATTCTTGGGTATAGGTTTTTCCATTAGAGACACAAAGAACAACAATTTTTTTGATGTTTCGCTCTATATAGTGAGCTTCTTCAAAGAGCTGGTATATTTATTTTAAATCTTGAAAGTAGTTTTGTGTGTATGTTGAATAGTCAGAGGAAGGTTAATATTAATGAGTATACAATAGGAATAATTTCTTTATAATGGAATAATGAAGCTGCAAAGCTCGTGACCCAAAATTTTCCAATGCTAGTAGTAGTGTGAATTGGTGGAAATTCGATTGTTATATACTATATATAATAAATGTTGCTTTGTGCTTACTAAACAGAGTACTGCAAATTTCAGTCTATATATAGGGAGATCAGTGGCCATGAGAGATGTCGATTGATTTGGCTTAAAGTCAACTATGTCCAACCATATAAATGACTTGTAAGATTTTATTTCATTTAGAAAATAATTTGAATATCAAATGTGTTAAATTTGAGTGTCTGTATTCAAGTAAGCAGGTTTGAAAACCAAAAGTATCCAGATGTAATTGTATTAATCAAAATTTTTTTTCTGTTGTTATTGGATAATTTTGAAGCATTAATGCTTTTTACTTGCGACCCCATATAAATTTACAAAACTTACTCTTGCGTTGGATAAGAACTGTCGAGTTCAACATCTTTAATATCTTCGTAGATCGGTCCCAAACATCTACCCGGCAAATCTATTATTAATGGAGTCATTGTTACACCAGGACAAACTCCCACTACTCTAATTTTGGTTCTGTCGTAATGGGCTGGAAGACCCCACGATAATGTCATTCCGTGAACTGCAAACTTAGTCCCTACATAAACAGGAACTGATGCAAAAGAATCGATTCCGGCTATTGAGGAAATGTTGACTATCAGACCTTCCTCGCCAGATTTGTATTTTGGTAAATAATTTTCCAAGCCAAGAAGAATTCCATGAATAACTCCATTCTAAAAATAAAAGAACAATTTTTAGTTTTTTAAGTGGTTTAATAAATTATAAAATTTGCTGATGCACAACGGCATATTCAGGAACGAGGGGGAGAATATCATGTATTAAAAAACTATTTTTTTTTTGTATTTCGACTATTTGATGTATTTAAAACAATCAATGTATCAAATAGTCATTAAATATTCCAAATTCCGTCGATTATGTTACAAGTTTCGAAGAAAAGTAAATACACCCTCTCATTCGTTTCAAGGTACTGCTCGTCTTCGTGTCGCACGGAAGTTAGCGGGGGTAATATTGCGGTAGGCGTTTCCTACGACCTCTGAAATTTGAATTTATTAAGAAAACCGAACAAAAGTCTTTAACGAAAATAGAAAATTATGAACTCGAACCAGACAACTTGTACCATATAAAAGAGTTCTTTTTGCCACACGAGCTTCATTACAGTACAACTTATCTATGACGATGATAGACGGCTAGGTGAATGCTTTGGCTAAAGCGAAATCGGTCCAACATTATTACCTATGCCAAACAACATCTCAGTTCAACAACATTGATACTGTGTCCCAATAAATACAGAGTATTTCAAGCTACAACTGTTAGCTCTACACGCATGTATATATCGAATGCTGCTTGTATTTCTCGTATCGTATCAATGTGACACACAGCAGTGGCAAACTCGTAAGCAGATAGACAAGGAGGTGAAAGCACAGACAAAGGCTACCATCCAACAGGCCTTTAAGGAGAGAGATTAGGACTTCTTGTTGACATGCCAAAGAAAGGGTTAGGAAGCACTAACGATGGCAACATAGTTCGACGTTTCTTCGAGAACAGTGATGAGTCAGCCATTATAACAAGAGTAGAGCGAAAACTGATCCTCCGGTTTCCCGTCATTTTGCAAACTATTGGAAGCGGACATTAAACTGCTATAGAGAAGATTTGAAAATACAAACTTCAAATAGCAAGATTATTCTTCAAAGGATATTCTTGGTACAACATTCCAACAGGAATCCACAAATGACTTACTCCATTGACCAGACATCATAGCATTTGCAACTATCGAAAGATGCACAAAAATCAACGGACAAACTATCGTCTAAAATCGCCCGAAAATCTTCTCGAAAAAAAATATGGGGGATGTGTTCCAAAACTTTTGGCGTCGATGGATCCTTACACTGTTTTTGACATAGTAAGGATTCGGATAACAATTCGTACGTATTGGAGAATGAGAAAAGAGCTGTTAACAGAGAAGGCAGTGATTAAAAAGTTCTTTTTATTATTTTTATTACAGCCGTATTATTTATTCATTTATGTGAATCAATAAATATTATATTACTTACAGATTATTTGCATTGGTGTTTATTAAGAAGTCTTAAGCATAGAGGAAAAAGTACTTTCGCCTTTTTAACGATTATCGATATCCATGTATTTATTATTATAGTATTATATTTAAAATGTACCTTGAAGTCAAGCGCAATATTTTATTCATAGAAATACAGTTATTCTTTTTATTATATTTTTAAAGCGTTGAACCCACATTAGACGCTTTTCGAATGTATTTTCATGATTTTAAAGTTTCAGTCTGCTATTGTTGGATCCGATTTTTATTTTAATGTCAAATCCGTGCTTTCAACCCGCTGTATTTTGATTACCCGAAACCAGTGAAAAGTCCTTGCCCGACACCATTTTTGCTGGAAACTAGGAAGTAAGCTACGATACAACAGTATGCTTTATTTCACTTCTTCAACATGGCTAAACGGGTTGTCCGTCGCTTTCTATTACATTCTGGATTTTCCACACCTGTATATGCATATGAGGTTATCTGTCTCGACCCATACTCCGTGTTCAGTTAACAGTTAACAGATATTTGTTTGCCTTATTATGCCTCTTAAACTTCCAGATATTTTTGACGCTTGGATGGAATTTTCTATTCCCTCTTCTTTTAAATTTCTACATTTCTTAATATATGAATAAAGGTAGTTGAGTTTAATTACTGTAAATATTTCCCATATATTGACTATTGATTTCTGAAAATACAAGTATACGTGTTTGCGTGCACGTTTTAAAAGAAATTTTCAATTATTGCTGATCTTGTTATATTTTATTCATCGGCCATCATCAACGCATAATTAAAAAACTTGTATGTTTACTTTATTTGCGTATCTTTATATATTAAAATTCATGCCGCGTAACGTAACATTTGTTTTGTATAATCTATATTTATTTTTTTACATCAGGAATAACATGTAATCTCCTGGAAAAAGGGCGGATATGTAAATAAATTAATCCAAAAGATACCTGTGGATATTAAGTATTATCCTACATACATTTGTTTATTATCCACACTAAAAATTATCGAATATTTAGAAATTTCTTTAATTTCTTTTTGAAAAAATAAACTTTGATGAATTAAATGATTTAAAAATTGGGTACTAGGAAACACAGTTGGTGTAACACATTTTTAATAGTGTTAAGTTTATATTATTAAAATATTAGAAGGTATGAAAATTAACGATATTTACTTTAAAATGTGTTTAAAATAAAAGCAAAGTTAGTAATGAGTTTTTCTTCTTCCAGCTCTAGTTACTGTAGCCCATTGGATCTAAATTTACACTATACAGTCGCCAATCTAAATTTTAACCGACTTCTAAAAGAAGGAGGTGCTCAATTCGTCGAGTAGGTATGTTTTTTTTTATGTATGTACACCGATTACTCCGGAACGGCGGCACCGCTTTGAATGAAATGTTTTGCATTATGTTCAGGAAGTTGCTGCGTCGTCCCGTATTTTTTTTGGATGAAATTGGTGCAGTAAAATCTAAGATGGCGCTGACAATATGGCGGCCAAAAAAATTAATTCTGTCCGATTTTCTCCAAAATTGGTATGACGAAATTTTCGGGGTCGTACACAACGAATCTGAAATAATTTAAAAAAAAATTCCATATGGCGGATCTAATATGGCCGATAAAAAGATTTAATTTTGTCCTATTTTCTCCAAAATTGGTGTTGGGGAGTTTTCGGCGTCATAACTAACGTATCCAAAATATTTTTAAGAAATTCAATATAGCGGGTTCAATATGGCAGTTGTGTCTGATTTTCTCCAAAATTGGTACGGTGCAGTTTTCGGGGTCGCACATAACAAATCTAAAATTATGTTTAAAAATCCAATATGGCAGAGAAAAAATTAATTTTGTCCGATTTTTTTCAAAATTGATATGGGGGAGTTTTTGGGATCACACATTACGAATCGGAAATTATTTAAAAAAAAAATTAAATATGGCGGATCCAAGATGGCGGATTAAAGATTCTACATCTCTGAATTTTGTCTAAAATCAGTATTAAGGGATTTTTGTTAGTGTTAATTTCGGATTTAAAATATTTTTTGAAAAAGTATATCGTCCTAAAAATTTTAAATTTTTCAGTTTTTTCCAAAATTGATATAGGGGGTTCTTGAGGGTGTAAATTATGATTTAAAATTATTTTTCAGGATTCAGTATGGCGAATTCAATATAGCGGACTAAAAATTTTACATTTTTCGACATTTTTCAAAGGTGGAACCGAATCGTTTTTGAGGATGTAAATAGCGAATATAAAATTATTTTAAGAAAATGACGGTCTAGTAATTTTAAATTTCCGCATTTCATCCAAAATTTTTACTAGGGGGCTTTGAAGGGTTTAGATTTAGATTAGATTAAGACGTTCAAATTATTTTTTTGAAATTTAATATAACGGATTCAGTATGGTGTGTTGAAAATTTTACCTTATCGGCATTTTTTTAGATTTGATATTATGGTGTTTTCGGGGTCGTGTATTACGTATATGAAGTTAATTTTTTACGACTACTAGGTTGATAAGAAACAATATGATGAACTGAAAAATTTACATTTCCCGATTTTGTCTAAAATCGATATTGCGGGGTTGTTAGGGCGTATACAAACTCAATATACAATATAAAATATTTCGAGCCAAGAAATTTACGTTTCAAGTTCTTTAGATATCGATATTGAAAGGTTTTGGGCCTATATTACCAATCTAAAATTAATTTGAAATTTAAGATAGTGGTTTACTATGATAAAGTAAATATTTGTTTGATACAAAAAATTTTAGTGGTTCATTTTGGGATGATTGACAACTTTGGATAAAATGGGTACTTTCTTGCCACCTTGGAGTCATTGCGAGGTACACTAATCTCGATTAGTACTTAGTTCAAATAATTTATAGATATCATAATAAATTCAAAACTAAAAATCGAAAAATAAAATATTTATAAAAAAAAATTGTATCGAGTACTAAAAGTGCGCTAAAAAGAGAAAAATAACTATAAATTTTTATATGAAATTGAAATTTTTGAAGTCTGCGCCAAATTATTTATAAATGAAATAAGTAACTACTCATATATACAAATTATGATAAGAAAGCAATTACAAATAAAGTATTTTTCACCTGTTTATGCGAATCCCATTTTGTCAGGTATTAGCTTGGCGCCGACTTCAAAAACTTCAATTTCATATAAAAATTTCTAGTTATTTTTCATTTTTTAACGCACTTTTAGAAGTCGGTTCAATTTTTTTTATAAAAATTTTATTGAATCTAAATTACCTTGACGTATTATTTTTTGTGCCATCTTTGTGTTGAGCGTTATCGTGAAGTGATACGAATTTTTCATATTCAATCTGGTTAACGTACGACAAAATGTGATTTCGCATGGTATAAAAGTCACCAGTTAGTCGTTCAATCACTTTTACAAATTTGGTAAAACCTTACCAACTCCAATGTCTACATCACCCTCTCCAAAGTATACACCACCCCCTCCAAATTTTACACTATGAACGAGATTGTAGCACACCTTGTTAAATAATATAAATATATTATGTAATACCAAATTTCAATCTATACTATAATTATTCCGGTCGAAATAATGAAATGTGTCAAGAAAACACGAATAAAATATATTTTATGGTTTAAACTTACCACATTGATCGCAACTTCCCTTTGCCAAATTTTATCGTTTAAAATTCCAGCGTTATTTATTAAAATGTCAATATTTTTGAATGCTTCTATGGTTTTCTTGAAAGCCTCTAAAAATAAAACGTTAGAATAGTTAAAATTGTTCACTTAGGGATTACAGAACTCCTCAGTAACTTTTATATATTTATCACTCAGAAAAATGCTAAAATGTGGTAATTAGAGTTACCAGAATACATGATTGCCTATTTAACACTAGAAGTATCATTGAGAATACTCCTACCGGTAACTTCAAAATTACAATTATTTCACTACTATGTTTGGTACTTTGTTAAAAAGGTAATTTTTCCATTTATATTATTAAATGAAAAAATCGCTTATTACATTTTTTTTAGATTTATTTACTCTCAAAATGTCTGATATCCCAAAAAATTTTAGTAGGATTAATAATAGTTCCTAAGTCTGGCATCTTCTAACCAGTTCCACAAGTTTATATATATATATATATATATATATATATATATATATATATATATATATTTATATATATATATATATATATATATATATATATATATATATATATATATATGAATTATTAATAATACCGCAATAAGAACTTCATTTACTAAAATGTGGTTGAAGGACCTGCAGTGTCTTTATTTTCATTTGTTAACCGACTTCTAAAAGAAGGAGGTTCTCAATTCGTCGAGTTTGTATGTTTTTTTATGTATATACAGGGTGTCCAAGATAAGGATCCTAACCATGGGGATCTCGGAAACAGTTGGAGATACGAGGTCGGTTAAATTAGAGAAAAGTTGCGCAATTTAGTGCTAAATTAAACGCAATTTAAAAATTTAAAAATTCAAAATACTTCCGGAGATTTCCGGAAAAAGCCGAATTTTGGCAAAATCGTTTTTAATTTTTGTAGGCTTTATTTAAAGAGATATCAAAAAATAAAAGGTAGATTCTTCTTGCCACTTTTTATTTTTTATAATTT